>JAANDH010000237.1:72294-244399 GCA_011799765.1 Nymphaea thermarum | reverse complement strand
TTTTCATCTTTCAACATACATGACTTTTCATCTCTCAAGAGACATGACTTTTCATCTCTCAAGAGACATGTCTTTTCATTTCCTAAGAGACATGACTTTTCATCTTCCAACAGACATGACTTTTCATCTCTCAAGAGATATGACTTTTCATCTCCCAAGTAATTCATATTGAGAGCCTTCTTGGTGTTTCTGTTAACAGTGTCAAGCGGCTTGGTGAGGATTCCTACCTAGAAGTGGATGCAATATCTCGTCGATGTCCAACTAAATGAAGAACTTCCTCACCTGTATGATCTTAAGATCGGTGATGCTGCTGATGCAGCCATAGCGAACTGCAAGTACCAAGGCTGCTCGAGCAGCACCAGGAATCTATCGTCGGTCTTGGAGAAGGAAAATGACTTCACTGCCAGGGGTAAGAGTCCTCGCAGCAGATCAAACTTAGGCAGCAACTTCTGCATGCCCGTGCCATTCGCCGGCAATAAGGTCATTGGACGATAGCCTAACTGATACAATAGAAAGAAGGACAAAAGTGTGGAGATGAAATCTTTAATTTCACAGGCGTGCAGCGATGGCTGCTAGTGATTTGTGATTGAAAAAAGAGAATTTAGGATATAAACAGAGTTTAACTACGGCTAAGTGAAGCAAACTTGACTAATTTTATTTTTAAAAAAAATAAATTAAAAAAAACTAGATAGACTCCGTCCTTGAGGCATGTGCCTCAAACACGGAGCATGCCATGAATAGAGGCATACGCCTCTACAAATGAGGCGCACGCTTCAGGGACACATGGGCCTCACGGCTCTGCCTCAAGGCGTTTTTTTAGAAAAACCCCCTTGACTCACAAAATTTTTGTGTGAAGCCTATGCTTCTTACAACATTAGGCTTGATAAGTTATTAGGCAAGCCCAGTATGCTTTTTCTAGGCCCGATCTGGCCAGGTACCGGGTAACTTGGCCCAATGCCCAACCTTGATTTTAATTGCATTGAGTAAAAGGAAGTTGGTGCATGGGTAGTTGGGTACATTGAGGTACTCACCCCTAAATACACCTTCCGCACTTGGTCCAAGTAGGTGATGTGGGTGAGAGTCGCACCTTTGCATCGTACGAGACATTTAATTTGTGTAGTTTTGATTTAGTTGTTGAAACCCCTAAGTACACCTCCAGACCTCTCTCTCTCTCTCTCTCTATATATATATATATATATATATATATATATATATATATATATATATATATATATATATATATATATATATATAGGTCGAGTAGGTGTAAACTTTTTAGGTGTTAAGTTCCATAGAAATGATATTTATTGGTTTAATTCACATGAACGCAAAAATATAAGACATTTTAGTTCCTTCTTTTTCTTTCTACTGCCTATGAGGTCGAGTAGGTGTAAACTTTTTAAGTGTTAAGTTCCATAGAAATGATATTTATTGGTTTAATTCACATGAACGCAAAAATATAAGACAAATATTTTAGTTCCTTCTTTTTCTTTCTACTGCCTATGTGGACAAAATCAATACCTAAGATTATTTATGAAAATTAAGAGTTTTCATCTGTATATAAAAAATAAGGGTCAAAGCTGTCAGATAATGAATGGCTAAAGTTTGAAAAATCGTCATTAAGGACACCATAAACTTAAACTATGGTCACACTACAAACTGCTTTTTATGATAATATAATAACAGTTTTCTGGCGATATAATTTTTAATTTTAGTTATCCAACAACATTTACTATTAGTTATATGAGATTTTTCCTTTTGAATTTGTCTGACTGGCTACGGCTTACCAATAACAAAGTGAAGGAAATAAATGCGAAGCAGGAAAGTGATGAGAAAGAGTAACCGAGAAAGTAAAAAAGGAAAAGTAGAGGTGAAAAAGTCAAGCAACTGAGCTTAATAGCTGAAGACTTTTAAAAGATCATGATGAAATGATATTTATATTACTGATATTCTCAGCTCTTAAAATTCAATATATAGACTGCATATGTGTATTAATTCCTTTTTTGTATTCTTAAAGACTCCATGTTCATTTATATAATCAACTTTTAGAAAGAAAGGTGCATAAAACACTAGATAAAAGATGGTGGTAGCATAACCTAATGTGTGTGTAAATAATATATATATATATATATATATATATATATATATATATATATATATATATATATATATATATATATATATAGAGAGAGAGAGAGAGAGAGAGAAAAGTTAAATGCCACAATCGCTCTTATTTTGCAGATCTTGCCGGATCATAAAGGAAAAATTAAAATTTCCCTTTAATTTCTCTTAAAAATTAAAACTTGACTTAAAATAAGAGCACATGGAGAAGTTATAGTAGGCAATCACTCTTCAAGCCACAATCAAAGACTCTGAAGGTCCTGAAACTGAAGATGCACTCTACAAATTTATATAGGCATTAAACAACAGTGCATACTTTATTCACGGAGGTCCTGACCAGACTCGTACGCTACAACTTCACAGGAAGCAACAGTACATATATATATATAGATATAGTTCGATGGATATATATATATATATAGATATAGTTCGATGGATGGGCACGTTAATTTGGATCTAGCGCTTGAGTTTCCTGCTGCCACTCTGAGCGGTGTTGGTAGCCCAGATAGCAGGGCCGTAGATCACCACATTCCCGTCCAACTGTACGATGAGAACGTAGTTGCCCTGTCCTCTTGCCGTCCCACTCGCCCAAAGAGCAGTACTTCCTGAGTAGACAACCAAGTTGGCGTCTGTCTGTAAGGTTGCCAAACAGTTGGTGCCTTTCCCATCGGTGCCGGAAGCCCACAGCGCCTTGTTTCCGTTGATGTAGAGCACAAGGTTGCAGTCGTTCTGCATGAGGAGCTGGTAAGGCCCGTTCTCTATGAACTGACCTGCAAGGAGAGTCTGCCCGCTGAACAGCAGCTCCACCGCAGTCGCCTGAAAGGAGAGGGTAGCCATGATTGCTAGTATGGCTATGGCTCTAGCTACCACCTGTGCTGCCATGGCTCAAATTTTAGCTCTCCACGCTAGAGAGATCTGTGGAAGAGGAAGGGGAGATGGATAGCTGTTTGCAGGGTTGAGCTTCACCGGGGGCTGCTGGTTGAATTTATAGCGGAGAAGAAGTGGGAAGAGTTCGGATCGAGTCGCGTGACTGATCCATATAAGAATGGTCGCCAGTTTCCAACGTGCTGATCCTTCCATGAACGCATCGCTTTCTTGCTGAAAAAATAATAATAAAAATGACATCTTTATATTGATCATCCAGCTCCCCTTGAGAAATGATGCAGCCAATAACTAAACCAATAATATTTTTATATTTGTCTCCCGGTTAAAACTGCACTTTTATATATATATATCATTCTCCCATCTGAACGCCCCGGCCGGGCAGGGCCGGCCCGACGCCCACCCTTAGTTTGGACGTCACCTGGTCCCCAATTATATTGCTTCTCCCCTTTCTTTATTAAGAGCCTGCTTAATACTTTATTCAATTATTGGAAGAAAGAAAAACAGTAACTAATTTATTTATTTATTTCTGCAGCATTGATCTCGTATTCACATCAAGTCAGATCTGCAGTTAACAGATGCCCTGGAATCACCTTTTCAATACTAATGCACTTGTAAAAGATCAATCAAACATATAAATGTCATCTGATCATATTCAAATCAGATAGTACCTTTACCATGTACAAATTATCAGATGTTCACCTATTCCAATCCATATCTGAATACAAAGAAGGAAAGTTTTGGCCATATACAAAAATGGCTTCTAATCTGAATCTGAATCCAAATATAAATGCATGTCATTTCTTAGATATGACACCGACAAGGGAGAGTTTGATATACCCAAAATCATGGAACTTTAGAGTCAAAATGCTCAATTTTAAGAAATTGAAATTATTAAACACTAGAAACTGGAAGTTTGATTCAGTTTGAGGAGGAATTATGATTTTGGAAACTTTCATTCTTGAATCAAAATTTCAATACATCAAACACCTCCTAATTGAATTCTAAATTTTTTTCATATCCAATTTTTTTTTAAGCATTTCGGTTGTACATTGATCTGAATCCAAACCATCGACATCTTAATCAAACAAACCCTAAATATTCCTTTGTTATGAATTTTTTCTTCTTACTTTTAATTTTCGGTCGCACGGAAGGCTCGAATAGTCGATTTCAGATATGTAAATGAGAACAATTAAGACCACATATCTATCTAAATAAATGGATGAGAAGAAATTAAGCAGAGGGTTCATGAACTTGGCTGCATTTCAAGTACCACCTCACTCCTACCCTTGAATAAAGTAGATGTGTGCGCATTTACCAAATTCATATATGAAAATAACAGTTTTATGTGCCAACGATCAACATCGTTATCAAAGGCCTGAGGACATGGCAGCGAGCACGCCCATATTATCAAAGGTACGGGCAACTTAACAGTTAACACCCTTCCTTCTCTCACACGCCTGCCTGCTATCGTCATTTTATATATATATATATATATATATATATATATATATATATATATATATATATATAGAAAGAGAGAGAGAGCCGATAAAATAGGAATATATAACAAAATTTGGGGACAAGAAGTCTTCTACGTACAAAAACAATCCGCAAAAAATAAAACGCAAAAACAGAAGCATGAAGAAGAGAGCGGCATAGTCACCCAGCCGTAAAAGGGCAGCGGCGCTTCAATCGAATGACAAACTGGACATCCTTTTGCAAGAATTTGGCGAAGAAAAGAGAGAGAGAAGGACTCAATAAGTGTGTAGATACCAAAACACACTTACAATTCCTGAATAGATCGGTTTGCCAACCACTCTTGGCACCACTATACACCATTACCAGAACTCGAGAAGCATACTGAACCATTGGTACAGCATAAACTGTCACTAATACTCTTGTGAGGAGCGGCAATAGATTTTTAATTTTGAACTATTTGAAATCATCTGATATCCCGATAAATTTTGGCATAAATTTTGATTTCTGAGGAAGAAATCATTTGCTCCTACATTCAAAGTTAAGCACGCCAGAAGATGTTTTATGCCCTTGAAACGGATTGCTTTTAGTGGAAATAACTCGTGAAAAAAACTCCTCTTTCACCAAGGAAATAAATCTGGTGAAACAAACAATATTAATCCGATGAGAAATGGTTTATTCTCATTTGGATTTGCCTTTTCAGCATCTTTGTCCCAAAACAAAACTCCGATCGTTCATGAGAAAAAATGATTTCTTTCTCACGATGGGTGAGACCATGATCCCACACAGAGAGAACAGACTGCATCCCTAAATGCAAATCAATCGTTTTTCTTATGAAAATCGAGCAACCTTCCTTCAAGAGGACGGCCATTTTTGGGATCGAAGGCGCCTTTCGAGCAGTCCTCTCATGAGAAAGATCCTGCAGAAATAAATTTTAGTTTCTCTTGTTGAGGAGATCATTTTCAAATGTAATCCGAACATGGCATGGAAAGTTTCTCGCTCTCCTGGTGAGATTTTGGTATCTACATTCTACACACTTTCCCACAAAAGCGGCTTCTGGTGAAAGAATGTTCTAGGCAGTGCCGCAGTTACATGTTGAGCTCGAACTCAACTCGATTATTTAAACGAGTCAACTCGTGAACTCGAGCTTGACTCGTTAAGCAAATGACTCGGCTCGAACTCGTTCACAAGCCAAGCTTTAACGGGTCGAGCTCTCACCCCTACAGGATACTCCTCCTGCTCACTCGACCTCGGGCTCAAAAATTTTAGACTTGGCTTAGTGCATAAAAAGTACACTTACTGAGGGCAGATCAGACCACCTAGTCCGTAAAATTGCATGTGGGTTCGAACCCACTTTAGAGACTTCGCCGGTCTCTAATTAGCCAAAGATAATTAGAACAATCTCTATTGCATTGTATTGCATGGGTCTTCTACCTACCTATATATAGATATATATTATTTGGGTCATTATTTTTATCAAATTTTATTTGAAATAATTCGATGTAATTTTGTTTGGAAATTGTCATGAATCTTCAATGCCGCTAGAAAATGAATAATGGTAGGAAAGTTGTCATGAACCTACCACAAGTAATGGCTACATTTTTCTAACTTTCCATCTCATTAATTCTTTTCTCTGTGTTGTTTCATAAACCTATCTATCATTAGTTCTAATGTTTACTCAGAGGAAGCTACCTTCAGGGCTTTTAATTCTGGCTTGTTTCAATGTTGAAATAGACCTACAATACATCTTTTAACTCGGGCGATGCACTTGCCATCGTTCAGAGCTTCCAAGAGTAATACACTGAAACATGACAGTAACCATAAAATTTCAATCCGAACACCTTTAACGTGAGCCATCTTTCATTCATGAAAAAATATGTAAAACATGCATAATTATATTAGTAGCATCAAATGATATTTTTCATTATCCAATCACTCACTCTCTCACTCTTGTAGGTGCTTTTTTGTAAACTTTTATTAGATTGATTGGGTTACAAATTACTACCTTAAAACAACTTTCCATGACGGTGGAATGTGGATATTAAGAATTTGATTGTTTTTAACTTTTTTAGGTGTTTGGGTCAATTAGTTTCAATGGATTACTGATCACAAGGAGTCCTTATATTTCAACAGTTTTAGTTTCATATCCATAAACGTTTGGATCATCAGAACATTTCTATCAATCTTTCTTCTAGATCTAGACACAAATGGCTGAACAATGTGCCAAAACTTAGAGGTAATTCAGAATATAACATTTTTTTGTCCAAATTAAGAGCCAAACAACTTGTTAGTTGGTCGCCACAAGCACGACGGCAAGAATTTATGCCACTACATTTGCTGCAATAATAATCAATATTTGCCTATGCATTTTTATATTAGCGACGTTTGCCAAACATATGATAAAATTAGCGACGTTTGCTGCAATGTCGATTAAAAAAAAAATCTATTATTGGTACGCTTGGACGGCGATAATAACCAATATTTGCCTATTCATTTTGGCGTGTCGGTGATGGTCCTACAGCGACGCGCTCCTCAACTATGTCTGTAAACACTCTCTTCGCCAACGATCGACTAAAACATTGGTAAAACCATTACCGACGCACGGCCATGTCTTAGCCGTTCATAATGTCTTCCTTTTTTTGTAGTGTATTATGCATTTTCAACGGCGTTACCGTTAAAAAAAATTTTTTACGTCAATAGAAATGGATTTAAGAACTCCTTCATCCTCCTGCCTTGTTGTCCTCCTTTACAAATTTTAGGTTAACGGACACTATTTCAAAAAATTTTATATCTTTAGGAATTGTTTGGTAATAATAATAATGACATATTGCTATTTTACCTTTTACCTATCAGTTCAAAAAATTGGGGTAGATTCATAGTACGATTTATTTTTAAAGTGTTTTTTGAACCTAACTAAATTTTTGAAATAGATACACGAGACAATTTATATTAATGCAATGTTTCATAAATTTGTTTCGGAAACGAAGACATATTCATTGAACAATGCATTTTAATATTCTATGAATTTGTCTCAATTCGTGGAATAGAGTGTAAAATTGTAAAATATTGTAATGAATATAAACAAATCCAAATTTTGGGTCGCATGCATGCATAGACCAAGCTGCCAATGTGAAAGCAAAAGTGTGCTTATGCCATTGCATGTACAAAACTGTACATAGAACCTTGTAACTAATGACCAAAATACCCCTGACCAATTAAAAGGGAGGCTCCCTTCAACGAACGGTGGCTGTCTTAACGAGAAAAGGGTGCAGAAACTCCGACTCCGGCCATGGCTTCGACGCATTGTCACAAGAAATGCATCATATTGGAAAAAAACACGTGTAATACGCCAAAACACATTCAGCCATATAAAACGTTATAAAACACATATTTTTTAAAAAAATGCGTATTATATGCATATTATACACATTTTTGTGTTTTTTCATATTTTTATGATTTTTTTATAATTTTTAGGATTTATTAAATATTTAACTTTTAAAAAATATATGCTGAGATTTTTTCGTTTTATTCTCGAGATATACAACTTTGCCGTATTATACCTAAGAAAACACATTTTTTGTAACAATGCTTAGACGTCATAAACAAGAACCAAGTTAAAGGAAACAGAAAACCACGTTATACTCGACTGCTCTTTAACTTATTGCTACTCCATAGAAACACAGATGGTCATAGATGATATTATTTCTTCTTTGCTCAATCTAGACATTTGTGTTTGCTTGTAGCCAAAATAAATAACTTCCATTGACTGGTTTCTTTAATATCGAGTGATCTTCTTCTTCTTCTTTGCGTGCATGGCAGGGCCTCATGTTTGCTTTTTTTATTGCATATGACAGCCAAATTCTCTTTTTTTGAAATCTTGGAATTAGGTTACAAACGTGCCAGGTTGCGTGTGTATTTGTCGAGTGTTGATGATAATCTCTCTCTTTCTCTTTTTTTTTTTTGCCTCTTCCTTGCTTTTCCTTGTTAGTAGCCTTTCTGACCCACCTCCGTTCGTCTTTTCCTCTTCTGCCCTTCTCCTCACCTAGCTGTTTTCTGGGATCATGTCTGGAGGTTGTGGCTCGTTTCAGCTTGGTGGCGCATTTGAGAGGAGCGCAACAACAGGGTCTTCAAGTGCACATTCTCTTTGTCGGAGTCTGTGGCCCGTCTTGTGCAGGGAGATGTACATTTTGTCATTCGGCTACGACATCGTCCTCGGTCTGCAGTTGAGTGATTGTGCCACTCCGTCTTCCCATTCTCCCCCCATCCTTTCTTTTTTTTTGTTTTACTGTGAGTTGTATTGTATATTTTATCTTTTTGGTTCTGTTTTGTGTTTGTTATTATAACTGGGGGACTTTTTGTCCCCAAATTTTGGTACTTATTCCCATTTTATTTGCTCTATCTCTCTCTCTCTCTCTCTCTCTCTCTCTCTCTAGCAGATGGCCAGGTGAGAACAGAGGCGACTCGGCCAAGCCAATTTTTTGTGTTTAATTTGCTAAACAAAAAATATTGAAATTTCATTAAAAAATGTCCATTTACTGATGCGGAAACAAAAAAAAAACCATTATAAAGGTTGGAATTTTAAAGGTCACTTGTGTTTGATAGCCTCTACATTAAAAGGTTTGTTTTTGAAGATCTTTAGTTCTTAGTATCGTGGATTTTACATGTTAAAAACTATAGATTTAAGGTCAGATGGGAGAGAAGTTCGACCTTAATTCCATGGATTTTAGATCTTAAGAGTCTCATATCACTGTGGATTTGAGATCTGTGGTGAAACAAACACAACCTAAAGGCCGTGTCTTTACTTACCTATCCTAAATATTATAGACGATGTTCTCACCTTCATCAATCTTCACTAACGTTTGTGTGATGAACTTTCATTCGGATTTTGGTTGAAAATATCTTCTAGCCTCTCACAACACATTTGCCCCTTAACTCTAAGGTTTCACCAACAACTCCTCTCTCTCTCTCTCTCTCTCTCTCTCTCTCTCTTTAGGGTTTCACCAACAACTCCTCTTTCATTTGGAGTTTGTTTGTTTTTGTACTTAGGAGACTTATTGTTCTCAAATTTTGTTATATATTTCCATTTTATCGGCTCTCTCTCTCACCAACAACTTCTCTCTCTCTCTCTTCATATTCATGTGGTATATGATTGAAATTTGATTATGGATGTTGACTAAGATGATGGCTGGTTTTGAAGTCTTTATCCTCTTTATTTCTCAAGAGGCAGAAAGGTCAAGATAAATGATGTGAGAATTTGGATCATTCTTTCATTATGTATGAAAGCTTAAATATTAATTAATATTCATTTCTTTTTCAAGATTTGTGTATAACCGAAAATTATAATTGAAAACAGTCCTAATGAGCCTCCATGTTTGGCCCCATTAATATAAGAAAATGTATGCATCCTAAGAAATTCATGTGATTATAATTGAAAATTCATAGTAAAACAAAATTATATTTCAAATGATTTTTAGCCATAGAGAAACTATGCTTATTACAATACATGATTGATCACTTAGATCTGAATAAAATTAGTTTTGCTGTTAGTATCTAAATATGTGATTTTTCTTAATGTAAGAAAATTTTTCAAGAAAAACATACTTATATTAATAAAGTGGGGTCAAATTCTCATCCCATTTTTAAAAGGGTAAACGTTAAATTTCCAGTGACTCAACGATTAATTATTTTTCACGGTCTGTCATATGAATCTTTTTTTTGTTGACCACAAGTTACTTTAGTTGTTTCTTAAAAATAGGAAAAAAGTTATTTTTAATTATAATTATTGCCAATTCTTTAGATGTGTTTTTAAATTTTCTTTGCAGAAGAATGAGGTGATGGGAACGACCCTTTAAATCGGCCAGCCTCAAAAGGGTAATTTGGTAGCAAGAGACACTTAGTGACTGCTTCATAATATAAAGATTAAGGCAAATTCTTGAAACATCATAACTATTGTTACATGAATCTGCTTCAATTTTTTAAGCAAATATCTCTGCTGCCAAACAGCCCGTATGGGGCATTTGGTTAATAGAACACCAACTTTATGTTTCGTGAATATGACTTAAAATTAGTTTGAATCTACCCAAATTTCAAGGCAAGTTCATGGAACACTGTGTTAGCATTTTATTAACCAAACTTCCTGAAAAAGTGGGATTATAAACGACCCCTAAGTTTTTTTTTTTATTGTTTTCTATTACACTAGATCCTATTTGGACTTAACCTCTACTGGAGTGGCTGTGTTAGATCAATAGACACCACCAAAACCCACCTTCCAAAGTTTGCAAATGATATAATTTTTGGCTCCGCCAATGTTTACCATGTCTAATGAGCTAGCGGTGCAGGAGCTATATCTAGGCTCGTATCATATCAGTTGCCCACATTAGCCCACATGTTTTCGGCTGATTTAGGACTGGACTTCGATGTAGCTAGTCAATACCCTGTTTGAATCAGTCTCCTTGTTCTGAACACTTTTGAAATTTCGAGTTCACAATACCATAAGCTGTTATTGCTGCCTATTCAACCTAATTCACCGATGGTTACAGTGTCATTCAGTCAAAAATTTCTGGTTCTGCCATTGCCTATGAAAGCTGTAAATGGCTCGCTTTCCATTAAAAATCACCAGCACGTTAAGACACATAAAATTTACACTTTTTTAACTTAGTTCGGGTAACCGAGAGGCTAATAAGTAATAACCCATCGTTTGGAAAAGAGCCTTAAAACCTCACATTGGCTTTGCCCTTGTATTTGCATCCCCTTTTTTTTTTTTTTTTTGTGGAGTGCTCCAGAAAAAATGAGATTTTATTTTGAAAAATGAGAAAGAAAGGGAATCATCCATCGATACGAGGATCGACCGTTCTCGCTGCCTTTACCAGGGGTAATCAATCCAATGGCTATGATCATTCTTGATGCATTTCGTTTTGGCTTAAACATATCTTTCATTCTATATGCGGTATAACGTTTGACAAAATATTAAAGATTTGATACTTCAATTTTTTTAGAAAGTTTTGAAGAATCTTTTGTGAGGGTAAAACATTTTTATTTGAGAAATTTTGAATTGAACAATCTTTATAAATATTTGAAAAACTTTGGAGATCATTTTTTAAGTCACTTTAGTATTCTTTAAGACTTTAAATATATTTGAAATTTTGCTCTAATTCAGTTATTACCTAGTTAGAGTTTATCTCATCTTTCTTAAGCGAATGTAAATACATGAATGCATAGGTTAAAGAAGAAGAAAAAAATAAAAAGAGAATACATTTCTCAAGTGAAAAAGCGTAAGAGATTCCTCAATGGTTGGCTCAGGTTCAAGAAGGAAGATTGTGAGGGTATTTATAGAGAGTTTCGGAGTTAAAATTCAAAATTTAAATTTAAGAGGGAAGATTTTTGGAGTCAAAATTCAAAATTTGAATTTAAGAGAGAAGAGTTTTGGAGCCAAAATTCAAAATTTGAATTCAAGAGGAAAGAAAGTTTTGGAATCAAAATTCAAAATTTGAATGCAAGAGGAAAGAGAGTTTTGGAATCAAAATTCAAAATTTAAATTCAAGAGGAAAGAGAGTTTTGAAATTCTTGATTTGGATCTAAACTTGGATTTTGGATCTAATTTGGATCTTACATTTGGTTTAAGTATTTAAATCTCTCATCTATGGTTGGGTTTTAAATTTGAATTTTGTGTTTGAACTGGAACAACTGTTTAGAAATTCATTTTGGATCGAATAGTCGCAAATTTCTTTGGGTCTAAAATAAAATATAGTCTTTTTTGAAAATTTTGAAGTGATAACACCCTGCTTGCAAGTGTATTTATATGTGAAAACTGAATCAAATAATAAAAATCAATTCACACTTGTGTAGAATAGTGATTTGGTGAAATCCATTGAATGTTAACTCAGTTTACACCCTCCTAAGTCAAAAACTTGGCAGACTAATGGTGACCATTTCATAAAGGCTGTAGACTATCATTTTATTGTCTGAGTTTTTGCATATCTCTTTAAGGGCATGTGTGACAAATAGAACATGTTGTAATTGTTTCGTGAACCTGCTCTAAAATTTGAAGCAGATTCATCAAACACATTTTATGTTGTTTCATGTATCTATTTCAATCTTTATGATTCTCACCTGAAATTTTTGAGCTGTCGGAGTCTAATATGAATTCATATCAGGACCTTATAATCTTCCAGAGGTTTATTATTACCAAACATGTAAAAATGGTTATTGAAGAACAACAAGAGAAGAAAAAAAGCTATTTAGTGGTCCATATCAGCCGCATAGTTGAATAAGAAATGCATGCAGTGAGATGGAATTATCAAGTAAAGACTGAAATGCATTGAGATAGTAAAGAATTTGTTTCCTGAAATAAATATGAATGTATTAAAGTTTGTATTGTGAGGAATCAATAATAAGAAAAGAAATATAGGCTATACTCATCTATATGGTTCATGAATATTTTGTATTCTTCATTACTCGATGGTGTTTGATTTAAAACCACTCTGCTCTCCTCTACGTGAGATAATTTCAACGCCAAGACAATCTTGTTGATCCTTCGCCTGTTTGAAAACAATTCCCACCTTTAGGGCCAGTTTGATGGATTAGGCATTTGTTTCCAATGAGAAGGAAAGTCATGCGGTCTCATGGAAAACCTATTGATTTAAGGCTGGACACCGGGCCGAGTCGCCGGCGGGTATCCGGGCCCGAAAAAAAGGGGACCAGGTCGGCTCGGGCGGGCCCAATAACTTTGTTAATATTTATTTTATTAATTTATATATGTAATATCTTATTACGATTAATTATATTTATGTATGAGTTTATATTAAGAATATATTTTTAACTGAATCAGGTGGGACTCGAGCCGAGCCAGGTTTTCGGGTGTCGGGCCGGCCCGATGCCAAGGCTTACATGGATTACATGCCAGAGACGAGTTATCCAAACCATCAAACACGTCCGTAGGGTGCAAAACGGGACATTTTTCATTTCTGCTGGATATTATTTTATGATACGCACGAGTTCTCAAATACGGATGAAATTATCCACGATGTTTACCTAACGAAAATTTATACCCAACTCTACCGAAACTTTTCTGGTTTACTTTTAGGGATGTCTAGCTGTCTGATTTGAATCTGGTATCCAACGGAATCATTCCAATCTCTTACATTAAAAAAAAAAATCATCCAGATTCAGTTCAAAATTCAGTTTGGATTCATATACGAACATAAACATTGAACTCCGATTAGATTCAGAACCTGAAATCAGGTTTCGGATTCGGATTTAGACATGACTTTTATTTGTTTGTAGTCAAATCTAAATTTGAATCTCAATATATAAATATCTAAACTATGCATATCGACTGGACTTCTCCATATGGAAAAGTAGGTCCACTCAAACTTCAATTGTCAATTGGTCCATTTATTTTTAGAACTTGTAAAGGGTGTTTGGTTGTTGTCGATTAAATGTCATTAATGGGACATTCAATTCTTAGCAGTCCAAATTTAGGAAGAACAAACGCCGCCCGAGAGGCATGCACGCAAACACGTCTAAACAAATCATAACGAAAGTAAGTAAAGTATGTTCGTTAGTTTTCTTCGTCCATTCGTTACGTTTTTGAAAAGTTGCTTGCGTTTATAGAATATAAAGTCATTCAATAAAAAGGCAGCTTATATCTTATTGCCAATTAAAATAAAATCAATTCATCATTCTCTTTCTAAATATGAACACAATCCTGATTAATCGGATCGCTCTTCTCAGTGCCTTGTTCCTATCGAAATTCGAAAGTATAAATTTTAAATTTAAAAATTGTTTTTTAAGCATAAAAACCAATTTAGAATTCAGAAATGTAAGGTTTTTATTTTGTATTATTTCTTATTTTTTTGCATTTGTTCGGATAATTAAATTCAGAACAAAATCTTCGCTCAAACAGGTGAAAAGCAAAGTTCGAGGCTAGTTATATGGGTCGCCAAAATCTTAAACAAGCGGGAAAGACGGCGCGGCAAGGAATATAGAACGACCGCCTGTCTAACGGAGGAAGGAGCGTTTCCCTCCATCTCTATCTGTCTCTCGCTTTGTGTGTCATGAAGCCAGAGGTCAAGAAGGAAACCACGGACGCCGGCGAAGTGGGGGCGGAGTCGAGGTGGCCGGACAATGTGGCCGGTGACCTTTCTTTAATAGATCTTTCCACCAGCAGCGACAGCGACGATGACGGGCCTTTTCTCGACGCCGACGGATCTGGGCCAGATGAGTCCGGCCGCCGGAAGCGGCAGAAGACGGGCGCTTTGGACGTTGTCCTTCCCGCCGGGTTCTTGGATCCCCTGCCACCTCCGACCGTTTCATCTACCAAGGCTCTTTCCGTTGAGCAGAGTAAGGCTGTGGTTCCCTCTACCAAGGCTCTTTCCGTTGAGCAGAGCAAGGCGATGGTTCCCGCGACGACGCCGCTATCGACGGTTGCTGTGCCAAGGTTGGTTCCCTCCAAGCAGTTCTGGAAGGCGGGCGATTATGAAGCGGATAAAGGGGTGAAGTCGGAGGGGCCTTCGGGTAAGGACGCCTGTTGTTTTTTCTCTTTGAGGGGGGTTTTACTTCTTGTTTTTTGGCATTGGCTCAATTATGGGTTGGTCTTATCGTGTTCTTTGTTGTTCGTTCTCCATCGGATTTGCATATTTTCTTTTGAATAGAGTGGTCCCTGAGCTGGATTTCAATTCTCCGTCATCGTGGAGATTGAATGGTATTTTATTTTCCCGATGGAAAAGACGGTTCAGAGAAGGTAGATGATTTTTGAGTGATTGAGTTGCGTGTAGTTGTTGTTTCTTCCCTAGGAATGAAAAGGGCGCAGAACTTACAAATATTTGAAGCTGTAGGTTGGACAGTCGTTGATTCATTTCATGCCTATTCATGCGAGTTAACAACGTGGGTTCGGTGGTTTTGCCATTGAGTAGGATGTGCTCTTGATGGTAGCTTAGGTTCGAGCAGTGTTTGGAATTGTCTATTATACGAGAACTTGAATGCAAACGCAATCCAATCAACTTTCTATTTTTTTAAATTTGATTGTTTGTAAGCTCCATTATTCAGGCATCTGTTAATCGTTGGTTGTGTTGATTGTTCTTCGATTGGAGGCGGTCGGTTGTGGATCTCGCGCGAACTTTTCCTTTTGGCTTCCTTGATACGGGCCGGTTAATTAATATATGCACACACACACAAGCATAGCGGGAAAAATTTATACGTAGATGGTCCGTTATCATGGAGAATCGAGGGAGCTTCTGAATCGATCATATGAATTTCAAAAACATGTATATCCCTGTCTCGTATAAAGCACCGGTACATGGTAACATGCTTAGAACGAACCATTACCACTATGAATTCACATGGATTTGTTGGTGCACATCTATTTGTTTGAGATAGCTTGCCATATGAAGCATGTATTTTATATTTCTCTACTCATAGTAATCCTTTTAGATGCTTCTCCTTTTGTCAATGTCAGTAAAACTTATGCAAGCAAAATTTCATTGGATGGTATAAAGCATGTTTGAGATTTATCTCATCACTGAAACTTTTCTGTTGCCTTTGAGCCTATGTGACACGGGTACGTCTAATTTTTACCCAGGTACCCATGTGAGTATGTGGGTATGGCGACACGGGTACTTGCGTATCGCTGGGTACGACTGCATTTTAAAACATTTAAAATTATATTTTCAAACATAAATTTTTTTTCTAATTTTGATTTTTCCCTTCTTTTATATTTCCCTTCCACTAAGATTTTATATTTTTCTCTCATTTTTCTTTAATTTTGAGAATTTTTGTGGATTATATAAGACTATTAATGTTTTTTTTTTCATTTTATCATTTTTGAGAATATAAAATTTGCCGTACCGGCGTACCCACAATTTTCAAAATTACTGTTTGAACCCATACCGCCGTACCCGAACCAGTATCGTACCCGCACCCATGTGACATAGCTTTGAGCATGTACTGGTATTACATTAATGCCTTGGAGCATTTATACTACACTTCCACTTAACACCTATCATGATGATAATTGGCTTGTCTCACCGTGACCTTATCTTGGAATCTCAATACTTCTATTGCTCCATCCCAGCAAGGATAGAGAACCGGACCCTGTCCATCTAAACCCAAATGATATTTTTTGTATTCTTCTTCTTCTTGAAGCATTTTTATATGTTGCCTGCAGTATTCTGAGTTCTTGACATTCAAGTGTATCTTCTATTTTTTCTGAAGTCCAAGGGTTGATGCTTACTTCCCTTGGCATGTGTATATGAAACTTGGAAATCAGAAATCAAATATCCAATGTTCTTGTGATATTACCCCCCTCCGAGAATATTATGTCGCTAGTATATATATATATTTGTTGAAAAATGCCAGCACACCGAACAGATAATGAATATATGATTTTGCCATCTATAATAATGCTAATGTAAGATTTTTTTCTCCCTTAAGTATTCTTTAGGACTATTATTCTTTTGGGTACTTCCTTATTGGCATCTCTGTGATAGTGCAAGGCGTTCTCTTTTGCATATTATTGTTAACTTTTCACTTGACGATTATTTTCTGTAGTTGGCATGGATCATGTCAGGGTACACCCGAAGTTTTTACATTCAAATGCCACTAGTCACAAATGGGCTCTGGGAGGTGTGTCCAAACCTTTCACAGTTTCTTTTGAAAGTTTGTACCTTGGAAAATTCTATTGTTTATTTGTTTTTATAGAAAATTTTCTCATCCTTTTACTGCTTCCGCAGCTTTTGCTGAGCTTTTGGACAATTCTGTTGATGAGGTGATTAACCTGAAATTTTTATCATCGTCCTTCATGTGTTCCTCGTGCTGACATATGTTCTTGTTGTCTAGATATGCAATGGCGCTACATACGTTAAGATAGATGTGTTGGTAAACCAGAAGGACAAAAGTAAAATGTTGCTGGTTGAAGGTACATGCTTTTCTTATTTCTTGTTTATTAAGATGTTGAACTTTCTGGAATTAATTTCAGCCTGGTACCACTTGGGCCTCAATTATAGGTTACCACCAATTTTGAGGTAGCCAGACTGAATTTGGGACTGTTTCTACCACTTGGACCTCAATTATAGTTTCCACCATTATTGAGATTTCACATTGTTTGAGTTGATTCAAGTTTATCTGGATTATTTTTAGTTTTTACCTGTGGATAGCCTGGGTTTACCTGCTGGATGTCTCAGGTATTCTCAGGACTCGTCCTGTTTTGTAGAAAATTTCTCACTGGTTGTACTATTGTCTTTGTTTACATGCCCTGATCCTCTGTATTTGCCTTTCTCCTTGGATTTTCTGCATATCAGTGTACAAAGGCTATTTTTTGTGTATAATGAAACTTTGTCTCCACTTTTCTTAGCGTTTCAGGAAAAAAAAGGTCGAGTTTTATGTGCCCTTTAGACTATGACACTATCATACCACAATATGTGTGTTTCTAAAATTGGCAAAATGGTCTGCTTTCTATTCCAATAAGTAGAATGCAGGGCTGAGCTACGATGCTTAAGATATTGCCTCATCTCTGGAATAGGTTTGGACTTTGGATGAAAATGTAGAATCACAAAGGTCCTGAAATTGATCTGAATTGCCGAGGCAATTTGGGGGCGGAAAATGATACATATAGGTGCATGGCTGGTGACTTCTTACTTGAATATTTTTTAAACGAGACTTTGATGAAAATTCTTGTGATAACTGTGCATCAAATCAAATTTCAATTTTCAATAATCTCTCACATAATAATAAGTCTGAGTCGATCTCAGGGGATGGGTATACCAAGAAATGAAGAGATGTTTTTTCAGACACAATAAAATAAATTATACTTTAACAAGAAAATCAAGTTGCCTGATTGAACTGCCATTGACATTTTACAGTAATTGACTCTTTTATTTTCTATTTCAGATGATGGTGGTGGCATGGACCCAGACAAAATCAGGCAATGCATGTCCCTTGGGTATTCAGCAAAGAGCAAATCAGCAAATACTATTGGTCGATGTAAGCTATTAACTTTGTCTTATAAGTCATGCTTTGCATATCTATCAGATGTGGAATGCTCTTGTGCAACATTTCTGGTCATATTTTGCATTTTTATTTGATGTTTAGTGGGCAAATACCCAGTGATTAACAACTTACTCCAATAATCAAATCCAATTGAAAAGCTATTTTTTACCTCTTATGACCTGTCACATGCAAATCTCTTCAAGGAAGATGCTTTCAATCTTAGCACTGCAGGTTTTCAGTTGACTTTGCATGTTTTCCTCTTCATTTATTTTAATCTCCCATCTCTTTAGTTTTACATTGAGTTACGTTCTTCTGTTTGAAACCTGAAGTTTATTTGTTGTTCATCGGTCTTATGCTTGCAACTCTTAGATGGAAATGGTTTCAAAACAAGCACTATGAGACTTGGAGCTGATGTAATTGTTTTCTCTCGTTATCCTGGGAGAGATGGAAAGAGGTAAGGTTTCTAAAGTATGCAATATAAGCTTATGTTGTAGAATATTTGTACATCACAATTTGGTTTTGCTTATAATGATAATGTGTACATTTCAATTTTGGATGTTTTATTATATTTGTTCGAAGAGAAATTGAAATTTTCCAGCTGCTGTATGTGGCCAGATGGATTTTTTAAAAATATCCATCGCTAAAAACCATTGTAATAGGTGTGTGGAGCCTTTAAAAAACCATGATCAAACAAAAATTAATGCACCTAGTATGATGTTTGTTATCTAAGGATTTTTTTGAAACATCCATCCGGCCACATATGGCAGCCGGCTGATTTTAATATTTCTTTGGTCCATTATTGCTTCCTTTCTTACTAACTCTGTCAAACGGATTAGAAGCAACAAAGAAATGGCAGTGGCGCAACATCCTACATATCTTCACATATGTGATAGACAATTGGATGGATACCCATTTTTTCCCTATTCATTGAGTCAAAGCCATGTTGCATAGCAGCAAGTGCAAACATGGCCAAGAAATAATTTTCAGAAAGTTTTGGTGCATGAATGCGTTTATGTGCGTATGTATATATGTGTGTGTGCTCGCATGCGTGTGTGTGTAAACAATTGTCAACAGAGGGAAGGTACACTCATAATTCACAAAGAATGTTAATTCGCTTTTAACAATTATTTATCTATAAAAGTAACATAATCAACACATTGAATATTTGAATTCGATCAGGAAACCCATTATTCACCTCACCAGTACAAGCACATTTAGATACAACAAGGTGAAAAATTCAAACTTGACCAAGCTTGCTTAAGTTCAAATCTGGAGCAAAACAGTAATGCCTGCATTGGCCACATCCAACACTTGTTTGACTGTATTTAATCTGTTTCCAGAGCCGCAACTGTGTCTGATAGTGTCAACATGGATGCAAGACCCACATCCAACTTTCAGACGGCATAGAGTCTGCATCCAGACTGTTCAGTTTAAGGATTTTTCCATTTGCTTAGTGTTGGGGCTCCATCTCTCCTATGCTAACAGACGGGAAATGCTTGTTAACATGAATGCATCTCCCACATTTGTTGATAGATTACCTTTGTTATGGGTTTGTTGAGGATCAGGCACGGTACCATGAAGACCATTTTTGTTGCTAATATCATTGTCTTGATCCTTCTGCTTAGCAATGTTATGGTTTCTCCAGTTTGTTTATCAGTTATTTGAATATGTTGATTAGCACTTTAGGTTGCACTGACAAGTGACAATCTTGTACACTATTTGGATCTGTTGCTTCTTGATACTTTTGTTTTGGAGGTGCAACCTGAAAATTTATGCTTTTGTAAGGTGGGTGGGCCCTGTTTTTTAAAAATTGAGGGAGAGAGTAATCAGCATTTTTTATCTTAATTAAGGGTGGCCCAGGTCCACTCGTTGCATTTTTTTAATCCATATCATGAGTGGTTTTTGCCTGACTGTGAATAAGCTGGCAAAAATTTTTTTATAATAAATATTCTGCTTTGATGCACTTATTTTAAATTCTTTTTGGTATTTTAGTCCGACACAGAGCATTGGATTACTTTCCTACACATTCTTGCGGAGCACTGGAAAGGAGGATATAGTAGTTCCTATGGTATGATATGACTTACTCTTTGTCATCTGTATATTGTACTGATACTAAAAGGATGACTTGAGTGCTGTCTGTTTAAAGAACTCTGATAAAAATAGCGACTTATTTTATTTGTTTGTGCCTTTGTGGTGCACCTGATGGTATTTGCTGTTTCTTTTCTACTTGTATGTTTCTTTAGAGGTATGTTTATCCAAATACTCGTAATATTTGCTGTCACTTGTAGCTCATTTTTGCAATTTGGGAAGCGATATTTTTCTGGAACATTATTTCTATAAATATTATTTTGCTCTGACATGTTTTGCACGTGCTCGTAGCAGCACTGTTCTGCATGATCAAGTTGTTTCGTAAAATTTTCCATTCTTTCTTTTTACTAACACATTTTAACTGATGAAGGTTGACTATGAGAAAGCGCATCGAAAATGGGAACCTGTAACTCGTTCCTCCCTGTCTGATTGGACCACAACTCTGGAGACTATCATACAGTGGTCCCCTTATACAAGTGAATCAGATCTTCTGCAACAGGTAATGCTAATTTGCTTGCATCTTGCTGATTAGTAATCTGCCCTTGCTTTTACTATGAATTTTGGCCAAATTTTTGTGTGCTGCTTATTACCCATGCCATGGCTCTTGCCCATTTCAAATTGGAAAAGGGCAGGGAATCTTTTTGAAGCTTAAACTTTTGCTTTTCCCTTACGTTGACAAGTAGCTTCATGGTATCATGATCAATGTCACTTTTGTACCCAATAGGAGTTATCCTGAGTGTGCATATATTAACAGCAAGACTTTTAACTTCAAACTGCCTGGAAATAGTATATTACAGGTTAGGGAGCTTGCTTATGCTCATTAATATTGCTTATGATCATTAATATAAGTATGAAGTTCTAATTGGCTTCAGAAAAGGTCCGTGTATACGTTTATTCCTCTGAGAAGGCCATTTGTATGGCATGAAAAAAATGTACCTTCCAACAAAGGGTGCTCATTCCCCATGCCATCTCTGAGTAACTGGCAAATGGAACCTTTTTTCCAGGGAGATGGCTGTTGTTTTCACTGAATACCCCTCAGACTCTGGGATGTGATGGAATGAAAGACAGACTTTGCTTCCACGGAAGAGGGCTTCATTCTCTCTTCTGCATTGGGACGAGAGCTTTGGACCAAAAGAAATGCGAGTTTTAACTTGGACAAATTTCTTGCCAAGTGCTGGTTTGATAAGTAGGAGACTTTTGTCAGAAGTGGTGGTCCTATGCAAATTTCCATAAATTTTGAAACAAGGCAAAACCTTTTACTATTTTTAGCCAAAACTTTGTCCCTCATTTACGATGGATGTAGTTTGCCAGAAGTTTCTCGTGGGTTTGTGTTGGGCCTGGAGAGGGCTCTGTAATGAGGCATTGAAATGGTTATTGCTGTTTTTCCAAGATCCTTTTCCATAGACTATTTCTGCACGTCTTATCTAATATAAGTCTATTAGTGATCCATTGAGTTGCTCAACTCACTTTGAATACAGGCATAATGAACATGGAACGCACTGCATGTTCTAACTATTAGATTTTATTATTTCTTTGTTGGTATGTATCTCCAGTAAAATTAAACAATTCTATTTTTGAATTAATTGGAACGGTTAATCACTGTTCGTGGTTGAAAATGACTGTCATAGTGTGGAAGTAGGATTATGAGAAATATAATTCTATTATTTGTGATTGGCCCTTACTCTTGCAAAAGTTTTTCCTGAAAAAACTTTTGCCTTAAACCAAAAAGTTCTTGGTAAAGATAAGTGCTTAGTTGTTTATTTCTTTGAAGTGGCTGCTTGTAATTTATGGAGTTTGTCAAAAATGAAAATGTTCTTACTATTGGTTACAGTTTAGTAGTTTGAAAGAACATGGGACCCGCATTATCATATACAACTTGTGGGAGAATGACCAAGGAGAACTGGAACTTGATTTTGATACAGATCGCTATGTAAGTGGTTCATTAATTGCTAGCATTATTTAACATGTGTAGTGTCTGAAAGTTCCAACGGTTTAAGGTGCATTTAGATTCTCCTCTCTTGAGAAAAAAGCTTCTATAAAATGCATGGCATTCTAGTACGTCCACTAGTAGGAATTCCCAGCTTTAGTACAGTAACTCAGTAAGTTATGTTTTACCCGTAAATCTGTCATGTCTTATGTTAACTTGGCAGGACATCCAATTAAGAGGTGTGAACCGTGATGAGAAGAAGATACAGATGTCGAAACAGTATCCCAATTCTAGGCACTTCCTCACCTATCAGCATTCCTTGAGAGTAAATATTCTCATCTTACTGGCCATCTTGTTATTTTTGAGAAAAGTGACCTATGCTTTTGTTCTTATCTTCTCTTTTCTCCTATGAAAAGATGTTTTTGTCTTTCGCACCCACTTGATTGATTCCTAGTTAAACTATTGCAGAGTTATGCATCAATTATTTACCTTAGGCTTCCAGCTCGCTTCAGGCTGACATTGCGTGGAAAAGATGTTGAACACCACAGCTTAGTGAAGGATATGATGCTAATGCAAGAGATTACTTACAAGCCGCAATCAGAAGGAATTCCAAAAGATGCCAATGTAACATCCTTCTCCCTCTAGATGTACAATTTATTAATATTTATCTAAACAAGTTAGTTCATCCTGTCTCTGTCGCAAGAATAAGTTTCAGATGAAAGTGTAACATGCTTGAGTCTATTTCTTTGGCAAGTACAATAATGTTTTAACATTTTTTGTCAGTATTGTTCTAAGTTTTTGTATATTGACAAAAATAATTGCAAAAAAAAAAAGCAATTGGCTACATGAAATGCCTTTTTCTGTGAACAATAACCAATCTGTCTAGAGACCTAGTGAAACGAAGATTACTCTAATGATTGATGTCTTTACTTGACTTTTCTTTTCCACCCTTTTCTTGATTTCAGATGGTTGCTGTAGTCACCATTGGGTTCGTGAAGGATGCAAAGGATCATATCGACATTCAAGGATTTAATGTATATCACAAGAATCGTCTGATCAAAGTGAGTTCTGTAGCTAACTTTTGACTTTCATTCTTTTATATGAGGTTATCCACTTGTTCTGCAAAACCTGTTGTTTCCTTCAACATGTTTAATTTTCTCAAATGCTCGTTTCCTATGGGCATTCATGTCCATTTTGGTCCCTTAAATCATATTCTAAACATCATTGTCATCATCAGTGAATAACATTAGTCATGTTCTAGCGCACACCGCAGAATGCCTGGTAGGCATCCGAAATGGGACCGTTTATTGTAGTTGGAGACTACCTCCCTCTCTTTACGCCATGGCAGACCAGATTTGCCTGGATTGGAAGGGACAGATGTCTGAAATATGTAATGGTATTAAGCAGTCATTTGGTCTAGAAGAGAATTTGATAACTTGATTGGAATGCCTCCTATATTTATGTAGAACTATTTTAAATAAATGGATACTCTCCCTAGAATCATGACAGTGAATATTGGCTGTTGATGTTGGTCTTACTTCTGAATTACATAGATGAATTTCTTTTTTCCACTTTGTTTGAACTAAAGCACTGAATGACATAATTGTTGTAGAAGATGATGCTGCTGGGAAAAAAGGAAAATTACAGGAAAAAGAAAATTCATATCAAATTACAAAGCATAGCAACTATATGATATCGAGTATAAACATGCTTAGTGCTTAGACAACTATCTTGGCAAATAAGCAGCAGAATAAATAGTAGATATTGAACAAGCCATAAAGCAAAAGGGGGTTTTTAAAGTCGCACAAAAGGAGGAAAAAAGTGTTCAAAACTTGATGGTTATGAAACTTGCTTATTCAATTTCCAGGAATATGAGGACAAGTAAAAGGACTTGTCTAACTTTTACCAACACCAGGCTTCAAAATCATCAACTAGATCATATGTGCACTTTTAGTTTCAAGAATCTAAAAGAAGTCAGCTCTTTAACATGCCCTTGACTAGATAAATTGGCACGCGGTTTCATTCTAACATAAGTTCTTGATGCCTACAATGGCACATTTATGACAATGGACACAAAGTACGACTAGTCAAACGTGGAAGCAACATCATATTACATTTGTTGGTTTTCCAACCCAAACAATTCATATATTATAGATCAGACATAGGAAAAGTTACGATGGAAGCACATTTGAACAGGACTGGAGAAAAGAGAACATGGAGAACTGGGGAATGATCTAGTCAAGGAGGGAACAAAGAAAGGTTTTGGTTTCCCTTAAGATATTTTTCAAAGATCTAGTGTTAATTTGTTAATACTTAATACTGAAGGAAGTTTCAAGTTGCATAGGATTCTAACTTTCTAAGTCAGGTTTAGGAAATAAGTTCAATTATTGCTTTGAGATTCATTTCATCTATTGCCTGTATTCATGTTTCTGTTATAATTTGCTGTTTAATTTTCCATATTATTTTTATTTATTGATAAACACTAATGAAAAAATATCTCTTCTTATTTTCAGCCATTTTGGAGGGTCTGGAATGCTGCTGGAAGTGATGGACGTGGAGTCATAGGTAATGTCACAAAGATAATAGTTAGCTTTCTCTGTCACTGAGATGAACTCCATGCATTAATCAGTTCTTTTGATAGACAAATATCTTCACTATTGTGAAAATATTTTGACATGTCGCTGTTTTGAAGCCACAGGTCAGTCAAAGGCCATAGGAGAACTGGTTAGTCCAAGTTAGGGGGTGGGGGGTTGAGGGAAGAGAGAGGTACCTCAGAGACTAGGAGAGACTTCATATATATTATATATATATATAGCTGGAGATTCAATCATGCATCATTTCTACCTTCCTTATGTCTCTTGCTTCTCAAGCATTATGAGTTTTTCCTAACAAATTCAACTATAGGGATGGATGTGATATGTCCAATAGAAAGGCTAGAAACCAAGGCCACGAAAAAAGTTAGAATATCATGATATTTTGAAAATATTATAAACATGAAAGTATTGTGGAAGTTTTGATAAGTTTGCCTATTTCAAGGCCTTTGGTATGGCAAAGCTTCTGTTTATGCTAAAACTTTTGCATTGTTTGATTGATAATTTCACAATGTTTGATTGGCAGTTTGGGAAAGGGACTAGAGTTTTTCCATGTTTGATTGTTCCAAGGAAACAAAAGAAACAAAAGAATCAGATCCTATGCCCATGATGGGTTTAGACAAATTTTCCCTCCTCCAGGAGAGACAAGAAATTGCCTAAAACTGGTAGAAAGAGAGGTCATAAAATTTTTGTTGCTGTTAAAATAGGACCTGGTGGTCATGACTAGACAGCTTCTCATAGTTTGCCTGACTAGTCACCTAGGTTGACCATATAATTTCTAACCATTTTTTGTTCTCTATATTTTTCAATTTTTTAAGTTTATGATATTTCCTTAATATCTTCCCGACAAAAACCAAGCCTTGGGAAAAAAGATTTCAAGAAAATCTTTGCTGAGATTGGTATTGGTGGCTGGTTTTTCTGGTGCAGGTGTTCTGGAAGCTAATTTTGTTGAGCCAGCTCACGATAAGCAAGGTTTTGAACGTACAACTGTTCTTTCCAGGCTTGAGGCACGCCTTGTTCAGATGCAGAAAACATATTGGTTGGCCTACTATCTCAAACACTTAATGTCCGCACCCTGTATTTAGAACTGCTTATCTTGATTGTTTGTTGTTTTGTGTATCTCTTAGGTCAGCCAACTGCCATAAGGTAGGATATGCTCCTAGGCATAAAAAGAAATCCACGAAAGTATCTTCATCAGGTATTGACACATCTTTTAGTATTATTCCAGCTTAGTACATTTGATGTGCTGGTCTTGACAAGTAACATTGAAATTGAACCATACTATTAAGGTCAGAGAAAATAATGGACCACTTCAGATAGTTTGTCCTGCTTGCAGACCAAGAACCTAATAAACAATTTATGAGGTTTGGATGAATTCTATTTTACCAAGCATGATTTCTGCAGATAACTCATCACCTGAGCCACCTTCATCCAAGCAAAGGAAAAAGGCACTTGCCTCTTTTGTCAGTGGATCACATGGTCAATCGCAACTTCTTGGTTCTAGAAAATCTAACTCCAAGTCAAATGTTGATCAGACCAAGATCAGGCATCTTTCTTACTTACCATCATCAGAGGCTTTAGATATTGAAATACCAAGCCAACCCACACCAAATGAACTGGGTAGTGGAAACTCACAATCTTCACCACCAGCTTCTCGAAACAAGGGATCCCTTTGCAAAAAATCAGCATCTGCATTTATGGACAAGAAGTCCAAAAGGTTACCTTGTACTCATGAAGATAGAGACCATCCACAGTCTGTTGATGATGATGATTGCTGCGAGACATCATCTAGCCTTATAGAGAGATGGAAGGTCAATCATGTGCATGCTTCTAGTCAATCCAATGATAGCTCTCATGATGCTCAGATGGATAAAGGTGGTGAAAATGGGAGAAATTATGGCTCTACTGAGGAGGGTGCTTGGAAGGTATTGCACAATATGCTTTCCTTGGTTTTTTCTTTATCTTGTGGTTAACGGATTATTCTTCATGTAAATCTGGTTTGACTTTAAATGAACGTGCCTTCTGTGGATCGGTTTTGATGTCACGGTTTTAATCATTTTGACTGAATACCTTACCAGTTTCTTCTCCAAAAATTTGGGCATGCAGAACTGACTGCTGCTATTGCTTTAAAACGCAAATTCAACATGACCGATTGACAGGAGTTTATTTGATTCCTATCTGCATAAATATCTTCCAGCATGGTTTGGGCATCTAGAAACCACAATTTGTGAAGCACCTCTTTCAAATGAAAAACTTTTTTTTTTTTTCAGTTGATGACTTTTCATCATCACAGCATTTTCCTGAGACTGAGCCTATGAGCTTTGAATGTGCCAACTCTTGCAGAAATGTGGTTACACGGCAGATGAACTTACTGTAGAATCTTAGATATTTCATGTAGCAATAACTTACGAAAGTACTGTATCACCAGATTCATCAGGTCTTTCACTTGGTAGGTCTGGACTTGAGTACGATTCGGCACATTGAACTTTGCACCTTGTAAATTATGCTGTTGACTAGTATTGGCACTCTGTTATTCTATTGCTTTTCTAGTGTACCATGGGCTCATCAAAATGCCAACCTACCCATGTCAAAGAAGATTCTTTCAGCTTTGCTGATTTTTGAATGCTTCTAGATTTTTCTACTATGTTTCAGAAAATACTTCTTTACCTTTTCCATTTTTCTTAGAAGCTTGAAGAAGGCTGTAAAAAGAGAAAAGAAGGAATGATGCGTGTAGCTTTTGAAAGTTATCGATGGAGAACGAAACTTGTAATGTTAGTGCATATAGATCAGATTAAGACTTGATAATGATAGCTCAGTGTTATGTTCCAGAACCATTGTTTCCTGCAATTTCATTACATTTTACTGAATTTTTTCATTTTTGTGTGTGTGTATTGTGGGTTTTTTTTTTTTTTTTTTTTGGGGTGGGGGGTGTTGCTATTGAAAAAAGATTTTATGAAAGAGGTGCAAACATTTGATGAGTTACACATTGTTTAGGCTTCTGTATATTATTGGAGGCATGTTGTGTAGGTTTATCCGTTTGTGGCCTTTATTTTGTATATGCTTATCATATGACTGATCGACAATCTCTTTTTAACCATTTTGGAGATTGACAAGTTGTTCTGTCTAGTTGTTTGTTTTTTAAGCCATATCCTGCGGTACTTTATTAGTCATGCTTTCATGACATGGGTATTAGAATTTAATATGTCTATGCTGATCCTTTTTTGGTTATCTCTATTTATAGGCAGCTAAGCAGCAATCTGCTCCTCTGCTCCAAATTCACAGTGCAAATCATGAAAATGGAAAAAGTCTTTCTAGGAGTAGAAGGGAGGGTGAAAATCATGTGGCGGAAGACAGGTTCTATTCAAATGGACTATTTGTTCTGTTGTCTACCAAGTTACATGGTTACTTGTGTTAGTTTTTTACTCTTTGATCTGGTTTTTAGGTTAAAAAAGTTGGAGGAAAAGCTGATGCGAGTTTGTGAAGAATTGCAGTCTGAAAAAGACAAAAACCAGTCACTGGGAGCCCAAGTGAGATTCTTATCGAACTCTTATCCACACATTATTTTGTTCTGCTAATGCTTTCACAATGTGATTTTACTTGATTGGAGCAATAATGAGAGTTGATTTTTTTGCTTGATTAGTATTCTTTTTGAACAAATGTTTTTGGTGGATTTTTTCATTTGTCCTGTTAGTATTTGTTCTTAAGGTGGTATGTTCCCTTGTTTGACAAGCATGACCACGCCATCCAGCTCGAGTTTTTTTTCTAATAATTATTGTGGATTTTACATCAGGTAGTTGACCATGTTTTGTTAACTAAACTGTCAAAATACTGGTTGAGCATGTGATTGGTCAGAGAGGCGATTGATCAAGTGTCAGAATTATGGCCACTGATTGATGAATTAATATAATAGATGGATGGATCTCTTTACATTTTCTCGGATTTTCCCATGAACTTTGTTACTGAATGTGTCTTCCCATGAAATGGGCTGGTTTCACAATTTAATCTTCGTTCACCTGTTGACAATGTGCCTTTAATGAGAGCGTAGCATCTTGACTGGGAATTTAAGCTGGAGCTGCTGTTACAAATGGACCTTATATGCCACCTCATAACTAGCTACATCTTCCTTTCCAATCTTAGCCATTTTTTGCATGTTCAAATGAAACATAAGTTAAAGCACCATTTAGCATGTTTCTAATAGTTTCAAGCACTAATGAAAATTAAAACGTGGCAGCAACTTAGCCATTCTGGAGGATGACGAAGTGCTTAATGAGTAGGCAAAACCAAGACAGGAAGAACATGACTTTGGCATACTTCTAGAAGTTAAGATTTTGTCTGTCTGAGTGTAATAAAGTTTTCTGGCATTATTGGCTACCTTCTTGACTCCTATCCCTCTTGCTATCTGCATGAACTTGTGCGTGTGAGAGAGAGAGAGTCAGTTTTGTATGCTTGACTATTTTTTTGTTGATCCATTACCTACAGCTGGAAGAATACAAAAGGAAGTTAGAGGCAGCAAGCAAAGAGCAGGAATCCTTGATTGACATATTTGCAGAGGAGCGGAATCGCCGTGACAGGGAGGAAGAGACTCTAAGGAAGAAGTTGAAGGTGAGAGGCAACCCCAGATTGAACTGTTTGCCTAATGCCATGGACAGAATATTAGTCACCATTTGCTTTACATTTGCTTGTACCACCATTCACAGGACGCTTACACCACCGTTCAAGAGTTGCTACAGAAACAACAACTTTGCGTAAAACCAGAACGTTAGCTCTATTCTTTGCTGCCTCGGCCTTGAAGATCTGTTGGATTTTGAGGTGCCATTTCTGAGATTACGTCCTTCTCGCACCAGCCAACTTTCTTCACAAGCGTGAATTTACACAACGGGTGAATGCTATAGAAAAGAACATTTGAAAGTGTTCTGCTCCCAAGATTATCACGTGAAGATTGGCTATCTTGGTCAAATGTAATCCTATATGTACAGTGCAATTTTTTGTACGAGATCTCATTGAAGAGTTGTACATTGGTCAGGTTCTATATTTAACCAAACTGTCGGTTTTGTTCCACAGGAGTCAAAACACTTTTGAAATGCTTGTCTACTTTTTTTTCAATATCTACATCTGAGAGTTATGTCGTTCGGGTGATCACGGAAATTACCATCTCCCAGTTTCTCTTTACCCTTCTTTTGGACCTCTGATGAGTATTCAAAGCAGTAATGCACTATGATTGTTTGTTTAATCCTTCTTCAATATTAATAATTCTGGTGTTGCCGTATGGGGATAAAAAAATAACAATCTTTTTTATTTTCTTCTCCTCCTTTTGGACCTTGATAAATGATAACTATCACAAGGACCGCCTTTCAAATTGTGGCGGCTTTTGTTTCAACAAAATAAAGTGGAAATCATGCACATAAGAATGACAAGCTTCTTACAAAAGGTTGAGAAGGACGAGTTTTATCTTAAAAAAAGGCAAGCAATGAGCATGAGATTGTCAATCACAATGAGTTGGGAGTTAATATGTTAATTACCTATAAGTCCAGCATAAACTTATCAAATGCCAATCGCCTCACCATGCGTCTTCAAAAGCGATCCTCACAAAGGACCGGATCCGATATGATCCAGACCCGAACCCGCGGCTGGCTCGGGCCACGCCACGCTTGCGGCCGAAAGTGGTGGGGTACGGCAGGTTGGCAATTTCGTAATTCTAGTGGCATGGGAGGGCAAATTAGGCCTCGGAGGGCATCGAAGAACCCCACGAGAAGTTAACCACGGTTAAATCAATACGCTCTCTTTCGCCGTGGAACTTACCTTCTATCTGTCGTTTTTGCCCTTTTACTCTTAACCCTGGTTTAACCCTGATTAGCTGAGTACGTAAAAAGGCCAAGAAAACTGATCGCGTCTTCCATGCCTCCTTCTCTTCCCGCGCGCACGAGACGGCGAGCCGTCGACGTCGGAAAAATCCTTTTCCCGATCTCGGGAAACGGCGACTCTGCTGCCGGAAGAAGGGGAAGCAGACGGAGGAAGAAGAAAGAGAGAGAGCAAAGATCGAAGATGATCTCCGTGTGAAACCAGGTAGGAGTTCTCTCTCCCTCCGTCGTCCTTGCTCCTCCCGCCGTTGAATTCCCGGCTCTCCTTTTGCTGCTTCAGTTCACCCTGTTAGAGAGGGGAGGGAGAGAGAGAAACGTACATCCTGCACTCTGAGCAATGGTTTCGTAGTCGTGGCGGGTTCGGCATGATGTCTGCTTGGGTTTCCATTTTCGCCATCGCTTTTTTCCTCTTATGGACACCTCGCACGGACGTCTGAACTGTCTGCTGATCTCAGGACAAGGGTTTCTATCAAGTATCAGCACGTCCTCTTTCTCCGCCGTTTAGGTTCGTCTTGCATCTCTTTTTCGTTGTTATCCTCTGTGGAATTGGCCGCAGACAGGGCAGAAAGAGTTCCCTTGTCCGAACGTCCTCGAGACAAATACTCTATTTCTCTCTCTCTCTCTCTCTGAGGGATGCGGATTTCGTCGATTGACGGAAATGGCGATCTGCAACTCGTTGTCTCCTTCTGAGACGTGAGTTTCCATTCCGGTGAATGCTTGCGAAGCAGGCTGATTCCGAGACAAATCGTCTGCGTCGCTCGATCCAGGGTGGATCCTCTCCTTCCTCTGCTTTCGAGCCGAGTAGTCAAATCCCTTTCTCCTCATCTTTTTCCTCCTCCATCTTCAGTATAAAACCCTATATCTTGTGTTTTAGGTATCATTTTTTTCTACTTTAGCAGTTCTTGGTCCGATAAAACTCACGTCTGAGTCTGAGTGAGTTGCGTCACTGATCGCCATCGCTGAAGCTTCCGAACGCCTCTCGTGTCCGATGATGGAGCTTTGCACTTCGGAACCCTAGATGATCGCCGCTCGTTTTGCTGGGAGGACAAGATTTCGAGCATCAGGTGCAGCAAAATCAGGGAATAGAATCCGGCGAGTCTGCTCTTTCAGTTACATAGTCAGCGCGCTCAACGGTACCGGTTCGTTGCTCCGCGAGATTGACACCGAATCAGGATCCAGAATCGTCCCCGTGTCTGCTGAATTCCTGAAGGATAAGAGGAAACCTTTCGTTCCAGCGTCGGTCAAATCCCCGACCATCATTTCTCTGAAGAACCGCCAGCACATCTCTCTCTATATATATATATTCCAAGTTAACTGATGCAAAACAGATTGTTGCACGAGCTGCTCTGCGCGCTCTCTCGACTCTCTCCCTTGGTTTTTTTGATGCAAAACGCTCATTGCGCAAGCTGCTCAGGGAAAGAGAACCCCAGGGATTGCAGTCATAGAGAAATAAAAAGTTCGATGGCGAATCTCGCTGACCGGAATCCTCAGACCGGTGCAACCCCACATTCCGTCGGCCTGAAGTCGAAGGCAGACGAAGCCGACGGAGAAATGCGCGTTGTCACGAGAGCGTTCATGAGCGCGTTTGCGTTCTCCCTGCTGCTTCTACTGTTGCTGACGGGTACGTGCATGCATACTGACCCTCTATAACATATGAAAAGGAAATATCGTGAAATGATTGTCCTTCTTTAGAAAGGGAAGCCATAAGGTCCATCATAACTGCTTCCTTTCCTCTTAAAGGGAATATTCACTAGTCACTTTTTGCTTAATTTCTCATCTTCTTCTAATCTCTCTCTCTCCTCTCTCTCACAGCAAGGAGATGGCAACAGCAGGATCTCAGCGGCACAGATCCACGTGGGAGGCTGAGTTACATATCTGCCAACCGAAAGCTTCTGGTTACTGGTAAGAACTTCTAACTAAGCAGTGCTTCACTCCTAGACCATCATTATTTGGCATCACAAGCTCTGTGTTTTTTTAGTTGTATCTACACTAGGGTTGCAAAGTTGCAAGCTATTCGGATTTAAATCATCTGAAAAGTGCGATTCTGGTCAAACTTAATATGGTTAAAAGAATTATAAAGTTAAAATCCAAATCTGAATCAGTTGATCCTATAGATAGTATATCCTTTCACAAGAATCGAAAAGAAACGGTGCTGGCCTTGGCGTTGTTGCTAAAACCTATTATTGATTGAACCAACAAAAGTCAAAGAATCAATGTAACTGTACCCAAATTGTTGGAGAACTCAAAAAATTTAAATGGCACTGAAATCATGTCGGAAGTTTGGTTTCAGAGTTAAAACTGGCAGGAGGAACTAGGAAGCACTTGTTTCGACGCTAAAATCAGGCTTTCTGCATGATTTTGGTGTCGTTCCGTCAACTGGAACTACATGTAAACATTTGAATGATAACCAAAATTTTCAACTTCAGCGCATTAACTCCCTCTAAACAACTCACTGCTGTTTACCAATTTGGCCCAATGCATCTCGATCTTGACGGTACATGATCATAAATTCATAATCCTTTCTAGCTAACGAACATTAGAAACAAGACTTGGGTTGCCACCATCCTAACCAGGAAACAATTTTTCCTCACTCTCTAAACACTTTCCGATGTCCGCCCTAAGCCGGCGTGCCTGCGAGTTTCTGGGGTGGAGCTTGATCGTTGCGCTACACTTGATAAAAGCAAAATATCTTTCGAGCCTGCCTTGCCGACACAGAAAATAGGAAGCACCCCACGGTGACCGACCTCAAGAAGAGAAAAAGAATTTTGCAGGCCGACAGTGCACGCTCGGTCTAAAACTCTCTCTCTCTAGCTTTAATTAACCAGGCGACACGGGCAGGAGCCAAGGCGCCCCTAACCTACTGACCTCCGTCTCAGCCTCTTGTACAATTGTACTTGAAACTATCGTACACTCGCAGTCCATAACCCTTTTATTGAAAAATAATGAAAACACCAACCCTCCAAACATGACCAGCTAGCATCGTTGCGAAAAAAAAAAACTACATGGCGTGGGACCATTGGCTAAGTCAGTGACAGATAGCGACCTGTGCACCGTCTGTGCTTCTTCTGCTTTTCCGTCGTGTGAAATTCTGTTGTTGGTGGTGGGCAGCGGAGCAGGGGGTGGAGGTGGGAAGGAAGCCCAATCGGATCGGGGAGGCGTGCTCACAGGAGGACATAGCGCTGCACCAGGGAGCCACGGCGCCGCTCCCCAACGGCATTCCGACGTACACCGTGCAGATCCTGAACATCTGCGTCACCGGCTGCAACATCTCCGCCATCCACGTCAGCTGCGGGTGGTTCAGCACCGCCCGCACCATCAACCCCAGGGTGTTCCGCCGCCTGCGCTACGACGACTGCCTCGTGAACGACGGCAATGCCGTCCCCCCCGGCGGCAGCCTATCCTTCCAGTACGCCAACACCCGCCCTTACCCCCTCTCCGTCTCCTCCGTCGTCTGCCACCCTTGAGCCCCATTCTTTGGCGGTAAGCAAAGTGGAGGGATTTTTTGAGGGACTCATTTTCATGTCCCGAATAGAGAGTAATCATCGATCATCTCCAACGTTTTTGTTTCCTTTGAAGTGTACTCTGTGGTGGAGGGATTCACATTGTCGGTCATTGGAATGCAGCTTCCTTGTTGTAAATAGATGTTGTCTCCCGTCGAGAGGGAATTCACGGGTGCTTTCTTCTCCATTTGTTGGTTGTTTGTGATTCAATGGCGTCCCCATGGTGTGTTTCTTTCTCTTCTTGCTTGGTTACTACGGATGGAGCGTGCGTGTGATGTTCGCTTCCTGCATGGGTTTTAATGGCAACTGTAGTGTGTTTGGAATTTGGAGGTGTTTGTGATTGTGTGGTGGGAGACCGATGCATGGACTCCAGGTTTACCCACGGGACGTTGACGTAGCAGGCTCCTTTTGTCTCTCTCTGTCTCTTTCTGCCTTTTTTTTGCTGTTTTCGTGCTGTCGCCTCTCTCTCTGTAGTTTTGGTGCTGTCGCCTTCAGGTTCGAGTGTCCGGCGATGCACTGCGCCATTAGACTTCGAATTTGAATTTTTTTTACTTGATTTTTTAAATTAGAAACACGCTTTTTAGTCCATCCGATTCACAGTAATTTTAATTTCGATTACATTCGTAAGGCCGTGCAATTAAGCTTCAATTTTAGATCTGGAACATAGAGATTTTCTGGATAGCCTTTATATAGACCCTTTGCAGTAGTGGCCCTTAGTTGTGTGGGCAGTATGATGGGCACCACTATCGGCCAATGTGAGAAGATAAGCACCGACCTTTTAAGAAGTCCATTTTTCTGTCCGCAGTTCAAACAGTTGATACTTAGCTCCTTATGCAATCCTATCATTGTCAACTATCAGTTTTAATGCGGAGATTTTTGAGATACAAATGAATTTTTAAATTTTGAAACGTGTCATATGAAGCATATAATACAGTCAAACACAGTCAGCTATATAATACCTGTTTTATTTTTGTCTTTTTTTAAAAAAATATTAAAAAATAAAAAACACTTATAAAACGTGTATTATACCCATTTTTTTGCCTTTTTTCATATTTTTTATAATTTTTATAATTTTTAAGATTTATTAAATGCTTTAAATTTTTTAAAAATTTACCAAGATTTTTTCATTCTATTTTTAAAATATGCAACTTTACACAATACCTACATATGCTTTTTGTGAGAATGCTTAAACGTAAAAAATAAATAATAATATTGTATTTGTATACAAGAAATATGTGGCTGTATCGGCCGATTTGGTCGATACGGCCCGTGTCGACTTAGAAGCGATACGACGGGCTAAAGAAAGTCAAGCTCAGTCAGTGCACCCAGAAACTAGGGATTCTCCCCGCTTTGTACCTAACTTTGTTTCCGTAATTACCCTCACTAGTTCAGATGCGTCCAACTCCAGGCCCGAGGACATACCACACTTTAGGAGATAGATGGAGGATAGTTAAGTAAATATGTTGCTTATAAGACTCCACCTCTTCGCCTGCTCCCTTATCGTCTACACCTTCCGGAGGAGACAATGGCCGCATCGATTGGGGTATCCGGCGTTTATCCGGCAGCCGAGTCCGTCAAAATCTCATGGAGGCCGAGGAACTCCCCGTTCGTGGCACCGGTCGGCCGCTCTCGCGTGGATTGTACGCCTGTCAAGATGGCGATATCCGTCGAGAAGAAGCAGTTCACCGTGGAGAAATCGGAGGAGATCTTCAATGCAGCTAAGGTAATGATTTCCTTATTAATGTCTCGTTATTCGCGTGAGTGACTCCCACTTTGAGCTCTCTTTTGAAGGAACTCCTTTTTTTTTTCCTTTTTTTCTCCTTGTTCTTCAAAATCTACTGATGTTGTTATATAACTTCGTAGTGAATTTAAGTTATGTATTGTTTTCTCTGGATTGTTCTCTGAATCTCGAGTTCCCTTTTCTTGCAAATTATGTGTTCCTTCCCTACTTTCGAGAGTGAGGCTGCGAGATTTCTCCTTTTTATGTTCCTTCGGTTGAGTTGGGTGTAAATCCTCCAAATTTTGCTTGTACCTTCTCTTTTTCGTTCTTCCTTCCGAAAATTAGTATATATAAATCGAAAATATCACCATTGAAATCATTGGGAGAAACATCGTAGAAAAATTGTGAGTGCTTTGCCTGTTCCATTTTCATTTTCCCCCCTTTCTCCTTTTCCACCCCGAGTATTTGTCTTCGGAAAACGATATGAAGCAGGCAAGAAAGTGTGAGATTCATTCTTCGAGGAAATGACAGGTCGAATGTGGAACAGAAATGAAGCGAAGCTGATGCAGTGAGGTGTTGATGTAAGCTCGTCAATTGTGTGGTCTCAGTATTAGCTTACGTGGAACCGCTTCATTGACTGCAAACATATATATCGGATGGCCGGAGAAATACATGTCTTGTTACACTATATACATATATAATATAAAGACACAAACATTGTCTTGAATGGTCCGATATCTGCACTGGAAGTGGTTTCTAGATTTGCACATGGCATCTAAGATGACAGATATTGGATGGTGAAATCGCTGCTAAATTCAGTGCTACTTATACTACGATTCTCAAAATTTTAATAATTTGGAGATCATTGCTTGGCTTGTTTTTGCCAAGATTATGTTCTTAATCTCATTTACTTATTAGTTCAACTCACTGTTGCTAGGAATTGATGCCTGGAGGCGTAAATTCGCCTGTTCGTGCCTTCAAATCAGTGGGTGGGCAGCCAATTGTATTTGATTCAGTGAAAGGATCCCGTGCATGGGATGTTGATGGAAACGAATACATTGACTATGTTGGGTCCTGGGGCCCTGCAATTATTGGTCATGCTGATGACAAGGTATGTCCAAAACATACAAGAGACTAAGCTTACAGAGTTTCAGGCTTGCAGCTGCTTCTACTCACCTATTTCTATTATGTGAATTTTCTTCCGAAGTATCTAATTTTCAAAAAATCTTCTTCGCGCAACTTTCAGGTAAATGCTGCCTTAATTGAAGCACTCAAAAAGGGTACTAGTTTTGGTGCTCCATGTGCTCTAGAGAACACATTGGCAGAAATGGTGATATCAGCTGTTCCCAGTATAGAGATGGTGCGTTTTGTGAACTCAGGAACAGAGGCTTGCATGGGTGTCCTGCGCCTTGCTCGTGCCTTTACCGGTCGTGATAAGCTAATCAAATTTGAAGGCTGCTATCATGGGCATGCTGATCCCTATTTGGTTAAAGCCGGAAGTGGAGTTGCAACACTTGGCCTTCCAGACTCACCTGGTGTACCGAAGGCTGCAACATCCGTAACACTCACAGCTGCATATAATGACCTAGAAGCTGTCAAGGAACTATTCAGACAAAACAAAGGAGAGATTGCAGCTGTAATCCTTGAACCTGTAGTTGGAAATTCTGGATTCATTCCACCTAAGAAAGAATTCCTGCTTGGTCTCCGTGAGCTCACTGCAGAGAATGGTGCCCTCCTGATCTTTGATGAGGTGATGACTGGATTCCGGATTGCATATGGAGGGGCACAAGAGTATTTCGGTATAACACCCGACCTTTCCACTCTTGGCAAGGTCATAGGAGGTGGTTTGCCAGTGGGAGCTTATGGTGGAAGGAAAGATATCATGCAAATGGTTGCTCCTGCTGGTCCAATGTACCAGGCTGGGACCTTGAGTGGGAACCCTCTGGCAATGACAGCAGGAATACACACTTTGCTTAGGTTGCAGCAGCCAGGCAGTTATGAACACTTGGAGAAGGTCACAAAAGCCTTGGTGGAGGGTCTGTTAGAGGTTGGTCGAAAGGCTGGGCATGAACTCTGTGGCGGCAATATTAGCGGAATGTTTGGTTTCTTCTTCACGCAAGGGCCTGTGGATTGCTTTGATGATGCCAAGAAGAGTGACACAGCAAAGTTTGCCAAGTTTCACAGAGGCATGTTGGAGGAAGGTGTATACTTTGCTCCGTCACAGTTTGAAGCTGGTTTTACTAGCTTGGCACACAGCATGGAGGACATCGACCAGACTATAGCTGCAGCAGAGAAAGTATTTAGGAGGATTTGAACTCGTTTTGCATCTACTTTGCCATTTTTGTATCTATCCATTGTTGTACGAGTTATCTATGGACTTCCTTCCTGGGGAGAGAGCGGTTGTAGTCCAATCATCAGTTGTCAAAGTTATCTGTATCTGATGCTTTACAAGTGTTTGTATTTTGTTTTTGTGGCTTTATTTGGTTAATTAGAATAGCTTGTAAGAGAGATGGCCATTGAATAAAAACTCAAAGCTGATGACGATATGATTTCTAGGAGGGACAGTTGTATGAGTCCATTATTTGAGTGCTTAATTAATGTGCTACTGCTCATGGAATTTGTGCCGATTCTTCTGAGTGTTTCGTGCAAAATGATACTTATGCGCATCATGTGTTGAATCTGCTGAGATCCAGACGAGCATTCTTGATAGATTTTGGAGCAACTCTCTCTCTCTCTCTCTCTCTCTCAATTTCTCTCTCTCTCCCCCTCTGTGTATATGAGTGTGTCCTCTGCAATTGTATATGCTTTTGCTTTCATTGTCAGTGCCATCATCAATATGACTAGAGAGTACTTGTGTCCCCATTGGTCCTAAAAGAGACTGATAAGAGATACATCAATAAACATAAGCAGATTCAGATAACTTCCAACTTTATTCCAAATCATCTAGTTCTACATCTTTTATGACGTTATATGCTCTCTCTCTATCTCTCTCTCTAAGGTGGACTTCGACCATTGGATTGGTTCTGAGAAGGAGGTGGGGATGGAGGACGCCAGTATGGGTACCAGGATGTTGGGTCTCCTAATGCAAATGGAGGGTCTGGTTTTGATTTCGGTGGTGGGAAAATTGATGGAATTGGAGGAAGATGTGGCCATGATGGCATTGGCAGTGAATGGTTGAATGGAAATGGGAAGGGAAAGGGTGGTGATTTTGGGAAAGGCAGAGGTGGGAGATGTGGCAGAGGCGGAAGGAATGGCAAATGTGGTAGGTGCGGCATTGGTGGCAAAGATGGGAAAGGAAGTGGGAACCATGGGTTCTGCAGTGGCGGCCATATGATATCTGAATTGTTAACAGACCCGAGTCTCTCATTCCTGCAGATAGAAGAATCAATCAGGGGTGGTCTGCAGCTCATAGGCCTCATACTGAATATGCATGAATTTCCCTGCCTGGCTCTGATGTACATCTCTCTTGTTCTGTTGAGTCCATGAAGGTTGCAGGTCGAAGGGCTCTTCTTGAGGGTGGCCTTGCAAAAGGATTCCACCTTACGGGTATTTCTGCACTCGCGTCCATCAGCAGAGGGAAACACAAACCGGTAAACACCAAACTTATCTGTTTTTCTTGTTGCAGCAAATGTGAAATTCCTCTCTGATTCTATCCCTGCTGTAAGTTTGCACTCCACATGCACTGCTACACCTAAACATCGCAATTTTGAAAGTTGGAACTTGACGAAGATCACAAATTTGTATACTGTGGGAAAGTTACTTGAATGAAGTTGAAGGCTTTTTACCTTGTAAGAAATAGCTGTGCTTGGAGAAGGTGTTCTGTAAACATGAGTCACAGAACACACTGCCCATGACCATCACTCTCTTTGTGTTATCTCTGCGTTCATTGTCGCCATGAACCAAGGCCAGAATGGCGACAATGGTAGTAAAAATACTAAGATAGCTCGGCTTCATGGTCGGGGACAGGTTTCCATGATGAACCATAGCAGGGAATCTGTTTTATAGATGAATTTCTAGTTTTTCCTTTAGCTTTCATGTACTTGTTCAGATTTTATCTGCAACAGTCCGTGAGTATGGTGGTCAGTTTATCTGCTTTTGAAAAGGTGTCCTTGCATAAGAACACATACATGTGAAGCATGGAGTGGAAGTGAGCCATAAAAGCTGTTGGCGAGTTGGTTGACAGATTTTATGCCATTTTATCTGGTCTTCTCATCAGTTGGGTCATGACCGATGGCAATGACTTACTGGCTCTCTTCTTGGCATTGATTTGTCTTCTATGTTGCAAAGCATGATTTTTTATAACTACTTTTCTGAAAAATAAAAAATTGATGGATGAAATCCATATTCTAGTCTATCAAGGCAGAGCCTTGTTTGTCTTATTCCGAAATCGATGGGAAGGAAAATGGAATTTTCTGCTTGTGTTGTCTTGGAAACAGAAACTAAAGTTTCTGGGTATATTTCTGGATATTATTGACTACACTTTCTTAGTCTACTATCATAAACGTCTAAAACTAGGTATAATAAGTAGGAATAAAGTATCTTATAGAGAGCAAAAAAGTGGGGTTTGGAAAAACATACTTGCTTTCGCCAAGTAATTCTCTGGTCATCAAAGTTATAACTTGTTTTCTATCCAAATTTATACTCCTGATAACTACCCAATTGTTTACTTCTTGTTTTAGCAATGAGAAATTACACTTCATCTTACAGGGAGCCAAGATAAAGTTTGAACTGACCAGCCATCTACCATGCTTGGACTTGGGACCTCTTGTGGCTCATCACTCTTACCTATGACTAATGATCAGCAAAAATTCTAAGAAATGCCAATCATACTTCAATAAACACATTGTTTCATAAACTAAGTTCTAAGGTACAATCATTCATCTGTAAATCCTACTCTTTTGGTGCTCTCTGTATCAGTTACTATTACACCTTATTGTACGTACCGTATTGGCCTTTATCTGGGATAGAGCATTATAACAAGTGTTTCATGAATCTGCTTCGATTTTTAAGCTAAATTCATATATCACTCACAAGATGTTCATACTATGAAACAGCTCCTGAATATCAGCCTATGGTATGCTAGAGGCTGATAAAATCTGTCTGAACTGGCCCCCTTAGCCAATATTAATTTTTTATGTAATAAATAACTATAATATTTTAGTTTGTAAACATGAAAAAAAAAAAAGAGAGAAATTTTCTTTTGGGGGCTCATCTTTTGCCCTTAATTTTGAAAAAGAAACCACCGTGTGAGATTTTCTTATTAAGAGCCACACTTTTCTGAAGTAAAGTCCAATAAGGTACGAAAGTAAACTTCCGAGAAATAATAAACGTGAGATGCAATTTTTCTTGTCAATGTTACTTTTTCACTAGATACATTATTACCTTTCTTCATTCGTATCAATTTTTTGACATGCCAACCTAAAAGATAAGTCATTGATGCAGCGTGATATCTAAAAAACATATAGAACTAATGCTTTTTGTTTCTAAAATCAAAGAAAGTTTAATTCAAGCTCGTCTAATAGTGCTTATGAAAAGTGTAATCCTTCTTAGGAAAATAAGTTGTTGTCTATATCTAATTTTACTTTTCTTTTTCATTAATGTGATGTGGATGTCAATTGGTTAAAGCAATAAGAGCTCAGTTCACATGATTAAGGAATTGGAATTAAGAACTTGAAAAAATTGAAACTTCAACAACAAGAGTGAGTCTCAAAGGGGATCAGTACATTTTTTAATATTTGTTCCAAACCTTAGTCTGGTTGGTCAAATCTAATCAAAAGAATAAGATTCAATTAGTTGTTAGATATGAATTTGATATAGGATGATCTCATAGAATTGCATGAACGTCTGCCTTTGAAAAACATCCAAATTTAATTAGTGCGAATTCAGATTTGTTCTGTAATTTTGTCAAGTCTGATTCAAGTCCAATTAAAGAACATTCAATTAGTCAAATACAACAATAGTCGTACCTGCTCCCAATCCAATCCATTTAATCCTTATCGTTGGATTTTCGTCATTTATTTTCCTATTTTCCTATTTTGAATTTTTCTTTTTCGGCTGCATCATGACCTGCCTTGAGTTTGATTTTGAGTACGTTGATCAAAATATGGAATCCTTGACCTGAAAGAGGTTTGGGGTAGCATGTTCGTCTAGCGGCTGGTAAGAGGTCAGTCACTGGGTAGGTCTGTACACAAGTCGAGTTGAATCGAGCTTTATAAAGTCAGTTCAAGCTAGACTTGATTGACTATAGCAAAGCTCGAGCTCAACTCGTTTTAAGCAAAGTTCAAGTGAAGAAAGTTGGTCGTCGAAAGACACTCTTTCCACAATTTGATGGAGAGAGAGAGAGAACCTAAAGTTGTATAAGGGATTTTGCATGGTTTTATAGTATATAGATCTAAGATATGTATCCAAAATACCAAATTTACATTAGCCTACTCGAGTTTACTGGACTTGAGTTTGGGTAACTAGACGTCGACTCGATTACAAACTCGAGTTCCAATTTAAGCTCAAACTCTCAAGTGGAGCTGAATTGAGGGAGTTTGAGTGGAACTCGAGTTGGCTTGACTCATTGAACAACTCTATGTTAGGACAAAAGTTTCTTGGCTTTCCTCCAAAGAAAAAATAAAATCTTTGTAGTTTTTAAGCGACTGTGCTCAACAATATCAGTATGTTTATGTGTGTCAAGTAAATTTTGCACTCTACTACTTTTGCTTTCTAACTGATTCTTTTAAATTTGACTTCATTAGTAGAATGAATGAATGACGATTCTTGTTATATAGAGTCACCTAATAATCTAATCAAGGTCGTTATCCAAAGCAGATAGATGGTTGAGAGAAAAATAATGAGAAAAAAGTGTGAACTAATGCTAAATAAAGAAAATGCTCATCACTTTTTTCTTCTTGTTTTTCTCTTAACCTTCTATCATGATCGATCGGGCGACCCCGGTTATATGACTGTGTGACTCTAAAAAACCAGAGTCACCACTAAATTTTTCCCATGAATGTGGCTTAAATTTGTAGCAAATTTTCCATAATTTAAGAACAATTTAAATTGATAGTTTCAAATTGTCATAAGATTTAATTTGTGTATCAAATTTTAGTATTTTCTTTTTTATACCAAGAGACCTGGACCTTCCTAGTTCATTCCTAAAGTTGAATTTCAGAAAGCTGGACGAGAATAACTATAAATTATAGTGTTAAATGCTTCTGTGTGTGCGCGTGCATGCGAGACAAGTCAATTTAGCACTTTCTTGCTTATGGCACAGTCGGGTGCCAGCAGTGTTAATGACTTAAAATACTCAAATTTATAGGGCTAGAGTAAAACGCGTCGCAATCCGATGCACTTAGATATGGCAACTGCCAATTTCCTTTTTTATTATCTAAAACAATCAAAGACCTTTATAACTTAAATCCTACAACTTTTGTCATTTTTTTCAACTCATAAATTTGAACTGTCTGTGTCAAGTGTTCATTTATATAGTGAGATTTTAAAAGATTGGTTAGACTTGCAATTTGAAGCAGAGATCTCAGCACTTGATACCGACACAACTCCAGTTTGATAGCGCTTGATACCGACACAACTCTAATTTGATAGCGACACAACTCTAATGTCTACCGTCTAATACCAACACAACTCAGGACTCTGAAGATGGACTACCATCTAATACCGACACAACTCTAGACTCTAAGACAATGAAAAAAAAAAAGTTTCGGCTATCATTCAGGTCAGTCACTGAACTGCCATAAACGGTGGAGTATTAACTTGTATGGGTCAACATCGTGAAAGATTAAATAAAAAACGAAGAAAAAGATTCCTTTCGTTTGATTGAAGCTTTGATATTTAGCATTACTAATGTAGATTCGTCTGCGGCCTGCGAACTCTGACCTCCGCTCTACATCACTTCACATTTAGGATGCAGAACCCCACACGGCTCTTTCACTTCTATTATGAAATGGTTTAGAAACTTACATAAAAAAAAGAATCTTGAGCGACGTCCCTTATTTAATACATGCAGTTTTCAAGTAGCTCATTATTGGTTCTGGTAGCTTTCTCCATTGGCTTTAGCACGTTTCTTGTGCTAGAATTCTCCACACCAGCTCAGTAGTTTTGGAAGACGATGAACTAGGAAGAAAAAAGAAAGGCGGATGAAGTAAATCTTCAAAATGGGCTTCTTTGTAAGTATAGGCTTCAGCTGAATTTTTTTGTAGTTTGTCTCAAACTTTACTTTTGGGGGATTGGCATCGCTTGCTTTAATATTTCACAAAGTATAAGTTGTATTTTAATAAGGGAAAGTTCAGCAAGTATTCTCTAATAGGCAAGGAATGTTGCCTCCAAACAGAAGCAATAAATTGACAAGAAAGGCCAACAGCCCTACCCATTTGCTCTAATGACATCATCTGCCTTGCCTTTAATAACTTTTTAATTGCCACCATACCTTAAGATTCAGAACTCTGGCTGATATTCAATGGCTTTTGCTTGTCCATTTATGATTGCTTGACGATGAAAGGCCAAAAAAAAAAGTCACAGAAGGACAATGATAACACAATTCTCTCTCTCTCTCTCTCTCTCTCTCTCTCTCTCTCTCTCTCTCTCTCTAGTATATCTATATCTACATCGTGTCACCTAACAAGCACTAAGCCAAGTGGACAAGAGGGCTTACCATTATGACAGTTCATGAAAGAAAACGCACACCAATAAAATACAACTGGCTTTTTTCTTCAATGGAATGATAGACGGATGGTTTCACATCATTTCTAGTCTGACCAGGTTCGATTTTTCGTCGCAACTTTTTCTTTCGATAGAATATTGTAGTGTCATCATAGACGTGTAAAACCGTAATATTAATAGTCTGAGTATCTCTCACACACAAACACACACACACATATTAGGAAGGAGGATTTTGTCAGAGGATTGCAAAAAGAATGCACCCGGGAAGCTTTTTCAGTAAACCTGTTCCCAATGAGAACAAACCATGAATATGGGAATTCATTCACAATGTTGCCAGAATGACAGTTATCACACCCACCAAATCTAGTGTTCATGACACCACCCTGCAACATCAGATTGCCTGACCCCTGACCTTTCAACAATGACAGACTGGAGAACCAAGAGAAGATATTTCACAACTATCAGATGATTCAGATCTTTCAAATTCAATCCTGTTCCACTTCAGCCACACAACTTGCCACCTCACAATATAGTACACAAGCATCTGCTCTTTGGCGATTCCTCAACCTTCCTTTCTGTTTGGAAACAAAAAAATGTTGTTAGATAAGGAGCAGAAAAATTGTGTACTATCATTTCTAGACAGCAAGTAAGGAAACGGAACAAATAACAGGAGGAAGACTCCTCAGTAGTATTGAACTACGTCAAGATACATCATTGTACAGCAAACCATATAGAATATTTGATTTTGCTCAACCTACCAATACCTTCAGAGAAAATATTCTTGATTCGACAATATGACAAAAATAATAGCGATAAACTAACATGTCAATCTTAGAAAAGCCATGGTATGACAGATTTTCTGTTCCTTCCCTTTGTTTTCTGTCCTTGTGGTAAAGCTTCATAGGTTTGCTTGAATAAATAACAAAACCATCGAAAAGAACTCCTAAAAAATCGATAAATATCTATAATTAGTAAACAAGCGTTTGACGTCTGATCTCCGTGGATTACATTCTCTTCCAAGCAGGATATCTTCCCCTACGGTACACCTCTACCTTATCTATGTGACAGTTTGAAGATAAAATAATTGGTAGAGGTTGCTCAGACCAACGAATAAAAGATAAGATCTACATAAGATATGAATTATGAATTTTGAAGTGTGTTCGTTTCAGGAGAAAAATGGAAATGTCAAGGCATATTGCTCATTAGCAGCACCTAAACTTAAACAAATATGCCCAAATATAAAATTGTGTACGATTAAAACAATGAGAAGCAATCATTCCACACAAAATGTTTGTGAGGTAAGGCATGAGAAGCACCTGTTTTCGCCTTAGGTAAAGATGGTTGCACAACAACGTGCATGGTGATAGACCCTCCGGGAACATCACCAAATGGAGTTCTTGTCTGGCCAACCGTCCTGCTGTTCTCTAATATCTTCCCCGCACTGATGAGCTTTATATCACTGACAGCCTTTGGTATAATCTTCTTATCTGACAAAACAAAAGAACAACAATAGATAACTTGAGGACCTTGCAAGCACATGTAAAGTCTCGTTAAACATGGGCAGACTTCTGCCTGAACAAGTTCAATATTTCACAAGTTTAACCACGACCCTCATTTTCATAAAAAAGAAGATGTTGGACTTAGATACATCAAGGGACATAAATATATTTGAGATACTTGTCAGCGTAAACCACTGAACTGAAAAAGAATAGTCGGTGTCAACCAAATAAATAGACGATGCACTAGATTCACAAACTAAAATAATGTAGAAAACAAAACCATAGGTAACTCTTATAAGGCACTCTGGCACTGGAAGACATTTACAAGCTAGGGGCAAGCAAGTGCACCATTAACACTGATACGGTGATACCTACATATAATACTTGTTTTTCTACAAGATGTTGGAACAAACTTCACACTTATCCTAAATAAATTATGTTCATGTTTGTTTATATGCTGCTGGACAAAGATGACTCAATGACTGGTTAAATTTGTTCTCTTCCACCAAAGTACATTACTGCAACAGATATTTCCTTGTCTGAATTACATAACATGCTTAATCACCACAGCACCATCTGAATTACAGGAAAAATGCATGTGAGAAATGCCCAATCACATCTCCTGTTTTTATTAAAGTAGAAGCCTACAAAAAATATATATGTGTGGAGCTTGAAGAAAATATCCAGGATCAACTTCTATCAACGTAAATGCTCAGTTACTTTCTTATCAATCATGTTCTTAAGGTAAAGAACTGTAACATATCAAAATGCTCTCATCTGTTGCAAATGCCACAAGAAACTTAAAGTGAATTGCTACTGCTAGTTTGTGCACATCATCCTCAAATCACATGCTCACATAGCTAAAAAGTACACATACATATCTCTTTTCCTTCAGTTTCTAGGGAAGACAATTTCAATAGTTGGACTTGCCCAACCCCCTGACTGGATTCAATCCAAGTGAATAGCCACATATTCCAGGTGATGCAACTTTTAGTTCACCATTTCCACAATTGGTCATCACACACCATTAGTTTGAGAGCAGGCAAGAGGCTTCAATGAAGATGGTTATTCATTTTTCATCAAAGATTCAAAATATAATCCTTGCTTTCAGAAAAGAAGGAAGCCAAAACAAGGAAATCATCCAGTCTCCCACAAGTAAGACTGACTCATGAGATGGCATCCTGTCACTTGTGGCACTGGCATCACCAACTCTACCGCAATTGCCTGTAGGTCATTTATATTTTCAAAAGATGGAGGAAATTCAGGTTTAAGTAGGTCACACATCAGAAGATGACGGATATGAAAGATAAACACCAGGATAGAGACACTATTCTATAGATTTTAATACCTTCAACAAAAAGCACAAGTTTAGAGAATTTGATCAGATCCACTCACCACTAATATTCTTTTACAATTCTATAAATGTTGGTCACAACGAAAAGTGTGTAAGAGAGAGTGTGTGTGTGTGTGTGAGAGAGAGAGAGAGAGTATTAGAGGCTTAGAGCTACTTTTATCAGCCAGAATCAAATGAAAGATGCTTGTCCTCTAATTTCTTTTATTGACTAATGGATGCTTATCATTTGAATAGAAGAGACATGGATTGCACATTGAATTGAAAAATAAAGCCCCGTCAGAAACATTTCAGATCTCTCTGTTCCCTCTTTTGGGTGGCGACAGACCATAGGTCTTTAAGGAAAAATATGCTTAATAAGAAAATGATAAAACTACGCAGAGTAACATCAAGGCGCTACTAGTGTTTAGAATCTGACTTTATCACTGCAAACCTTCCAAGAACATGCTGTCAGAGGCAATGAGAAACTTAACGAATATCTGGGCAATAACCACGCGGAGATTAGCAGTTATAAGACACCACTGGTGCAACTGGCAAACAAAGAGGCCAACTATTGATATAAAAGGCAAACGTAAAGATGGGAGGTCGCATAAAAATTGCCATAATCGTGCTGTCATCAATATTTTTAATAGGCAAAAAACCAACAATAATTAAAACCCAGCATTTTTGACAATTCCAAGTGCTGATTTTCTCAAAAGATCGCCACCAAATTGAGTAAGGCTTAAACAATCAAGATTCAGACTATATCTTATTCACCACGATCACTGATGCACAAATAAACCAAACAACCACGGAGATTAACAAACACAGGTACGAAGTTCCACCACGTTCCAGTCATCCTCACCCCTCCACCAAGAAAACCCAAAAATTAAAACAAATCAACCAAGCGAATTCAGGATCACAACCTCGAGGCCACTCCGTAACAATCCTCTCCTTGAGCATCGCCACTGTCGAAGACGGAGCGTACCGGAAAGGGCCGATGTCCGAGCCATCGTAGAGCCGGAATTTCAGCTCCAACAGATCCTCCTCCGGCATTGACGCGTTCCCCTCCTTCCCCTCTCCTTCAATCGCCCCAAAAAATTAAATCTCCGACCAATAAAAGCCCCAAAAAAACAGAAAAATATATGAAGATGCTCCGAAACAGCAAGAAACTTCAAGCCATACAGGAAGAAGGTGACTACCTTCAACGTTATTGAGGTTCCCCAAGAACCTGACCCATCGAAATTTAGGGTTTTAGAGAGAGAAAGAGGAAGAGAGAGAGAATGAAAGAGAAAGAATAGAGAGAGAAGACGTTGGGGATTTTGAGGACGAAAGGCAGACCTCCCTGTGCTCTAGAAATTTTATTTATAACTAATTAATAAATTTATTCGTGTTACCAACACTAACTAGTGATAGACAAAATTTAAAAAATATATACAAATTAAATTCTTATTTTATTTCAGGTCGTACCTTGTGTGCCGTAAAACGGTCTCCTTTTCTTTTTTATTTTTTTGTGGTTAGTGCAAGGGAATTGGGTCTCAACGTCATGATCCAAATCTGAATCTGTGACGGTTGCTGACCCAATCTTTGTGGAAAAAAAATTGAAAAAAAAAAAAATTTCCCTGAATTTTTTTAGTGAGAAGTTGCAGATCTTGAATCGAGCTTCGGTTCTGACATTTACAAATTGAATTTTTCATGCTACCCGGTTTGAATTCTTCTCTTTTTTTTTTGTTTTTGCTTAAAATAGAAGTTTGACTGAATCCTTTTGAAAAAGTTTATGGATTAATGATGAGATGTGCAATCAAGTTTAATAAAATATTATGTACAATAATATTTTTTTTCAAATCACTAAATTGTTATCCACTTCATCAAATAAAAGTACCAAAATATGGTTTTAATCCAAAAAAATAAACAAAATAAAACCAAGACAATCAATTACTTAACAATTTCTTTTATAAATCTATCAAAAATTTTCACAATTTTAAATTTGGTACTAAAATTTGAAGGTGTCAACAGGATGTGCCTTTTGTAGCTGGGATCTGGTTTACAGATCCAAATACAGTGAACTTTGACCGATTTGATCCAGGACACATTTGGTCAGATCTGGATCGAAGTCCAAGCGTCGGCTGCCCGCCTTTGACCAGTCAGATTTGACATATGAATATTGGACCGGATTAGGTTTGACCCTGACCAGATCCATATCCGAGTGGTTTTCAAATTCTAGGTTCGGACCGGATTAGGTTTGTCAGAGGACCATGAGATTTGGTCCAAACGGGTTTATGTCCAAGATCCAAAAACAGTTTTGGTAAGAACTGGATACTTTAGTTGGGCAAGCTGTTAACTTGGTCCAAGTAAGAAAGCCTAGGATTTGGATCATTTAAACACTGGATCTGATCCAACATGGTGCAGCTAAAAAAAACCAAATCAATAGAACCACACATCGTTTGTTTACTCCAAGAACGGGAAAGGCCACCCTTTAGTGGCGGAAAACGGAAACACCAATGAAGATAAGCGAAGCCGTCCCTTAGAGCTTTAACGACGGATTTTTTTTTTTTTTTTGTCAAACATCAGTGAAAGTCAGTACCGGTGCGACCAGGCCGATACGAAGTCGATTCGGTCGATACAGACCAATTTGCCTTTTATGTGAACCAATTTTACTGTTTCCTGATTGGCTTGTACCTCTACCTGATGCAGTTAAGAGACCGATACGTTTGGCCGATACGCACCAGTGTTGATAACAATTGACAATTTTACAACTTATTATTTGTTAGATTTTTTCGTTCAAGGATCTTCCAATTTTCTAAAGTTATGGAATCAAATAAAAAAAACTATAGATTTAGTAAATTGATTTGTTAATTCATAGTTTGCGAGAGCTAAAATTAGTTTGATTATGAAGCAGTTTTGTTCATTAGCGGAGCTAGAAATTTTGGTTGGTGGGGCACTAGTTCAATAACCTTAATGTATTAAGGGGCACCTATATATACAAACAATCAAATATATAAAATCATTAACATAAAAATAAGTAAATTTTGTAAGGCTGGTGTGGGCAACTGCCCACACCACTGATTTTGTTGAAACGTTTATCCCACAATCTCTCTTGAAAATTTGTTGATCAATGCACAAACCCGAATAAATTATCGAATTCTCTTCACAAAGTTTTCCAAATCCAACCAAGGTCAAACCAAAATATCATTAGCTGATCTGGAATCGGCTCACCAGTACCCCCAGGATCTGATGTGGATCTGACATGGCATATGTTTAAGGTTCAAAATGAAATCCATGATTTATCAAACTAAGGATCCTAACTCAGATCTCAAATCCACACTTAATATCCTTATTTTACTTATTTGCATTGAGAAAAAGTCGAATTCAAGAACAGAGGAGAAACTGTCAGATCTTAAATCCATAGTTCTCAAGTCCTAAGAAATTCAAATCTGAGGCTATCAAACACCCCCTAAAGATAAACAGGTTAGCCAAAGTTGTGCCTAGCGGTGAAGACCGGGAATTCTCAATGTACATCAAGTTCCACTTGATGACAAAAACACAGCTCCAATAATATTAACTCATGCTCACTTTTAGCGACGGATTATTAATAATGGGACAGCAAGAACCGTGTTTGACAGCATCAAATTATTCGGTGCCGTGTCCATTTCTTATCATCGAAGCTCACCAACCAGAACCTTAACAAGTAGAGGAACAAGCATGTCAACTCATTGGCAATGGGAAAGTTCAAAGGTCGACGGTGCAGTCCGGCCAACAACTCCATGCTTAGATCATGAGGATGATCTGCAAGTTAGTGGTACCAGATCATGAGGCGTGCTTTGACACGGAATTCTGACTTATTCTGAGGCTAAGAGCATGTTAAGAACCTGATTATATATATATATATATATATATATATATATATATATATATATATATATATATATATATATATATATATATATATATATATATATATATATATGATTAAATGATAACTATTCAAATAACTAGGGTAGTTCATTTGAAGGAGATGATCATCATCTTTTTCTCTTAACCATTCATTGTGTTGGAACAGACGGTTTTAATTAGATGGCTAGGTGAGTATGAAAAGTTAAAGTCATTATGTAATATATATATATATATATATATATATATATATATATATATATATATATATATATATATATATATATATATATATATATATATATATATATATATATATATATATATATATATATAGCTGGCTACTTTTATAGTTGGATTGTTATTTTGCTATGTTATATCATTAAAAACTGTTCCAAAATGTGTATTTCGTTACTAAAACTCATAACCAAGCAACGGATCACTGCAAATAGATCATTAACGACGGTTTTTAACGATATATAGTAAAAAGAGAAACGTCCAACTATAGAACTAGTGGGCTGATTCCAGTTTCTCTCTCTCTCTCTCTCTCTCTCTCTTTCTCTATATATATATATATATATATATATATATATATATATATATATATATATATATATATATATATATATATATATATATATATATATATATATATATAGAGAGAGAGAGAGAGAGAGAGAGAGAGAGAGAGTCAATGCCTCGTTTACAGGCCACCTAACATCGATTGGAATGACGTGATTTTGCTGTTTCTTAGAACCAAACACATTCCTTATGATTGGTCAACTCGTTAAAAATATGTCAATGGGTATTATATATATATGACAAAGAGGTGATCAAGGTGCAACTTGGAGGATAATACCCATTTGGATGCGGTTAAGGCCTGAATATTTAATTAAACATATTCTGGCGCATGAATAGCTCCACTGAACCTGGGATTCTGGGCACTTAAGATGTGGCGTGGAAAATTTATTCTTCCTTTCAGCTGCACTAAATTCAACGAAAATTATATTTCAGATGTGTCCATGTGTATTATTTGAATCAAATTTGGATTTGATATGCAAGTTTGCAATTGAAAGTGAATTCTAGTCCCATGTCAATCTTATGCTAGTCAGAAATGAATTCATTTTTTGAGAAAAAAAGGGGTCTGATCCGATCTTAAATTTGAATATAGTTGCACAAAATATGATTAATTGATATAATAAGTTAAATTCTGGATCTGACCTTAATTTGAACTGTTTACAATGTAAATCAGTAGTTACTGCTAGTTTAGAAAGAATAAAACCAATGGATACCAATATTTTCAGAGGGTCGTTTGACAGTAAGGACACTCAGAGACTATTCAATAAAGTTGCCCCAAATATTAAAGCAAATTCAGGAAAATACTAGTATTATTGTTCGACTAATCTGGCCACCTAATATTATATTGACATTCATTGGATACTTTTTGAATGTTCTTTCTACAAGACTGCGGGTCGCTTGTGGGACACTTTGCGAGTGTCACATCAATTTAACTTATACATTGTTGCATATTAATAAAACACTGACTATAACAATCCGACTCACTCTCTTAGGCTTGGGTCCCTGGTTCGGGGGATTACAACCCGCCTCCTAGCAGTTTCGGTTTCAACCATAAAAAAACCATGAACCACAACAATCATTTATGGCAATGACCCCCTTTATAAACCCTCAAAGATTCTTCACAATATTCGATACGAGACTAAATATTTGAGGTGTCACACTGACATTATAGCTAGTGTTTTATGAATATTCTCCGATTTATATTAATGTTGCATAAATCTGCCTCATGTATGAGATATAATTTTTAGACATTTACCGAGTGTCCTTGCTGCCAAACTACCCATTGACCCATGATTATTATAGGTTCGATTTTGAAAAAAATTCACTTCCGGATCCTCGGTGATCATGAATGCAACCCGTCATTTGGGCATTGCCTAGTTTGGAAGAAAAACATAGTACCAAGTTAGAACTAAGTTTATTAATTTGGAATTTTAAATTAAAACATAATCAAAATATATGTGCAGCTCTCTATCTCTTATATATATATATATGAGAGAAAGAGATATAATTCAATTGAGATACTTAAATGTTTTGAGAATTGTATTCATAATTAAAACTATAAATCAAGAAAAAAGGTGAAAAGCGAATGTATAAATCAAATTTTAGGGGTGGATAAATCCAAAGCAGTTAAATAAACCCATTTTATAAAACTCAATTTACATACATACATATTTTCAATTACATACTTTTAAGCATAATAAGTACTTTTCAGCAAATTCAAATTATCCCAATACGGCTTCACATCACAAGAAAAGCGACAAGCTATTGGTATCTCAAATGTGAAAAACCGAACCTAGAGAACAATGACACAACTATTCCCAGTAGGCTAACGTGTTTGCGTGAAAGCATCAAACCCTTGCACGACATGTATAAGATCCAGATCCAAATCCAAATCCAGTTTTTAAGAATTTCACATACATTAGAGAGTCAAGCCCAACCTGAAATAAAGTTTGCATAAGTTAGATTGACGGAACATCGTATATGGACTGGTTTAACTTTCAGGGGCATAGCATAGCTAGTCGGGTTAGCATGCTCATGTATGCCGGACTTCCCATCTAAATTCCAAAGTAGGTCTAAACCCTAAGCTGTTTGGACCTCTTAGAACTGAGCCCGAATAATTTCCATCCCTAGTTTGATTTCTGGTTGGGTGGGAACTTAGGAATGTCAATATATTGACTTGAAACAGATATCTAATCAATCTGATCCGAAAAGATCAGATATGAAAAAAAATTTAATATCCAATTAAGAAATCAGATCGGATTTGGATTTAATAAATGACATATGATCGGATTCGATGCATATATACATAAATATCCAATCAGATTTCAGATACGGATTGAAATCGGATTTATTTTTAGACAAATATCATGTATCTAATGCTATTAAAATTTGAAAATTGTTAAAATCCGGTTGAAAATTTGGATTCAGATTCATGTATAAATAAAAATTCGGATGGGTCATAAAATTGAACTTTGGATTCAGATTTAGATACAACTTTTTCTTATTCGAATTCGAATGTGAATGTGAATTGAAAAAACTGATTGAAGATATATTTGATCCGGTGACATTTCATGAATTCGAATGAATGTGAATGTGAATGTGAATGTGAATTGAAAAAACAAATATGATTGAAGATATATTCGATCTAAATTCGATCCGGTGACATTTCGATAGTATAGGTTTGTGACTTTCCGATGCTGAGGGGAAACCGGTTTAAGCCGTTTGAGAGAAAAGCAGAAAAGCAGGGCTTCCCATTCTTGAGAAATCGAGTCTCGCCACTCACCCATCTTCGTTGAAGAAAAGGCGCGAGGGAGGGAGTCTGGAGGGCGAGTGGAGAGGAGTGGGAAAAGGATTTACCCGCTAGTAGGGAGCGACTTGGAACTTGGTTCCCGCCTTTTTCCATCTGTCCATCATCGCGGAGAGAGAAGGGGGGAACAACCAGGAGAGAGAGAGATGCTGGAAGGGATTGTATGGGAGACGCCTCTGAACCCTCCCAAGCGCGAGGACTACGTATTCAAGGATGGTAAGCAGGGCACCCATTTCACTATTTCGCACTCACCCACTCACTCACTCTCTCTCTGTCATATGATATTCACTAATCTATGCAGGAAAACGTCTCGTGAAGCCATACTTCTTCGAGTTCATCTGTAACGTATTTCTCTATCTCTTTATCTCTCTCACTAGGGTATGCATGGGAATGGGAAGTACGGAAGTGCAGTGACTAGGGCATTGGCTTTCTGGTGGAATGGGATCAAGAATTTGACGATATTTATTTATTTTTATTTGTATGTAAGGTTTATGATTGGTTTACTATCTGCATTTGTGGTGGTTGGGGTCCATTGGGATGTTTTCCAGATTATTGACGAAGTTGGAAAATCCTAAAGACAAGTGCCACATTCATGGCGGATGGGGCATTCGGGGATAGGTACTGAAAGATCATCATGAATAGTCGAATGAGATGTTTTAGCTCAGTAGCTCAGAGAAACCAAGAAGATAAAGGCTGACCGAGACGGTCCCATGGATGCTCTGAAACTCAATTTGGGAGTTAGTAGGAAAGAGACAAAACGGTTATTATATCTCACCGTATTTTCTCACTCTTACTAGCTACTGGTGCAGTTAGGGTTGGTAACATGTAGCTGGAAAATTTCTTTGCCGGATCCAATTAGGGTGCAGGGGGTTCGTGTTGAGAATTTCTCTTGTCGGCTAGTTTAGTATTAAAAAAATTCAATCTATAAAGGTTGTGGTTAATGAATTTTAAGTATTTGTCTGATAATAATTTTTCATGCGGCATAAGTAGACATTCTACCTACAGATTTTCATTGTTGGCGTAGTGGTACGAGTTATAGTCATTTTTGGTGTAGGAAATGCTTAAGATGGTTTTCTTTCTTGCGTGCTATTGAAAGTTTCATTTCCGCTTGTTGTTTCTGAAAGAAAAAATTCCCGTCATTAAAGATGCTTGACGTTACCTGTTGATCGATTCCTCATTTTTCTCCTTTACTGGCATACTTGTGTCAATATAATCGTTTTGAGCTCCTGAGGATCTTAACTGTAAACTTGATTGGGTTTCTAACTCTACATGTTTTTGACATTTCATGTAAGACTATACAAAAATATGTGGTTTCAGTATGAAGTCAAGGCAGCTTTTGTTTTGGGGGTTAATGGATTAACACTTAACAGTAAAAGCATGCTGAACTTCAAAACAATGAATTCCACAAGAAGTTTCTAATGAGACTTTTGCTTAATGAGGAGTTTCCAAAAGTCAATGTCAGCTTTCCACTATCAAGGGAAATAGCAATGGCTGATTGTTCACGTGCTATAAAGCATGAATCACATGCATGCTTACTGTGAAAGAAAGCAGGCAGTTAGATGGAAAAATATATTATTAGTGACTACTTTATGTGTGTTTTCATTTGCTTTACTTGCATCCTTTCAATTTGCTTCAAATATGGTTTTTCTTCTCTTTCAGTTCAAAAGTATATTCTGCTTTAGAAACTAAAGAATTGATGATGGATGTGTCTCTTACAGGTAAAGAATAGATGGGCTGGGAAGACTGTTGTTGACTTGTTTGCTCATGAATTTAGGCAACGGCCCCGTGATTACTATGTATTGCACAGGGTTTTTTGCTGCTGCTTGCATTTTATTTTTTGCTACATTGCCAGTTTCTGAGGCATTAATACATGTAGAATGCATTTGAATTTTGAAAATCATGAAATTTTATTCTTTTTATGGATCTGCTGAAATACATAGTCCCTGGTATTGTTGTGCTCTAAATTTTCTTAGTTTTTTGTTTTTTTCGTTTTGTTTTCAAAAAAGGGTTCTCAATGTCAAAATTATTTTAAATGGAAAAGTGCATAAAGTATAAAATAATGGTTTTTTGGCAAAAACTACAAATGATCATTAGGAAGTTCCCTAGAATATAGGAGTTTCACAAGCTATAAAAAACTTATCTTTAAAATGATAAAATTAATTTTTTAGTAAAACATCATATATATATATATATATATATATATATACATATTGTGATAATACAATGGGTGTGTTTGGATGAGGTGAGGCAAAACACCATTTAGGCATGCTTGGGTAACAGTCGAAGCTGGGGTTGTGAAAGACCCAGTTTTGACAAAACAACATTTCAAAAGGGAATGAATAACCTGACCTTCCAGGTCTTTCACATAAAACATCATTTTGGTGTTTATCCCAAATACACAGACCCAGTTTTACAAACTGATTAAAACCAAGTTCTAACTAAACTGGTTTTGTACAAAACGACGTTTTTGAAGGTGTCATCCAAACGCTACAATTAATGTTTAGGTTTCACTCTGTTTTTCATTCCTTAAAATATCATTTGGTTACTGCAGAAAAGCCCTAAATTGGTAACTCTTTGTTGTGCTTTCAAAATATCATCTCTACTTTTGACTTGCTTAAATATGCCGTGAGATCTTTTGTGCGCTTTCCTTTTTTTTTTAGGTTACTGCTGTTGAAGCTGGAAGAATCCAAGTTGATGGAACACGTGTTGATGTTACATATACTGTTAAATCTTCACAAAGAATTAGCCACTTTGTGCACAGGTTTGTTCCTTCTGCCACTGTTGATCAGGGCATGAAATTCAAGTCTGGAGTTTTCTCAACGTACGTTAGTATAAGCAAATAAACAAGTAAAATATATGTATGTTCCCTTTAGTTTTTTTCTCCAGGCAGATAGACATATCCTGCATCATTGATTTTGTAGGGGCTGGCCTTAGATCGTGTGTGTGTGTCAAAGGTTGTCACACTAAATTGTTCAAAGTGCACCCATACCATCAGATAGCTGGAAATAGATGACTAAAAAGATGGACAACATCATCACATCTTTGGGCGTGGTGTTGGGGCCCACCTTGAATTGTAGTAATTTGTGTTTCTGCTTCCTAAGTATGGTTTTGTAACACAAGCTTGTTTTTCATGCTTGTATTATACACATCAGGCATGAACCTCCTGTGATGGAATGGAATATTTCAGTTTTGAAGAAGGAGGATGATTTGGTTACAATTTGCAAGCCACCATCTATCCCTGTAAGTGATGGCTAACTGATATTCTTTGAAGTCTTCAGATATGTTATCATATTCATGGAACTTTTACATTTTAGTTATGCTGTATGTTTACAGCAGGCAGCATCTTTGTAATAGATTCAATTTATTTTCACCAAATGATATCTATATCTTTTTAATTCCATGCTTTACTTGTTTCTACTATCCGTCTTCCCTTTGACGGTTGAAGGCCCTGGTGAGTCCCTTATGATAGAATTCATTAATGATAGTGGTAAGTGAAGGCGAAAGCATGGTGTCTCTGAATTTGTTAAAGACAAGCAAAAAACCAAGTCATAGAGAGTACAACATGCTGACTTGAGAAAATGTGGTCTTATGGTATGGCTTGATATACATGATTACATGTATATGCAATGTGTATGGGACCGACAGTCCTCCCCCTAATCAAAGGGATAGGCATTGAAGATGTATGATGTGCAAAACTCAGTTCATTCATTCATATATATATATATATATATATATATATATATATATATATATATATATATATATATATAGATTCCTCCAGCCAGGAGGGATCCCCTCTCATCAAGGCCCGATGCACTCATTGGGGCACATGCTGTGAGAGGCTGGAGGATTTCTCCGGCCAAACCCGGCTGGAGGAATCCAGCTTCTCACATATATATTGAGTGATTGCAAACAACATGTAGACTGATTATGAGCTGTCTAATTAACTTCATTTATAGCTTATAAGGTGATACATGTAATTTTTGTTTGGCAAGTACAGGGTGCCATTCACTTTTTAAAAGAGTAATTTTAACTTATAAGTGTTTGCACCTCGTTAATTACTGAATTACTAATCAAATTGAGTTGATGACACATGGTAGTTGACATAGTTAAAGTACAAGGTATCATTCACGTTTTTAAAAGGTAACCTCAAATGTGGTCATTTGATTACTCATAATCAGTTCACGTAGTTTTATGTTTACTCACTCCACTCCTTATATCTATAGAAATGAGTTAGACCAATTAAGCAATTTAACTGGTGCCATCAGTTAAAACGCTGACCCTTTGAATGCTTTATATGGGGGTACATGGCTTCCTGTTTTTTAAAAGAGATAGTTGCCATCCAACAGTCCATCCTTCTCTTGTTTTTTTCACAAGAGAACGTAGATTTGGTCTCCTTGATAAAAAAATAAAACCATCCAAGAGCATCTGAATTTTACCTTTGACAGTTGAAGGCCTTTAGCCCTTTATGACTCCCTGATTGTAAAATTCCTTAATTTTAATTATTACTTTGAGTCCAGGGTACTTCTGAATTTGTTGAGGACAAATCTGAAACTAAGTCCATATAGGTGCTGCTGTAGAGAGTATGACATGCCGATTTCAGAAACTCTGGGTTGTGGTATGACTAGAATCACTAGATATATATACTCTTATGTATAATTAGGAGTATCGGTACTGCTTTCAAACAAAGGGCAGGCATTGTCGATGTACAAAGTGGAACACACAATTCATTCTTATATATATGTGAGTGTGTGGATTGAGTAAATATTAAAAATTTAAAACTATGTAGACTGATTATGAGTTGACTAATCAATTTGATTGATAGTTTATCATAAGGTGCTACATATAGGTTTCTTTAAAAAAGTTAAAGTAAAGGTGTCATTCACTTGAAGGAGCAATTTAAATGTGGAACCTTGTTGATTTGATGGCTTATAATCAATTTACATAGTCTTTATATTTAGTCAGTGCACTGCACACATCCTCTCTCTCTGATACATACATATATATATATATATATATATATATATATATATATATATATATATGTATGTATGTATGTATGTATGTGTGTGAGAGAGAGAGAGAGAGAGATGAGTAAGACCAATTAAGCATTTTAACTGGTTCTATCAGTTAAAATGCTGACCCTTCAAATGCCTCATCTGAGGGTCCATACTCCTCGTTCTTTAAACATGATTGTTACCATCCCAGGGTCCATTCTCCTTTTGATTTCTTTTACGATGGAGATTTGTTTCTTAGATAAAACTATCGGGTCTAAAATGTCACTTATGAGCCAGTTAAATAGCTGAACTTGTCTTACCCATATCTATAGGTATATGTATGTATGTACATATGCGTGGAGATTAGATCCTGAAATCCCATTGATGTGGTAACTTGAAGTTGAACCACTCTCTATGTCTTTCTGTTCAGCAAATGCTAAGCTCACTATTGAGCATGTAATGAGAGAGATAGAGTGAGTTGTCCTAGCCATTTGGATTGGAATTGTTGGGATTGACTCTTCCTATCTGTATTCATTCATTACTGTTACAAATGATGAATGAAATTAAAGCGAAATATTGTTATAACTTACATGATCCAGTGTAAGTTAACATAAAAAAATGTTCACAAGCCATAACAAAAACAAAATTAGAGTTATGAATGACATAAAAAGGTATAGTCAGATCTGGATCCGATGCAGTTTTGAAGTTTGAACCATGGAGTACCCCCATACTGCCATACAGCTGCAGATGGGCACAGGTACACCACCCAACCCCATGCAACTTAGATCCCAGCTTAACATATGTCAATCCTGTTCCTTTTTAGTTGGAGGATATCTCTCATCTCAGGGCATGCTAGTTGTCTGTTTTGAAAAACCAATATTTGTCACTACCAGTCCAGGACATTGAATGGTTTCCTGAAAAGGCTCAGCAGCTGCCCACATCAAATCACACCAAGTCAAGCTGTTTGTATTCTAAGACCTGATTTAAGAATAAAACTATAGGTAAAAAATTATTTTGAAAAAAATTTGCAGGATCATGTTAATGATGATTCCTCTCAATTTTATTTCTCACGCATTAACTTGCATTTGCTGCTTTGACAATTCCATGGCTGTGAAATGTTATGACTTTCAAGATATTTTTAGGAAAAAGAAAACTAGTCCAGGTAATTTGCAATAGATAATTTTCTTGCCAATTTGATAGGAAGTGTGTAAAATGATTTTGCGCACATTGAGAAAAACAGCAAGCAATAGCTAATTTTAATCCTTTATTGTCTCAAGAAGTTAATGGAACTCTATGGGCTTGTTGTGACTCATAGTAAAATGTATGCATGTGTAAAATATCTGATGTCTGGTGCAGGTCCATCCATGTGGGCAATATCGAAAAAATACCGTTCTGGGCATTTTACAAGCAGAACATGGTCTGACACCTCTTTTTCGTATCCTTACAAATTGCATGCTAAAAGGAGAGCAATGATTTTTGCATTTTAAATTATGAAATACAAAGGGAAACTCCCCATTCAATTTAAGCTCCTTACTGTTCTTTCTGCTGTTTCCTTGTTTTCCTTCATATGCTTTGCCTGGAAGTTCAAGTATTTCTTTGTTTACTTGACTCAGCAACCCATTTAAACAGCAGTTCATCGACTGGATCGCCTGGTTTCTGGACTCTTGATTCTAGCTAGAAGTGCTGCTAGAGCAGACCTCTTTAGACAACAGGTGTCATTGTTATGCTGCAATTCTATTCATCTTCTGTGTTTCAATGTGCACATTGTGCAGATGTTTTCTTGATGTATCTTATGAAAAAAGCTGATTTCTAAAGTATATGAGATTGTCCTTCGTTGAGTATTTGGTGAAATTGAGATTAGTGCCTATGGTCTTAATCAATCAGCATGGACAACAAGAACTTGTCAACTTGACATATTGGTTTTTGCAGAAGCCTGTGTTCCCTATATATGTACTCAGTATCCACTTAAGCTTCATAAATATGTCATGTTTAGATGGCTATGACCAGGTATAACCTGTTAAAGATCTATGTATGACCCATGCTATTGGGATCTTAAAAATATGGGGTGACTTACTAGTTGCTGCCACATTGGTTGTTTCTACTGATTATATATATTGCCTCAGAGCTTTGACAATAATGGTTTCATCCCCACTCCAAGTGTTTGCTGCAGGAGTTAATGTGGACTAATAAGAAAACGTGGAAAGGAATCTGTTTGATAAAACATCTTACCTTTTCCTGTAGCACTATGTGGTAAAAATGCTGTTTGTCTTGTATGATGGGAAGTTAGCATCATTTTACAGTTTATTGGCATTTAAATAGTTTAAAGGTTAAACTTTTAAACTGATTCTCACAAATGGTTCTAGATTAAAACAATTTGAAGCGATGTTGAGTTATTAAATTTTTTATGCTCACATTCTATGAAGTGATTATGTGCTGATGGTCAAACTACAGCTTGTATATCTTTTCTTGGAATACAATCCTTTCTTGTTTGATTTGTTTTGTTAATGAAATATGCATAAAGCACCATGCATCGATTAATGGCATAGCATTCCATCTATTTTAAATAATTTAATGCAGTAAAAAAAATTGTTTCTCCAGATAGTGGGTGGAAAGGTGAGGAAAGAGTACGTTGCTAAAGTAATGGGAGTTTTTCCTGAAGCTGAGGTATCTATGTTCATTGATGGTAAACTTGAATTTTTTCTGGAGTCGTTACATTTCTTCTGTGAACTTTTAGCTTTGCAGATTGTGGTTTGGAAGGTTCTTGTCTTATCAAAGTCTTGTTTGCACATAAAAGACATGCCCTGGCTGCAGGCTTGATGTATTACACCAACCACTAGGTCTTCTGAATATTTGTTTCCCAGAAAAGCATCTGCAAGGAATAAATATAAACACATTTAGAGATGCAAGTGGGTTGGATCCAATATGATAGTTTTGCCATTTTTGGTATTCCAGCTTCAATCTGGATCTGATGCTGAGTGTGTGCATCTTAGGAATAGGTCAACCAGTCCCATTTTGGGACTGGGTTTTTGCTTCCCCTCTTTTCTCTCTCTCCTTCAGCTACTCTTTTTTTCTCTATATCCCTTTTTTTCTTTTCTTTTTTTTTCCTGTACAACCATCCTTGCCACCTTAGTATTGGTGGATCATAGGGAGCATGGAGACATGAAAAGACAGTCCCAATTTTGAAACTGGTTTTACTCATTTCCCCTATATATATATGTGTGTGTAACTGTGTATATACTATATACATAGCGTCTCTAGATGATGTCAACTATTTAATGGTGCCAATGGTGTGAAGTGTGAACCAACCTTCAACATTAGCTGGGAGATGTCTAAAAAGTTACTTTGCAGTGGGCTCCTTGTGAATCATTGTTCAGGTTGATCTGATAACTCATAAATTAGTTTACCTAGTCCTCTTATTTATTTAGTCCACATATTATGTAAACCTATGAAATACATGGACTATGCAGACTATTTATGAGTCATCCAATCAATCACAATGTCCATGTAGAACTATTTTAAAAAAGTTGATGGCTACTGGTATTTTGACTTTGAAAAAGAAACTTTACGTACCTTGTGAATCATCAATAAAATTGATCAAACGACTCATAATATGTCTACGTTATCCACATATTTTTTTTAAGCTACATATAAGACCTTAAAACATGTGGCTTGACAAAATATATGGACTATGTAGACTATTTATAAGCCAAATAATTATTGACAGGATACCACATGTAAAATTACTTTTTGATAAAGGTGAATCATGATTAGTACTTTGACTGTGGAAAAATAAATTTACATGTGACACATTGTGAATTATCAATTGTTTGATTGAATGACTCATAACTTTTTCACATAGCCCTCATATTTACTTAATCCATATGGTCCATATATATATGTATGTATATATATATATATATATATATATATATATATATGAGAAATGAGTAAAACCTGTCCCATCTTCAGGTATCTTTTCCTCCCTGAGATCCACTTATCCTCTGGTGGTAAAGATGGTTGAGAAAGGGAAAAATGAGGAAAAAACTAAATCACATGGGTGCGGGTACAATGGTATGGGTTGACAAAGACAATTTTTTAAAATGTGGGTATGGGGTTATGGTTATAACGAGGTATGCATATATATGTATATATAAGAAAACCATCAGCTGGTAAATTGAAGTTTTCAAAAGTTGCATTTCTTTTGTAATATGGGCAAGAACGAAGTAGTGGTTAAGAAAGTTTAAGATGAAGGAAAGGAGGATAGATAAGGGTCTAGAGGTTTATAAAAGGGAGCGTAGTGTAGGAAGCTCAGCTGGTTGTGTCTCTGTCTCTTTTCTAGTGACCCTCCCCCTAGTCTCTCTCTATTTTTATGCATTGCTATTCTTGTAGAGCCATCCCTCATCTATCTCTCTGTGTGAACAGTGACAAGTAGGAAAGCATGATGGAAGGGTGGTTGGCATTCTTTAGTTTTAAAATTTAATGTTTTGGATCAGGGTATAACCCAAGACCCGATCCAGAACATATGCAGATGGTCAGGTGTATGTGTGTCAAATTGGCGTACCGACATGGGTCTGCCTTGCCATCTCACATACTCATGTTACTTGGTTAAACGATGGAGAGGGAAAGAGTAGGTGAGAGAGTGAGAGAGAAAAAGGGGGTGGGAAAACAGTCCTGAAAAGAGCATGGTGGGTGTTTGGGATCGAACACACCCTCACAAGCCACTATGTTACCTCCCTCCCCACCCCTTCTTTTATGAGGACAAAATGGGAAAGCAATTTTTCTTGTCCCATGTTCTCATGGGGGGTTTCAATGTCTTTTACAGGAATGGCAGTCATTTTTGTTTTGGGTACTCAAACACATCCACTGCGTTTGTGTCCCAAACGTATAACCAATTTTGCCCAAAAATGGTCTATATATATATGCATTCCATTTTTGGGTAAAAATGGTTACATATATATATATATATATATATATATATATATATATATATATATATATATATATATATATATATATATATAATTCTTGGATTTCTTTGGCCATCCATCCATTCAGCCCCTCACAGCATGCAGCCTGATGTATTGCATCGGGCTCCATGTTTGAGAGGCCAGATTAATAGATGGTAGGAGGATTTCAGCTCCTCCATCTCTCTATATATATATATGTGCGTGTGTGTGTGTGTATTTCATCATGTATATTTTTATCTAAATTGCCACCTGATTTCCATAGTCAATTAAGATATGCTTTTAGCACATACAAAATGTAGCACACACTAATTGGTACATAAATAAAGTCATTGCATCTGTTCCTTTTACTTTCAGCAAGTTGTGGATGCTGCTATAATTTTTGATGCTCGAGAAGGACGGAGTTCGGTAGAGGCAAGTTTACTAAACTTTGTTATCGACCTCTGATGACTTTTAATTAAAAAAAGACATAGAAAGGCTAGTTGTGAGTTTCATGCCTGTTGCTCACAAGCATTACCTGGGTATGTAAGGGTAGCTTTTGGTTGTTCTTTCTTCTGTTCATTGCTGGAATTTTCTTGTCTTTTCAACTAACAAGTTAGTTTAACTGACATTTGTCATGAATTTGCACTGCTATTTGCTTCACTAAGACAGTAACCTATGTGTATGTCTATTGTTTGTGTAATTGATAAACACCTGTATTGGCTATTAAAGAACATGCAATTTCTCAGCATTTGTTTCCTTTTCCCTGCAGGCGGTCAATGATGATGATGCTTCATCTCAGAAGGGAAAGCTTGCATGCACAAAGTTCAACAGAATCAGTACCAATGGGGTGCATAGTATCGTGAAATGTGAACCTATTACTGGTCGGACACATCAAGTAAACACAGATACACTGTGTTCGTTTAATCTATTAGGTTATTAGCAAGGCATGAGAAAAGACCAACCTGAATCAGTTTCAGGGTTTTGCATGCTCCAATGCTTTGAAGTTGGATTAAGTTCTTTAGATGTTGCATGCATAATGCTCACATTAGCTGGTTTTTCTTGAATCTTATCTGCAACAGGATCATCTTTGGAAAATAGTTTTTTGTGTTTTTGGAATATGTTGGTGGTTCTAGTGAAGCTTATCTCCACAATGGATTCTAGAATTTGTTCACCGAAAATAGAATTTGATCAATTTGTTGACATAAAGCACAAGCCATGGATAGTAGGAACGCAATGGGCATATGCATTTTGTTTCCTTCATGTGTGCATATATAAAGTTACATGTGTACATTGTGTAGGGGTCTACACTTAGAGGTGGTTTCTAGGTGGTTACTAGAAAGTTGAGTTTATTTGAGCTGAATTATTTGCTGAGGTTTGGGTGCTTCATTCTTGTGGTTAAACATGGTTTGCTTATTTATTCTGATTTGCAGGTATATACGAGCTTTGAAAGTTTTGCTCGACTAAGTCTTGTTGTTTTCCTTGGTGTTCAGATACGTGTTCATCTTCAACACCTAGGTCATCCAATTGCCAATGATTCACTCTATCTCAGAGAAGCACACTCTGATTTTCTGGTTAAACCTCCAAATGACAGTCTATCCATTGGTAGTATGGAACAAGCAGCAAAGAGATCTAAATCTTCCCTTAGTGGTCAAATCTCAGATCACTTATCTGGATATAAAGAGCTGGATGTTGATGAAGACTTCGTGATTGATCCAATGTGCACAAACTGTCCAAATTTTCCTCCTAATGGGTAAGATGTTTTGTTTGCACCTCATTTCAAATGGAAAATTCCTCTTAACAACTCAACACCACATGGCACATGGTTATTCATAACAATAAGAATGCTGAAAGCAATCCTGGCCTTGATACTTCTTGGGTTCACTTGAGTAGTCTTGACCAGCAGAGGGGTAAGATGCTCTTTCTTTGCACCTCATTTCAAGTGGAAAATTCCTCTTAAGAACTCAACATCCCAGCCTTGACACTTATTGGGTTCTCTTCACCATCTGAGGGTTAAGATGCTTTTCTTTGCACCTCATTTCAAGTGAAAAATTCCTCTTAAGAACACCACATGGTTATTCCTAACAGTAGGAATGCTGAAAGCAACCACTTCTTGGGTTCTCTTGAACATCTGAGTATTCAAAATGGTAATCTTGAGCATCTCAATTTCTTTAGTATCCAGTCATATGCAGCCATGATTGCCAAATTAGTTTATTTTAGGAACAAGGGATAACCACGTGCAGCATTTCTGGGTTGTTCTGATTCATTATATAAGGGTTGTCATATAGATTGCAATAGTGGTGCTGTTTATGTGATGATTGTACTGCTGTTTTGTGTTTGTGTTTGTGAGGTGGGCAAAGGTTATTTGTCCTATTGCAGTAGTATTTCACAGTGCAACTTCAGAGTACATGGTATTATTGTTCCATTGACGTCATCTTTTGTTTGTTCAGAACATGACAGATTCAATTTCCTTGTTTGAAGTATTATATGGTAATTAAATTTGGGAACTGATTTTAATTTTGATTATGGAATTCGTAAGGCTGTCTCATGTATGCTTGCTCTCACATGTGCTGTATATGCTTCCCCTTTAGTGTAAATTTGAATTATTACCTGAGGATTTGTTAATCTTCCTCTTCATGGCTTGGCTAAGTCTCATCCGTGTGTAGATGTTGCTATGGTCTCCGAGTTGTGTATTCATCCTTCTCACTGAATCGTGCAAATTAGAGCAATTCGTTACTTCTGCTAAGGCTGATTTTGTTACAGGTATGATGAACATGAGGAAGGCTTGTGGCTGCATTGTGTTCGATACTCTGGGCCTGACTGGACTTATGAGTGCCCATATCCAGAGTGGGCGTCCATCAGGTAATCATGTAATCCTCATCCTTTCGGCTGTATTTCGTCTTTTGGACGCTACTTTATTTGTTCATTATTTAGCTTCATGTATATTTATTTTTAGATTCACTAGAAAAGCATATTTTTTTTTAAGAGATGTACATTACGGATAGCTCCAGAAAATGCAATTGATGTAAACAAATTTATGGAAATGTGGGAAAAGCATTTATTAAATTTTCCATTTCATTTTCATGTCAGTCTAGGGATTGTTGAGCATTTTTTCATGCACAAAGATGGGATGCATGCTTTCTAGGGTATGTGCGAATGGATGGCCATTTGTTCCTAAATAGATAAATTAAATTCGAAGTTGGACACAGGTCGTTCAAGACTCTAAAAAGACTAGTCACTTCAAGTAAATCTTAGTCAATTAACTAAACTAAGCAAATAAGTAAATAAATGAAGAAATATGTTTACAGAAATATATATAGAAACATATATTTATGCACACACATATTTATAAAGGCCTAGGATTAGTTAGCTGCCCAATGGCTAGGCTGACTAGTTGGCTAACCTGACCAACTAATTGCTGATACACAACCAAATAGTTGGTCTGGTCAGGTAATGACTACTAGGGATGTCATCGGATTCAAATAGGATATGAACTTTACCACTATGTCACATGGGTATTTACCACTATGTCACATGGGTATGGGTAAGGCTGGGCATTGGGCCGTGGTAAAAACTAAGCCCGTTAACACTATCGGGCCAGCCCGAGACCCGGCCCATTTCTAACAGGGTCGGGCCGGGCTGATGAAGTACCGGGGCTCGGGCTTGAGATTGTGCCTGAGGCCCAGCCCGGCCCGAGCTTGGCTACCTATCTTTGCTAATCTCATCTTCAATGGCGTTACCAATTCATCTTCAATGGCGTTACAAAAATTTTCTGATTTCTTGCTTCCTGCTATGAACTGAACCAAAAATTGCCCAAAAAAATGCCACCATCGTGGCCAACTCCCCCCAGTCAACCAGAAAAATTAAATGCCAAGAGACACAGCTTCATAAACAAGACCCCCACAATGACGTAACATGAAAGATTGACCTGAAATCTGAGTTCTAATTTCTGAAACCCCCTTACCCTTGAGATTTCCTTGAAGTGGTGCCCGAAGCTAGGGGACCCTTCGAAGAAGTCACCGAGAGCGGTTTCCAGGTCGTCCACGGAGTACTTGATGTAGCCATCCTGACTCGGGCCCGGGCTCGGGTTTGAATCTCTAACTGTTGACTGCCTGAGAAGCCCGATTAACTAAAAAAAGAATAAAGGTTAGGGCATTGTTTTCGTTCTCAATGCTGCGAGACCCTCGAGGATGCCCACCAGACGCAGGCTGCTTCGCAGGTGCAAGACTCGCAGCTTTGGGAGGAACTGAGGATCAGCATCGCCGAGAAACTGCTGCCAGCGTACAGGGCCTTCCTGGGGAGGTTCAGGCACCAGTTGGAAGGTCAGGTACCGGGTACCCGGCGCCCCGCCCGGTGCCCAGGTTTAGGTATGGGTATGATATGGATACATATACGGAGATGCGGGTACAAGTATGAAGATTTTAGAAAACTTGGGTACAGGGGTATGGCAGAGTGCATATGTAAATATATATATTATATATATAATAATCATAAAAAAAATCTCAAAATTAATGAAAAATATAGAATCTTAGTGGAAGGGAAATATAAAAGAAAAATAAATTGAAGAAAAAGTTAAGTTTGAAGATATAATTTTAAATGTTTTTAAATGCAGCCGTATCCACCTGTACTCACGTAGCGACATGGGTACCTGGGCAAATAGCACGTATTAGTGTCACATGGCTTAACCATATCTACCCTTTCTGCCTTTTCAAACATCTATATACTTGGATTTGGAGTTATGTTCAAATTCAGATGAAAAAATCTAATGAATCCCAAATCTGAATTCGTAAACTGACTTTTAAACTGAATTCAAACCAGACGTTGATTTAAAATTGAATCCCACCAATATGTACTTGAGTTTGAATCTGAGTCTGATCGGACGCCATTTTGTATATTCAAATCTGATAAATTCATAATCGGATCTCAACATTTTTTACATACCTTAGTTTGTTTATACAGTTCGGTCGGATATCAGATCTGAATCAGATTTATTAACATCTGTTAAGACTACAAGGATTGGCTGCTAACAAATACTGGGAATAAATTGTATTATAAAGTATAAATAATTCTCAATGATCAAAAGTGGATAGGTAATTTTGATAAAGATGGGCTGATTAGAAGATACCTGTACAGTACTGCCAGCGTTTGGCTGACCTCACATGTATATGAAAGATCCCTGTTCATTACTTTTGGAATTTTGCTCTCCTTGCATGCACTTGATGAAAAGCATACGAAGGTTCTCGCAGCATTGTCAAAGGCCTGCTGCGTCATTCCGCAAATTTCTTTTTTCTCTGGTTGCTGACCTTCGGTGACGCATCATTATGAGAAAAGGGCAAAGTATCTTATCCATAGATATATGATGGCGATGGAAAATAGATGATGTTTATGTTTCCATGTTCATTGTTGCTGGCTACCTTTTTTGGTTCGAATTTATCTGTTTGCGGACACCCGCGGGAGATAATGAGCACGAGTATTCTTTGATTCCTTGTTCAAATTGGTAGACAATATGGATGTGTACATATCTATGATTCCCAGGCATTTCATTCGTTCAGATTTGCCTGTGTCCTTAGGCTGGCAGCTATAAAGATATTTTCGCCAAATCTAAGAAACCTTGAGATGCCGCAAAAACGAAGAATTGTATATGGACACACACACACATACATCATACATTATGGTTTTCCTGTCCATTGCTCAATTATACCATCTTATGTGTCGGGAATAAGTTGTGATAAGATAAAGTGGTCGTCAGATTTAAATGGGAAGGCACATTTACATCAATATGACAGTACTAAAGGCTATAAATCTTGCAAATTGTGGCTTACATATATGGGCTCTTGGCGGTTTGCGAAAGGCGAAGCCACCCCTTTTCCTCTGCGCTTAAGGTTTAAGGCTGTTTTAATACTTGAATGGTTTTGAGTGGTTTCACAGTACACCATTCAATTCAACTTGAGTGTCATGCATACTATCATGCCCAAAAGAATAGCATTCATCAGAATCTAATTGGTAAGTCGTGAGTGAAACACTGTTTGTTGGACCTGTTGGACATGCATATATGGGCTCTTGGAACATGTAGAGCTGTTGGAAATTTAGACCAGCAAATATGAGAACTATGGAAACATATGTGCACCATCAAATAAAATATGCACACGGAAAATTGTTTTTATGAGGAGAATTCATTCTCTGTCCCATGAATTTGATTAGACAATGTACAAATCAAACGACTCTTACATTGCTATCAAAGGCTGCATATGATAATCTCAGCTGCATCTATTGCTGTTAATTTGAAGTAGGGGTTGCACCCTTGGGAGTTTGTTTATTTTCGGGTGTTAGTCAAAGATCTGCCTGTTGCAAGCTCTAGTTTCTCTATGCTGCCATATTTTGTAGAGAAAGGATCCCACTGATCATGTCTTGGTCGGGTGATAGTCCAAAGGAATACGAGTCCGTAGAATGCAAGTCTGCCCCCACTGGCCAATCCTTCGGCAGTACCTTGTTCAAGTCGATGGTCCTCCGGTCTCTTCAATGATGTCAACAATAGTGTGGCACCATATAGGTTTAAAGAAGCATGTGGTTATAACTGCCTGTTTATTTCCCTTGCACCAACCCTTCACTCGTCTTGCAGTCTTATGATCCAAGAAAATGACAATTGTCTCTAAAAGGAAAAATTAAAATAGTTTTCAAGTAAGTTAAACGTTATTTTTTTAACAGAAACTTATTTTTCCAAATATACAAAACCATGCAAAGATATTTACCATGGTAGTTCGTGAGGCAAAGCTACCACCTTCTCCCATTCCCGGGGTCGGTCTAGGGCTGTTTCAAAACTTGGTAGTTCATTTGCCTCCACCTTCTCCCATTCCCAGAGTCGGTCTAGGGCTGTTTCAGAACTTGGATGATCATATAGTATATTATTCTTCAACTCGAGTGTCATGCATGCTAACGTTTTCAGTTTAGAAGAGTAAATTGAAGACGTGCCATCAGCACAACACTAGCGAACCGACAAAGCACTCACAAAGCGAAGCGACATAGAAATCGAATTGAAGACGTGTCATCAGCACAACACTACCCATATAATCAAATTGAAGATGTGTCATCAGCACAGCACTCTACCGATCAGCTATGGTTTAAATAATTATAGAAGCCTCAGCAAGGCAGGAATGGATGTATCAACTGCATATAAGGAAAAGGATCCCGGTCTAAATTTTAGACCCGAACTCTAAAGTGTGGTTCAACATCTTTGATGTTCACAAAGAATTTACACTCGTGAGACTTGAATCTTCACTCTCTTGTTGAGCTGCAAACTGGTTGGATCCGTAAAAGCTGAGCATGTTACAGGGTCCAATTGAAATAGGATCTGGTGCTATAGAAAACCACAAAAATCTTCAAATCGGATCCTAGCTATTTGCAAACCTCTCTCCCCCTCTCTCTTGGTAACCAAAAAGCTCACGAGAAAGTGGGTGTGGGGAGAGAGAGAGAGAGAAAGACACTAAGAGAGAGAGAGAGAGAGAGAGAGAAGGACACTAGGCACTGTCCCTAATCGAGATACTCCCTCTGTCTGGCTTGCTTCTCAACATACGTGAGTACAAAAAGTATGAAAGAAAATAGTAGTTGGTCAACTCGAGCTCACTGTGAAAGGTGCGAAAACAAGGCAATCCAGACAGACTCAATCCTGCCAACCGACTAACTTGGCCTGAACCAATCCCCAAGTTTTCTCTCATTCATTGGGAGACTCCCCAACTCAAAGAAACTCCGCGTTCAACTTCAGTTGATCAAGAAGAATCAGATTGAGCCACTCCTCTCCACCGGCAAGATTCCGACACGACTTGGTTCTTCCCTCTTGGCGTTATAGAATAAGATCCTCTTCTCTCGCTCTCTCTCTCTCTATATCTGTAGAGAGAGAGAGAGAGAGCGAGTATTAAAATATGAAGAATCTAAATGTGAAATGATGTTGAAACTTGCATAGTCTTCCTAGAGAGTCACAATTTGAAGAGTTGGAACCTTTGCCAAGTCAGAAAGGCTTCAAGGCAGGGGAATGTCTCTTTCTGCTCGTCGTCTTCTTTTCTCCACTTCTGTTGTGTCTCTTGCTTTCTTCTTCTTCACTGGTGCAGGCGCAACTTGGTCTTTCACGTGACAGTATTTGAGCATCTCATTTCTATCGTCTAAGTGTATCTACGCTGCTGGCGTTTACTTTTCTTATTCTCTCATTCTCTCTCTCCTTTAATTATTTCTCTGCGTCACTCCTCGCGCAATTTATTTCATATTCTCTTTATTGCTCTTTTTACCAAATTCTTATCTGTTGGTGTTCTCCTTTTCTTTTCTTTTCTTTTCTTTTTGCTCGTTATCCGTTTGCTAGAAATCTTTATCCAGAAAAGATAGAAAGAACCCAAGAAATTATCAGAGCATTCCTTCTCTAGAAAGTCCACCTAGTGCTTGGTGGGTGCATGATCTGCATCGAAGCGTCAACTCAAGGGCCGTTGATTCTGTGGGAGCCAATAGGCTGTCTGCAATTTCAATGAGCTCTGCATGTGCTTTTCAAAATTTGGCAGGTTCAAAGAGAGAGAGAGTGTGAGAGAGAAATTCATTTACTTCTACCGTCATTCCCTAAAACTGCAGTAATTACACACGTAACAAAGCATAAACTTCATTCCTTCTGTCTGCCATGTTTCTCTCCTGTAACTTCTACCTGTTCCTATAATTAGTATTCAATATGCATGCAATCGCTTTCCTTCTCTCTCTCTCTCTCTCTCTCTCTCTCTCTCTCTCTCTCTCTCTCTGCTTGTTCAAATTTCAGATTATTGGGTCCTTTAATGTCCACTTTCGATCATAAATTTATAATGGGAATTCCCTTTACGCATCCTTTTTAACGAACATGCACATAGTGGCTATTCAACGAATCAACAGCTGTTGTTCTACCAGCTGAGGGTTGCCATGACTCTTCAAATTCCAGCAGCCGCTCTATCCCACTAGAAGCACACGTTAAGAGAGTGCAAAAAATTCATTTGAAAACTTGAATTACATAATGAGGAAGAGTGCTCTAATGGCGGCACTACCAAGTCAATTAATTCCTGCTATTTTTATTGTAGGACAACTCGTTACCAGCCGTCAAAGGGATGTTACTGGATTGGATTTTGAAGAGAATGCACCTTACGGTGATCCAGTTAATTGGGTAGTCATTATTCAGGTTCAAACTCCTATTCAGATGTTAAAAAAAAAAAGTGGTATCCGGTTCTGATAAAACTCTAGCCAAATTTGATATCAAATCCTTTTGGAACTGGAAGGTTCTGTTACATCTGATAGATGGAAGGTTGAACTGGATGTGGATATGAGAAGGTTAGTCCGGCATGACCACATTTTATAACATGTTTATTATATAATCGATATAATAATATCGTCATGTAAAATTGAATCTGGATCTAATTTTATTCTGTTTTCCTAGTACTGAATCCAATGCAAGACTGTCTCTTCAAATCTGAATTCTTCTTCTGTGGATTTCAAGCAGTTATATGAAATATCTGGTTTAAATCTGATCGGTTGACATTTCTAGCTAAATGTTTGAAGACCCAAAATGGTTAGCATAGTGGAAAGCGAGTAAGGGTGCATCCTGTGATGTTATAGAGAAACAAGAATTGAAGATCACATAAATCTGGCTAACATTTGATTGGAAATAGCATCTACAATCACATTATGTTTTTTTAGAAAGTTTTCTGGACATGTGTTCCAAGAGTATAATGTTCTTGTTAAACACTTCCTTGGGGATTTTACTGCTGCTTTTAGGAAGATCTAGATTCACCTTTCAGTAACTAATATATTTGTTAATCACCTTGATCTTTTCTTGCATCTTTCATTTCTCAACTTTTTTAATCCAAAGTGGAACTTGGATCTTGGATTTTGGTTGCTCATTTAAAATGAGAGTGACTAATCATTACTATTAATAATAATAGTAACAATAATAATAATAATAATAATAATAACAAAAAACGTGCAAGAGAAAAGGAAAAAGAATGTGGTTTGCTTTCATTCACAATCATCTTGCCCTGTCTCCCTTCCAAAGAGAGAGAGAGGGAGAGACACAATGATGATACAGAAGCCGTTTCTTTAACCACAAGTATGGGAGCTCGGATCGAGTGATTTGTCGAAACGCAAAAGTTTTTTAATCCGAGATCACAGCCGTTGGTACTGGTGATCGGCTGATCGCCACCGTCCAAGGAGAGGAGTGCAATGCTGTGGTAACGTTCAGTGGGAAGAGAGAGAGAGAGAGAGGACGATTTGTTTTACGTTGATCACGTGGTCGCGTGCGCGAGAGGAGGCTGCCATCGCCGGAAAGACAGTGCTTCCGGCGAGCTGACATGTCTAAGTTGCCGTGTGACGTGAACCGTCGTGCCACGTGGAGGGCAGGGAGAAGAGAGAGACAGGTTCGTGCCAGATTCATTCCTCACTCTTGTCAGGTGCAGTCCGGAGCTGGGGACCATACCTCTCTCTTTCTCTCTCTCCGTGCAGGCACGCGCGAGAGGGTACTGCGGAGAGACGTGAGAAAACCGTTTGTCCTTCACTCACTAACAGATTTCTTCACCGGAATCTCCGGCAAATGGCCGGAAGAGAATGTACCACAGTGAACATTGAGAAAGAGGAGGAGAGACGAATTTCTTAGTCGCCGTAAAGGTACCCGGAATCTTAGTGATAACTTACAGGGACGGAACATATGCTTAGGATTTGGAATAAATAACGCGGCGTTTATAGTTCATACAGTAAGTGAAGGATTTTGTTCCTATCATAGACTTTTTGATGAAGCATAGCTCCAATGGATTAACTCTGCCATTTAGGAGTCAACCTCCCAACTCCTCCTCTGCCTTCATTAGTGGCAGAAAGCAAAATTCGTAATGGATTTATGCTCATGCCGCCATTACAAGAGCAGAAGATCATAAAAAGGAAAATGCCACGCAGATGAGATTGAAACAAATAAGCAAAGACCCATCTCATAAAAATTCGTGTATTGTTCTCTATACAAAAAAGTAACCACCTTCCCCTTCCAATTACACTATCTCTTCTCAGGAAAAGGACACCACAAGAACTAAAACCAAAGAAGAAGAAGAAGAAGAAGAAGAACCAGAGAGAGAGAGAGATCGAGAGAGCCATGGCGTGCAAAAATGGAGATAGGAAGGCAAACAGACCCATCCCTCCTTCCCCATGACTCTCTTACATCTGTCTTTCTCTCTCTTCCTCTTTCCTAACTACATGTAACGTACGAAAAAGGAAACGAAGGGTCGGATGTTCGATCAGTATGAAGAAGAGAGAAGACTGCATGCCGGTCGGATCAGAGCCAAAGGGCCCCGGCCTCCTTGAGGAGAGGAACCAAGCTGCCGTTGATGTGGGAGGCCATGACCCTGTCCATGGGGCCGACGAGTTTGCCGCCGATGAAGACCGCCGGCAGCGGCTGCGGCGTGCCCAGAAGCCTGGCGAGGGCGCGCTCGATCTCCTTCCCCCTGGGGTCCTCGTCGAGCTCGTAGACGGTGGGGCTGACGCCCATGCCGCAGAAGAGGCTCTTCACCGCGTGGCACATACAGCAGGAGCTGTCGCTGAATATGACCACGGCGCTCCTCGACGCCAGCCGCTCCACCCTCTCCAGCGGATCGCCGCCTCCTCCCCTCGCCTGCTGCACGCACGCCGCCGTCCCCCACGCCTGCATCATTATTCCTCCCTTTTTCTCAACGCCAAAGGAGAAACGCAGAGACAAACCAAACCTCCTTCGTTCCTTCTTCTTTCCTTGCTTGCTGTAGAGCAAGAGAGAAACAGAGAAAGCAAACACCAACAGATAGAGAGCGAGAGACGATTGCTGGTTGCTCTGGGGTGACGGTGGAGGGTGGGAGAAGCTTATTTATAGCGGAGGAGGAGGGTGGTGGCCGTTCGATTAACCGGATATTTTATTTATTTATTTATTTATTCATCTCATTTTTCTGTCTTTCTCTCCCTACTTTTTCTCTCTCTCTCTCTCTCTCTCTCTCTAGACTCTTGTTGATTGTGGTCGTCACCGTGCTCTGCATTGCATGGGACGGCCGGCTTCTTTTATTGCACTCGTGTCTCACTATCTACGTAAAAAGACCGTTTTACCCCTCTCAGTTTTATTAAGCAATTAAATAAAAAATAAATAATATTTATCATCTATCCTACATTATGTGAACAGTAAGTTAAACAAAAGAAACTCAAACAAAGAGCTTGATCTCAAACTCATAAACTGATACTAGTGATTATAATTTTTTATTTTGGTAACACTAGTAAGAACTTCTTCCATATCATCAAAATTCAAGTTTAAATCCACTTCCACCTAAACTGATCATTCTTCATGCCAATGTAATATTTTCCAAAATAATTGTTTAATTTAAAAGAATTATAACAAATAAAAAAATTCAAGAACTATTTTTAGAAGTACAAATTGAAGGGGAGTCGTATGGAGAAGAGAAAGTATCATGGGGAATGGCAGGCTTTATGGGGGAAGAGAAAGTGTTTGAGGAGGTTTTGTTGGCTGCAAACAGGCGGGCTGCTGTCTGTCCTTCGTCCTTTTTGTCGGTCTGTGCTCGAAAGGAAAAAAAAAAGAAGGAAGAGCTCCAAAAAGGCAGCCATGGCTGCCGCAGCCCCACTGCCGAAGCTCAAAAAGGGACGGTAGCCATGGCTGCTGCTGCTACAGAGCAGCAGCAGCAGCAGCAGCAGTCCCCACCACAACTCTAGTTCTAGTTGCTTCCCCATTGTACCACAGACAGAGAAAGCAACCATTTAGCTACTGCTAGTTAGTTCCTTTAGATAGAGAAAGAGGGACAAAAGGAGATCGGATGACGAAGCTTTTCTCTTTTGGTGCTGGTTGGAGTGACGGGAATATGCAGCTGCCCACTCATATCCGGATAAATGGGATACCACTTATCCGGATAATCGGGATATGCTGGAATATTGCGTCACCGGTGTTGTGTACTGCAGAAAAAAGCCGTGCATCAGATTTTGTTCCACTTTTCTTTTTCTCCTTTCTTTTTTCTTGCTATCTATGAGCAGATATTCATATTCAGTCATCCACCACAGAAGGGCAGAACCAGACAGAGCTAAAAAAATCTTAAAAAATAATAAGTTGGGTGGTTTAGATTCTAGATTTTGTGCTTCAAATCCCTCTTAAGGTGTTTGATAGCTGAAAATGAATTTCATCTTAAATTATTACGTTAAAAAACCTAAAAAAATTTAAAAATCACAATCAATTTTTTATATTTTATAACTTTTAACTACAAAGTAAACCAATCTTAGTTGTGCCCAACTAAAGTTTCTTATTAGTTTTATATTATCACGGAATCGATATTATTGTCAATATGTACATAAAAGAAACTGCTTTAAGCATAAAACCCTCAAGATCATTTATGTTACATTGTTTCAAAACTTAAGTGGACTTATGGTATATCTTTCAACTTGAATAAACAAAAAAATAACATTACTGAAGAAAGAAAATGATCGATCAGGGGATTCAAACCTAAGACCTTTTGAATGTGAGCCGCCTTACTGCCAGTTGCGAATGCGACAAAGCCAAACTAGTTTGGCGAGGTCTCCCACCTCAAACCTGATTTTCTGCTATAAACAAAAGATAATCTTACTGAACACAATATAATAAGGAGAAACTGCTTTTTGAAGATTAAAAATATAAGTTACACGAGAAACCATGAAGTAATTTAAATGTTTAACTGCTAAGGAAGGCTGCCAACATATCTTTTTAAGTTATTTTTAAATATGGGGGTTTCACACGATAAGAACAAATGTTGTTTATTATTATTTGTTTTGAAGGTGAAAATGTTGAATGGAGGACGCAGAATGTCATTCGGGTAACATATGAGGGGTTCAAAGGTAAGGGGACGAGCGGAATCCAATTGCTAACTGGATTTGGGTATTGGGTTTGGATCTGATCCTAAGAAGGGTCAGCTCGGGTTTTGGCCCATGGATCCAGACTTGCTAAATACTTTCATTTCTCATGGTCATAATATGGATCCAGTTTTCAGTCCAGCACCATTTTGGATCCTGATCCAGTAGAGGCTCTCGAGGGCATTATCGTCTTTTACGCGATGACGCCTATCCGGACGGCATCTCTGCGTGGACGTGGCCACTGTTATCCGTTAGGCTTCGAGCTGCCAAATTCCATTAATAGCCCTATGCATAAGATCATATGTCCCAGTTATCACGTAAAGGGGGAGGACAAGATAGTCATTTGGAGAGCATGAGGAACCAAAGGTGAGGAGGCCAACCGGCAGTGTTGGTGGAGAAAACGGATATAGACAAGCACGTGCAAGGATAGGCAGATCGCTGGGACCGTTACAATCTTAAAGGAAAACCCTTTTAGAGAGAGAAGAAAATATCACGAGTGTTTAGTGAAAGAGAAATGAGAAAGTAATATGAGTTTCACAATCTTAACAATCCTAAGAATTGTTTATATATATATATATATATATATATATATATATATATATATATATATATATATATATATATATATATATAATATGTAGTTCTTATCATCAACAACTTTCTTTTGGACAAATTTTACAAAAAAGCTAGATCTTCATCACCAATATTTTGGGTTCAATTGGGTAGCTGTTCATTCACTTGCTTGAAATATATGCTAAACCATGGAAACTTTTCTGCTTAATATAGTTTCCTTGCTAATCAATTACATATCAACCAAGAAGTTAGGTTAAGTGAAAGAAAATAAACTTTGTTGGTAGATGCTGTTCCTCTCTCTCTCTCCCTCTCAAGAAAAGTAAAGTTATATATAATATATATATATATATATAGATATATATTGTTTAGTTTAAAGTGGCAGTTGGGAACAGGGCGCCGCTGGAAGGTTGGGGGGTCTCCCCTAGGGTTTGGTGCTGTAGCTTTCTCTCTCATCTCTTGCATGGAATGATGGGTCGGATTTGGGATGTTGGGCATTTGCAGCAGGGAAGGACACTGGTGCTCCTACCATCAAACTCTCCGTTTTAGGAGCCCCTAACTCCTAAAGAAGCCTAAGAAGAAGAGCACAGAAGACGGATGCTGATAGGAGGGGAAGAATGTTCATCCTTTCGAGGAACTTGTCTGCCACCATCTTCCAACCAAGGACTCAATAAATAAATAAACAACAGAGAGAGAGAGAGAGAGTGTCTGTGTGTGTTTCATTCTGTACTGTAAGCAATGTCAATTTCATTTCTGATATGTTAGTTTCTTCATTCACACACGATATTTTTCATGAAGCAGTGGAGGAGATGGGCAGAAGCAAACCAAACTGAGTGTGCTTTGAGTCCATGCTGTTTATGTTGGACCAGGAACAGATGCACTAAACTTTTTATACATAAAGAGGAGCCGGAAAAGGAGAGACGCCGTTTCTTTTAGTGAGAGAAAGAGGGATGATGATGATGATGACAGCATAGAGCTCGAAACCAGGGGATGGGTAGGAATCCACCTCGTGGGCTGAGAAGGAGGAGGGAGGGAGGTGGCTGAGGAGTACGGAAGGAGGAGGTGGGGCGGAGGCGGGGTTATTGCAGGTGGGCTGTCTGCTCGCGTGGCGGAGCCATCCCTGCCGCTGTCCCCCTCCTGCCCTCGGCCTTCCTCCCTCTGCCATTTGGCTGCCGCTACTGTTGCTTATGCTTCTGCTGTGGCTGCTGCTGCCTCTGTTTCTCTTCCTCCTGCTGCTGTTCCCTCGCCCACTGCCTCTTTGCTTAATCATTACTCTCTCTCTCTCTCTCTGGGAGAAAAAGGAGAAACAGGCCCTCAATCTTGGGCACCAACAATGCCCGAAGCCATTAATCCACAGAGTTAGCTAATTGCTGAGCTAAACATGGAGATTAACCCACCTGAAAAACCACGTCATGCTGCCAATTAATCGTCGCTGCGACGCTGCCCATGTGACTTTCTTCTTGCTTTATGGGGAGTTGCAGTTTTTAGAGAGAGAAAGAAGGAAAAGGGGGACAGAGAGATTTGCAGGGTCTTTCTGTCTCCCGACCCTCGTTGACTAGAGCGGGTGAGAACATCTGCTGTAATGATACACACAGACCCAACGTCACCTTTTTGGTTTTTTCTCGAGTGTCTTGTTGTGAAGGTGCTGGTGGAGGCGAACTTCTCAGTCTTAGGGTTTAGGGTTTAAGATTGTTGTTTTCTTTCACCAAAAAAAATGAAAAAGATTTTTCTTTATTAGGAGGAGGGAGGTGCTTTTTGTAGTTATGTTTTTGGAGGGAGGTGGTGTGGTTGGGGGGTTTGTGGAATGATTCTGTTTGATGTGGACTGACGCAGGGTGGGTGGGATCACAGTCCTCCCCTTTCTTCTTTCTTTTTCTTTATTTTTTGTTGAGAGTTCTAGAGAGAGAAACAGAAGACAGATGGGAGTTATTCAAAGATAAGGGAGAGAGTTCTTGAGAGAGAGAATCGGTTCGCCACGTAAGCTTTTGTGGGGAGTCCTGATAACGGTCGCATGGCGTGGACTTGATGACGTTCCAACCTTCTCTCTCTCTCTCTCTCTCTCTCTCTCTCTCTACATATATATATATATATATATTATATATAGATCATTCATGGAGGAGAAAATAGATTTGGAATACCCATTTAGCGATTCAATTTTATATCTGTTGGATCAATACGATTTGAAGTTGGTATGCAGTTTTGTAATTAGATTTGATGCATCTACATATGAATATCAGTTCTTTTGCTGTTAGATTTGAACTTAAGCTTGTTTACAAATCCAATGACATAAGATCCAAGTAAATCCAACTTGGTAACTGGACCAAAACTGTTCACTTCCCTTAAAAAGAATATATATATATATATATATATATAAAGAGAGAGAGAGACAGAGAGAGAGAGAGAGAGAGAGAGAGAGGGAGACGGAGAAGCAAGTTAGTCATGATGTAATGGGAAGACAAAAGGTGGCAATTTCTAAAAGTGGCCATAATTTTGCATCCTAAGGAAGGCCAAAAATCAAGGCATGCTGTCTTTTGTGTGAACTTCTTGAAACTCTCTTTTTTCTTTTTCCCTTATTTTCTCTCTCTATCTCTACTTTGTGGTGTGGGACTAGGAAACAAGCCATTGTGAAGAGGAAATAATGATCTCTCTCTCTCTCTCTCTCTCTGCCCTCGATTCTTCCCAATCAATGCCCGAACCATCTCTCTCTGCATGCGTTCTTGGCAGATCTTCTCTCATGCTGTTTCTCTTCTACTCAAAGACAGTTCTCGAGTAGTTTAAAAAAATTATTAAGAACATTTCGAAATAAAAAATTTTTAAAAAGTAACTTTCTTTTTAGAAAGCAAGGATGAATTTAACGGGCGCCAATTGGACACCTAAAATTCAAGCATTATTTGTTTTTTCTCCAATGAAATTTCCACTTAAGGGCTTACTCTTGGCTGTGTCTAGACCACAGCAAAAGATGAGCAGCTTCTCTTTTGTTCTTATCCTTTGACTACAAAAGATTTTCCTTCTTTGGGTTTAAAAAGGGTTCAGAAATTTCAGTAAGAATAGAAAACATTGAGTAAAACATGTATGGCTTTTTGCTCTTATCAACTCCCTTACATAAGTTTTACATGTCAATACTTCGAAGTTCATTTTACCTAAAAGAAGAAAGCCTGAAGATGATGTGGAGCAACAACTTATAAGGATTTTCAGATCTACAGATGTGATCAAGGTTGCCACTGCAAAATTACAGTCCAGGTGCACTGGAACTTGTCATTCAAATCCTTGGAAGTGGGTAAGCAAGATAAGGAATGTATGAGTGTTGAAACCACAGTCAAGCTCAGAAAACCAAATCCCATAAACTAGGTTTAGTTTGATTGATTATCTGACCCTTGTTGCATATTTTAGAGCCATTTCTCCTAATACAATCCAACTGTGCAGATATATTATGATATACAGCCGCTCATGGAAGCGGCGGCCCTGTTATAGCTCATCAGCACATCTAGGGCAGTTTGCCTTCGAGGTCCTCCGGCCGGCAATTCCAAAATGCATTACATCCGCTGGTGACTAATAGCAGGAACAGGCTGGAAGGGTTGGCTTAAAACTTCAAAACTGAAAGAAAGTCTGAAGTTCAATACCTGGATTGTGCACTCTTTCTCTTCAAAAGGTAAAAGCAAAAGGAGACTTTTTTTATGGGCAAGAAGGGGCACTCGAGGTGTTTAAATTGATAATTAAGCAGATCAGGAGATGGTAAACATGCATCTCATGAATCGAAATCTAATAGATACCAAAAGAAAGTCTAGGTGCCCCCATCATAGAGAGCATATTAAATGGAATTATCGGGTGAAAAGTGTGTTTTAGAAGATTGCAAGTAAGGAGGTTGGTTTGAGTATCATACCATCAGGTAGCTGCATTCATTCCATGGAAAATTTTCTTGTGGGATCAAATGTTCAGACCTAAAGTATGCAGCACTTAGCGAAAAGAAAAACATCATCCCCAACTCTAGCCTTGTGGATTATATTCTTTTGTCAGAAGCGGTTTTGTTATAATGGGAAACAAACTAAACCTCTCTCTCTCCCGTTTCCCTCAATTGACAACCGAAGCATCACCAAGTTCTGCAAATATAACAAGAAGCTGGATTTGAATAGCACCAACTGTATGAACTCCTAAACAAATCAATTCTACATACATAGCACGAAGCTCATAATCTGATATACAAGGGACGGTTGTGAAAGGTCAGTAAAGTTAAGAAGTATCATGTTCATGAAACATGGTATTCAACAACGAATACTAGAAGTGACCTCTCTATGCTGTAAATTAATCTGTAGAATGGCTTCCACATTTGCTTCTACTGTCGAGAGATAGGTGGACCTGCAGGTAGTGGTGGCTGGTTATAGAAGCCACTTTCGGATGCATGAAAATTCTGGTAAGGATTAGGCGGAGGATAGGAGGCCAAGCCCGAGACAGGTACAGGTGCCATTGGATATCCAGGTAGAGGAGGTTGCAAGGATGAATTTCCATGGTTGTAGGACAACCCCGTCATGGTTCCAGCCGCCTGTACAAATTGGGATGGTGGTGGAGGTGGCTGAAGCGGAGGTGGTGTAGGAGGTAATGGAGGTGCAGCAAGCATGGCACCACCAGTATGAGATGGTGGAGAAGAAAGTGCAACTTGGGACATGCTTGGCACCTTGTGGTGCAACGAATCAGGATGCGGAAATGGTGGTGGTGGTGGCTGTGATGGCAGAGGAACATAAGGTGGGGATAAGCCATTCTCAAGTTTGGGCTTCTTTTCAGATGGGTGGTCTGTGGAACCCTCAGCCACTGGATTACCAATCGCTCCCTCTGATGCCAAAGAAAGGACATACGTCAGCATCTGAGCTGAAGATGTTGATGACGCAAGTCTAGCAGCGACTGCTGCTGCTGTTTTCCGACTATCATCATCAACCGGAACAATGCCCTCAGTGGATGGTCCTGTTTGCATTACAGGGGCTGTGTGTTCTCTGTCTCCACAGCTTGCCAGAGGCCCCATCGCCGGACCTGTGCCAGAAAAAGCAGGTACTTGCTTGGGTGTCTGTTCTAATGGCAACTGTGCGCTGTCACCATTCACTAGCTGCTGGCAGATGCTGCTTGCTTGATCAAATCGACACTTAGCTGTCTGGACAAAAAACAGCAACAACATGAGCAAATGGAATAGAAAAAATTTCCAAGAAACACACAGACCATGCTCAATATATACTGTTCTTTTTTATGTGTGCCAGAACATCAGTCTGCGAGGCTTGAAAGATGATTAATTATTCAATGAAAATTTTTTCAAACCTTCCCTGCCTTCTGGAAAAGGAAACTAAAGGCTGTTGATCATTTTGCTATAGAATCTAAATTCAATTTCACATGGTTGAAATGATTTAGAAGTTAATGCAAATGCGCGACTAGTTTCCTTAATAGAACTCTGCTCAAACCCTTCACTGGGTTCCCAGCACAAAGGTAACCAACCCATAGGTTAGTTTCGACATTAAATAGATACTCCAGGTATCACGGACCAAATAATTTTTTCTACCATCATGCATAAGGCTTGCCGGTGATGAAAATGTAATGCGCTATAATTTGAATGCTCAAACACAAAAGTCAGAAAATGCGACCCATATGGTCAGAGGAGCAGCTACATACTGTCCAGGGGAAATTATGAATTTTTTGATTAATTTCTTTAAAATGTCTTTCAAAATGTATTAAAAAAACATAAATAGGATCCTCCTAAATTTGTCCAAAACATTAATAGACCCTACTTGAACTTTTTTCTGGCTCACATTTGCATATGACCAATACTTCACAAGCATAAAGACACGTGCAAGTAATAGCATGCACAATATATTGTAGACATCGAAACATAGAAGATATATACAGTCTACATCACCTGGAAAATTGCCATACGGACATACAAGCAGAAAATTTATAATATCAATAAGAAGCTTACAGGCAATAAGAACCAAAGCAGATTTGTAAGAGCAATGTCTTGAGAACTTCGAGGCTATCAAATTTATCAGTTGGCATGCAATAGCCACGTAAGTTTTACCAATTTATAATGTAAATTGTAAACCGTGTTATAAAGGAACAGACACAATTATCCACAAATTAGCAGTTCAAATAATGAATCTTCAGATTCCCAATAGCATGGGATCATATGTAACTTTATTGATACTGACTTGAAAAAAATATATAGTAAAGGAGCACAAGTTAGGTGCCTGCTCCACTGAAGAAATCCAATCTTTATCTCAATATAAGAAGGTTGGACACTATTACTATGATTCCACAGGTAGAGATAATTGTTGAATAGATTTAGGTCACACAACTCTGACATACATCAATATTTATCATCTTCAAATTGCTTATCATTTTGCACCTTGTGATGACATTAACAACTGGAGCAGACACCCATGTTGCAACTAAGATCAGAACAGCCACCAAAACCAATAATTGAGATCTGCAACATGTATATTTCTTCAATCCACTAAGGAGTGTCTGCCTATATTAGATAATCTAAATCGACAGGACTAAATCATTAAATATGACCAGTGATGGTAGGGGCATAGAGCAATACTTATCCATTTGCCCCTTCTCCTCCATGCCGAACACCAACCCATCTTCTTTTTACAAAGTAGACACCTAAGACTTGATATCCTGTCATTTTATACATGGAGGGCATGATGGTAAATCCTACCTTGGTTTACCTTCATTTCTGCAGCCTCAAACATAGGTATCAAATCTCACATTTCCCCACAATAAGCAAAACTTATCACAGATAGCAGATGTTGATATAGTTAAACAAGCTACCCAGTTTTTCTTATCATCATACATTGGCCAGAAATTTTGTATGTGCTGATCAGAGATGTGTCTGCATTTCCTCTAGTGATAGCCATGAATATATGGGTGTATTTGTTACTTTATTCATGTACTCAATATATTTATGGACAGAATATACATTATACATGCAGGACAAGTTCCAACTTTCATTGAACTCAGCAAGAGTCCAAGAAAACACATGTAGAGCAAAAGTGTTAATGAGCTAGAGTTCACCTAAACCAATCTCAAGATGTTAAGAATCACAAAGTGCTTTAAGATGCCAACTTGTAACCTACAAGATTTACCTTAAGTTGATCTCGAACTTGATCAAGTTTGGTTTCCTGCAAAAGAGACGAGCAATCATATCAGTGAACACTGAACATCCAAGACAAAGGGGGTATAGGAAAAAAATAGAATCCCTATAATAGGTAGCTAGACTGCTCCTACTTGTCCATAAAGGAACTTTGAGACTTTGAGAGGTAAACATCACCAACCTGTTCCCTCAATGCCTCCTTCAAATGAGAGACAAGTGCTGCTCTTGATGACTCAGCTGCTCCTAGTTGTTCAATGCACTCCTTTAGTACAACCTTCTGCCCTTGAAGTTCCTCAGCCAAGCTGGACTCCTTAAGTTTTCCTGCAATTGAGGATACTTTTCATTCACTGTCCGGCCATGAATTGGTGCTAGACAATTAAGGAAACAGCACGATTGGAGATCATTTCACGAAGAAGTCACATAAGATATCCCAATGAAATAGAAGAGTGATTTCCAGACCAAATATCCAAGCCAAGCACCAGCTAGGAAGTATCATCCACGACCTCAAAGACAGACAAGATAGATAAAAGAATGAGCCTGAAGTACAAAAAATATGTGTATCTCTTGATTACTGAACTTTCTTCAAAGAAGTATAGCTTAATTATTTACTATAGAAGGACATAAGAAGACCAATTCCATAAAGACCAACCAACATTTACTCTGAAGAACTCATGGAGAACAGGCCTAATCTTTGACTGCACTGTGTGGTTCAGTATTCATGAAATTGCCAATGGTATCATCAGAACTTTACAGAAAAACTATAGGCATTACACACAAGTCATCATGCAAAATGGTTTCATAACAATTTACATAGAGATATGCCATTGTGAAAGTCATTGGCTTCATAAACGTGACTAAGTATCAAGCACAATAGCCTCAAACACATTCTTTCCATCCAGGACAATCGGAAAAAGCATGAAGGGAATAACAACTCATATAGCAAACTTTGAAAAGCATAAGCATAGAGGAACAAGAAAGGCGGGCCGAAGCACAGCCCAAAAAGGCTTGTTAACTTTTGTGCATACGATTTCTAAGTTTGCCCCCATATGCCCAACATTTTCGGCCCTGGGGGCAGGGGTACTACCTTGGGTTTTACACAGCTGGGAGAGAGACAGATTCTCTAGCACAGATGTGGTTTCCTCGGGAACCAATTTTTTGAAAAAAAAACAAAAAAAAAAAGCAAAAAATCACTTCCACGAATCCACGTATAGTGTTTGACCTGCATGTTACCATCTACTGTTCAAAAGGAACCTCAAAGTTTTGCCATCAAAAAAAAAAATTAGCATCTGGCAGGCAATCAAGAGTAGCAGAATAAGCAATATGGGAATCTTATGTATTTACCCGATGCACGATCATTGGCCATTTCCTTCTCGACTTTCTCAAGATAACTAATAACAGTTCTGCACTTGCTGAACAGAGTGTCCTCGTGAATAGGGCCATCATAGACAGTTCCATAACTCGAAATTATCTTCTCTAGACCATCTCCTACAGTGGGTTTCTGGTTTACCAATAAGGAAAAAGAACACATTGTGAACCAAGATTTGAAGGCCAATAGTTTCAGTATTATTCTGTAACAGATAATGGGAAAATAAATAGCATAACTAAAAGCTGAAATATGTGCTCTAGGAATCCTTACTGCTTTGAAACTAGAGGATCTTCCATTTTTTCCAGAGCTTCCCGCATTTTTTTCCAAAAACTCTTCCCTAAGAGTTTGTGGCCGCAAGCCAAAAACCTTCCTTTCTTCCCATATGTCAATCTAGAGAGGAAACAAAATATGTCATAGTTCTAACCAAATCAATAAAGAGGAAAAATAAACAGCTTAAACACTGAATATGATTTACAAGCATAAGCCAATAAGAGAATATGAAGATAACTAACATTAATTAATGGCCGCCTACTATTCTCACTTCTTACTTTAGACAGAAAAAAAAAGAGAAGGGCTGGAGAACCACAAACGTCGCAAGGACAGCTTCATTAGTCATCATACTCCCAAAGGCTTGTGCAGGAATACAATATAAACAACTGTTGCTAAAATCATCATTGACCACTTGGCCATCTAGAAAAAAAGTCCCCTGATACATATGTCCAGATTATCCATTTGCATTTAAAATGTGTAGTTCAACACCAGTTGCCAATAACCTAAACAGGACGATATTTTTACTGTTTGGACCAGCATGTTCAAATTCATCATTTTCCTAACATATGATGCCCATGAAACTTGAATGCAAACACCTAAAATGATTACAAGTCCTGTGCATTCCAGAAAGATCTTGACCGCAGATTTGACAAGTTGGTGAAAGAAAAATAGATTCCAAATCTAATGGATCTGAACAACAAAGAAAAGAAATCCACAGACACTTGCCTGAAGAAAATTATTGTGGTACTAGAAACACAGGGAATGGTGGAAAGACATTCAAATACAAAATCCCCCCCCCCCCCCCACCACCCTGTATGTGTGAATCAATCATCTGCTGGTGTGGCCGTTTTTCTTGCTGGTTTGTCAAATCCAACGATACAAATGGGTGCAAAATGTCCAAAAAGAAAATGACAAAAATGAATGTGTAGATAAATGATTTTACGAGGCATCAAATCAACAATTTTATACTGATTGTAATTGGAGGGGTCATATCATATGCACCCTGTATGTGTGAATCAATCATCTGCTGGTGTGGCCATTTTCTTGCTGGTTTGTCAAATCCAACGATACAAATGGGTGCAAAATGTCCAAAAAGAAAATGACAAAAATGAATGTGTAGATAAATGATTTTACGAGGCATCAAATCAACAATTTTATACTGATTGTAATTGGAGGGGTCATATCATATGCACTCATCAGATTTCAACAATTTTACTTTCAGGCATATATAATTGGACATATTGCCCTCATCTATGGGGTCGAATTTTTTAAAAACAGTCATCAGTGGCACAAGCTGAAGGGCCGTTGATGGTTGTCCACATATTTAACCACCATCAACCACCTTTCAGCTGCTGTTTGAAATTCACCCATATGGATGGATTCGTGATGTCCAAGTCATTAAAAAAGAAAAACTTAAAAAGTGGATGTGCGGATTGGAATTTATAGAGGATCAAAACCATCGTTTTTATATTCATCCAAGGTTCCAAAATATGGGGGTCACAAATCATATCTGCATATCACGTTTCCATTACTTTTATTCTTCACACTCCAACGTCATCTATCAGGTCGATTTTTCGAAAAAAAACACCAGCATCAGCAGAACACACATGGGACGACCATGGGCAGCCATCCATATCGGACAGCCAAATCTTAAACTCCTAACTGTGTGTGTGTGTGCCTATATATAGACACATGCACAGTGAAGACATAATAGTAATACAGGATGAGGTTAATGTACTTGAGGTGGCAGGGAAAAATCTCCAAAAAGAAAAGGAACAATGAACAGACACAGTCAACCAAAAGAGGCAGTAAATCTAACTCGGGTCCAAAAACATCATACAAAGAAACTTGAGCTATTAAAGGAGCATTTATAACAATAATTTTCGCAAAATATATGCATATAATAATTAAATTAGGGAAACATATGCAGTTTATCTCATGGTAAATACTAAATAGTACTACAAAAAGAAGAGATTGAAGTAAGAGAAAAGAGAGAAAAGTAAAAAGGCTACATTAACTTATTAAAAGAGCATTTATAACCAGAAATTTCGTAAAATTCATCCATATAATAAGTAAAATTGGGAAACATATGCAGTTTATTTCATGTCAAATAGTACTACAAAAGAAGAGGTTGAGGTGAGGAACAGAAAAAAGAAAAAAAGAGAAAAGCTTTAAGAACCACATACCAGTCGCATTGTAGCATTTCTTGAGAACTCATCTCCATTTTCAAGTGCATCGTTAAGAGCACCTGGAAGAACCTTCCAGAACTCAGTCACAAATTCTAAGCCCCTTCGCCTACTGTTCTGGAGAATATCATTTGCAAGATACAAAAATGACACCCTCTGCTCCCTTGGTGCACAATGAAATTGTCTATCCCATGTTTCCACAACTTGTTTTGCATTCCTTCTATGAAAGATACACCAATGAGACAATGCTAGGTTTTAACATTTTAAGGATTACAGGCACATAACAGCCAATATTTGCATGCTAAATCCAAAAACCTTTCTTGCCATATTAGTAAAACATGTTAACCATTAACCAATAAGCTTGCAGAATGGCGAGATAGAAACCACCAAAGAAAGAAAAGCATTTCAACATAAAAGTTGGGTTTGTGGTAATATATTAGGCAAGTGTAAGTGGTTTGCTAACCCACCCCTCATCTCCAACTATAGAGACAATGCTAGTTAAAAGCATAGTCACAAATATCATTTCGGGTTCTAAATAGTAAAAATTTTTGTCAGGTATAATTAGGCGAGCTTGAAAAAATGAGAAAATCGAGGGAAAATACAGTAAATTTTAAAAAAATTTAAAATCCTAAAAATTAGGGAAAAAATAAAATAAATGAGAAATTAATAAAACAACAAAAAATAGATAAGCAACAAATAAAAATTACAAAATGGAAACAGGCAGTCTGACATTAAAAAACATGAAAAAATGCCTAAAATGAAGAAAGGGACAAGCTACAAAAAAATGTGTTTTTTTTTTGTTTTAGCGTCCTTTTAAAAAAACAGCTTTTTTGCTTTTTTTTTCTGGCTGACTTAACTTTCACTTTTTTTTCTGGAAAAAAATGCTTTCCTGTGACTTAGAAACTTAGAAGTCATACAAGATTCCCTATTATATTTATGTACGAGTCATTAAAGGTGTTTATGTTTTTCATATTACAGACATGCTAGGTGTGTAAAGTTCTTATTACTTCTATTTGAGATATTGTTGCTTCTCTTGGTTTGCAATTGCACCAACTTAGAAATTCCTTTACAAAAATCTCAGGCGGCTCAGCATCATTCTGGTGGCACTTGATATTAACTTCATGTTTCTAGTGTTTGAGAAGAAACATACACTCACACATGGAATTGAAGCTTCTTAGCTTTGGATCATATTCTTTACAAGACCTTGAAGTGTTGCAAACTAAATTCCAGTATAGCTCATAGATCAAGTTTTTTCTAGCACATTCACTTAGAATGTGAAGAATAAAATCTCTCTGCCAATTGAAGGTTTAACTATAACAATTAGCATCAGCAAAATAATGTTAACTGGAAGCATGACCAGAATCATATTTAGAAGGATACTCTCTATACTCTGCTGTGAATTGTTAAGCTTTGCAAGCTTCTCAACCAAAATCTGGCCATTAAATGTGCTGTTCATTGCTCCAAGCTGCTAAATATGCACACTTACAAGAATCAAAACCTACAAAAAGTGAAAATTTTTTAGCATACAATTTTACAAATTCTCCAAAATACAAACCACATGTTGCAACAACGATAATATAGAAAAATCCTTTCTACAAATAGCACCACTTGAATAAACAGGCCAACATCCCAAGTGAAAAAGGTGAACTTCTTGGTGATAAGTTTCCTATGGAAGCCACCTTGGCATATAACCTATTCAATTTCCATAAAACATAAAAAGTTAGAAAAATAAATTAGATAACTTTCTGAAACAGTTTAGCATGTTCTGAATGGAAAAGCTCAAACTGACTACTTGAATGAATTGTCACGCTGTAGCCGAAAGTTCTTTGACCAGATAGATTAAATTCTTAAATATCTTTCAGGACTAAAAATAATAATAGCTGCCGAAGCAGTTCTCATATTTGTGATCATATCTTAATGGCCTGTGGAATGTAAAAGACACCATGCATAAAAAAAAAATCACTACTCGAGGGAATGGTGGAGATTCTGTGTTTTGATTGGTAAAGTAGTAAGAAGTTAAAAAAATAGTGGAAAGAAAGTTATATTGTTTCCTTTTCTAATGGAACTTTATAAAAGGAAAACAGCCAACGCAATTTCCGTCTCTAAAAGGTGACAGAAAGAGAGAGGTAGCAAGGTGGCCCTGATTGCAGTTTCCGTCTCTAAAAGGTGACAGAAAGAGAGAGGCAGCAAGGTGGCCCTGATTGTGCGATGGTGGACAAACGAATCCTTTACAGCCTGCAGTTGGGCAAGTCGAGCAAATAGACTTACTCAGTTTTGATAGAGAGGAATCAACCAATGCTGCCCCATTTACATCCTGCCTCATGGGGATTATCCTTCTTTGCATTCCCATCTACCTAATGAAATGCTCCAATTTTTAAGTTGTTGATGGATCAGATAGAGCAAATCCAACCTTCACAAAATGAAGGGACTCATAAATCGCAGCCGATGCAAGCCAATCAGAGATTGGATGGAGAAACCACTAAAACTTTATGCAACAAACGGGCTTGTAATTACAGCCTGATATGTGCAAGCCAATCTGAGTGGTATAACCTATTTAGTAGACATGAAAAGGGTCTCCTAGCCCAGTTTGAACAAATATGCAGTAATTGCCTGGAACAAGAGAAACTCCATTGACTACTGATCAATACTATCAGGCTTCTTCACGTTCATTTTAACCAATAAACCAACAGATCAAGTTGGCTTAAATTTTTTACATCGTTTGAGCACTTAAAGTAGCTATCCAGGTGCACTGCTACAGCAGAGAATGCACTTACATTAAAAAAAAGAAAAAAAAAAAGAAATTACCGAGCCTTTTTATTTTGTGCTCTTGCATGATCTGACACTGAGATCCTTCTTAATTCAAATGATCATATAATCCCACCCTAACTGCTTCTTCGTACTCGATAGTCGATACTACATAACGCCAGATTTACATACTATGTTCACTACATGGTTGGCAGATATTACTGTATATGCCTTCTATCTTTGCTTAAAAGCCACAACTCAGCCCAAAATGCAATATCAGGTGTTTGAGTGCCAGTAGATGCTAGCTCTGGCCCCCTTTATTGTTATTTGGAAATCCAATAGGGAAAAGAAATAAAGACCAAAATCCAATTAATCATTACATAAAAATATTATGTTTTCGTGGAAATATCCCATCTAGATTTACATATTCATCTCTCCCTTACACTTGCTCGCTTACATAGCCCATATTTAATTTGTAAGCCAACCCACAACTCAATGCATAGATCTTGTATCCTTTGGTAAAATCTGCCACAAGCGTCCACATGATAGAGAAATTAATTATAGCCCTACCCAAAAAAAAAAAAAAAAAACATTCCACATGCAAGTACATCCCAAGTTGTATTCCCCTAAAAATTAACAAACGGTATATAGGATGTAAATACATAGTTCCCACACATTAAATCTTGACAAAAGTATGTGCTGCAAAATATGCTACAAATCCTTATTAGAACCTAAAAAAAAGGAACAAGAATACAACCAACTTAAAAGGCAAAAACTGAAAGATAACATTTCAATGATTTCATTAATAAAACTATAAAAGCATTACCAAGTATTCAATCTCAATATGTTTTTAGAATCATATGACTTAGTTTCATTTTTCTTCCCTTCTTTCATTCTCTTTTTTTTCCTCTCTTCTTCCATTTTCTCACTGGGAGTGGAGATTAATAACTAAGCCAGGTAAACCCAGTGCACAAGTTACGAGTAGTAGTGCCTACATAATTCTGTTGAAAACCACATGAGAGTGAGACACATGTTTTCAAACCAAGAACGAGTGCAAATTGATTTCCCATGTAGAAATTCACAAATGAATTTCTACATAGCTTCTATCCTTGTTGGCATCTCAATAAAGGAGAAAGGGACAGATCCCCGTTTATGCAGAAATATTAGGGTTCTGCGAAGAATTTACTTGTTCAGAAAGACGGCACAATCCTACGTTATGCCACGTTGATGTATTATAATTATTCCTCCATTTTTTTCAAGTTTCTCTTTCATTTCCCCTTGAAACGGCAGCTACGGCCAAGTTAAAAAAAAACTGGAAAAATCAGTGGATGGCTCGACCATCATGATGTTTAGCTGAATATTCGAAGCCTGAACTAAATCTGTTCCCAGTTGGGCTAATTTTCTCCCGCCATTTGAGCAGGCTAAGTAATAAGACTGTAAGTTAGTCCATCTATAAGCTCCAATGAGATCTCAACCACCAGCCATCCATCAATCAATTGTATCATATTTCTTTGAACTTGTTATGACACAGGACAGACGAAACTGGTATACCAAAAAAATTTTGCAACAGAATTGGAAGAAACACATGCATGAACACATCACCTCTCAAAGTCACGAACTGAACTTCAAGTAAACAACAACAAAAAAAAAAAAAAATCGAGCTTCACAACTCATTCCAATGCAAGCAGCATTACAACTCGTTCAGAGAGAGAAAAACAACAAGAAGCATGACTACCAACGGCCGCCATTCAGAAAAGAAAAAGCAAACAATCAACGACAACCAACACCGGTACAGCAATTCATCCCAAACAACACGGATAGAAACTAGAAGACGATGTATCAGGCAAATCCCTAGCAGCAACTAAAACATAACCCAGATAAATCCCTCGAACAAATGAACTGGCCAATACAAATCATCATGCGAAGCAAGCACATACCCACACCCACCGGCCACCCCCTCACAAAAATAAAACAGCTTCTTCGACCATGGCATCCCTCCATCCTATGTGAATTTCGCTTAAGAGAGATAGTCCAGAAGAACATGGAGTCAAATAAGAGAATATTATCCCTACCTCTTCAATAGGCAATGGCGGAGGACTCTTCGCCCTCCATTATTTCTGTCTATACGCGGCGATAGTGAGAGAGAAACCAGGCTAAACGAGGGATTTGCTCTCTCTCTCTCTCTCTCTCTCTCTCTCTCTCTCTCTCTCTCTCTCTTTCTCTAACAACCGGATCTAAGAGCTCCGACACGAGTCTCTCTCTCCATCAATTCGCAGGCAGCAACTTTAAAATGGGCTTCCCTTGGTTCCAAAATACCCGAAATCTATCGCCCTTATACTTTAATAAGGTCTCTTTGCAAATGCCTTCCCGTTAACTCGATATTTATCCGATAAAAACACCAATTTTTTGTAGTTTCGTATTTATTTAAAAAAAATATATATTATTTTTGCCTCCAAAGGACAACTCTGTAAGTGGACCTCTGCTTGACTGCTTTCGCCTGTCAAGACATGGCTTGGTTTGCACCATAGTTACTAGGAAACTTCCTTTTTTATTTTTCTTAAATTTATTTTCCCGAATTTACTTAACTTTATAAATTTTACATAAAAAATTTCTTCCCTGATTCTACTTTAAACTTTACAAATATATATATATATATATATATATATATATATATATATATATATATATAGTTTTTCAAGTGGGCAACAAGAATTTGTAAGGTTTTAAGATTAATGGTTGTTTTTTTTGGGGGTTTATAAAACTCATCTTATATGTTCAAAATGCATGATCTTTATATAGGTTTGTAGGTTTCTAAGCATGTCAGCTCCATCTGCATAAGCATTTCACAAGAGAAGTCCTAAAAATATACAATAAGGTTTTGTGAGTGAAGCTTGCTTTTGAATTTGGTTATCTTACCAAAGCTTTTGCATTTTCATGGGTTGTTTGGAAGTGGGTGCATTTGAAATCCGCTATTTGGAGAACTCATCTTCTGCCTTTGATTATTGAAAACATTATAACAAAACAAGGTGTGAAAATAGACATTGATATAATTGTGACGTTCAAATGCTACTTATTGGAGCATTATGACATTATAATTCGCTTAATTGTTAAACTTTTGGCTATTTGTTTAGCAATTCAATGAGAGGTCGAAACTACCCCCTTTCCCGCTCTACCGACCCTGGAGTTCATCGGTCCGACAGCCCGACCAGCTATGAAACTACCTCCTTTCTCGCTCTACCGACCCTGGAGTTCATCGGTCCAACAGCCCGACCAGCTATGAAACTACCGACCCTGGAGTTCATTGGTCTGGCAGCCCGACCAGCTATGCGACGTTCCTTTCTTGGGTATTTGTTTGTTGCAAACCTAGATTTTGAAAGTAAGATTAACCAAGAAAAATATGTGGCACTGTGATTCTTTTTTTTTTTTGTGAAAATGATCGCTTTTAATAATTCAAAAAACTTAATAAGTGATCCAATTTAAAACTATCGTGGCGCCAAACCCAATTTGCTTGGTTCATGCCTTAAAAAGGATACCAATCAAAACAAGAGGTCATAAAAGACTCAAATTTATATGGAAATCAGATTTGGTAAAAGTTTTAGATCTAAAGCCATTGTTAAGTTGGAACATTAATGACCTTTTGAATCTTAACCCAAATAAACATGATTTTGTTCCCCATTTTTTATTAGAAATAATTAATTATCCTTAAATGTATCTTGTTCAACATTAATTGTCTGCTTATTGGTTCGGTAAAGGGTCAGAAAGGCGCAATCACTCATTCTTAAAACCAGCACCTTTTGTTCCGGAGGTATGGATACTGTGTGGTCAATTGCCAACACAAACAAACAAAAAATTAATGTTTTTGCATTGATATTTCAGGGGAATTTTATTAATTTACATATGGGTGCTCCTTAAAAATTTAAATTCTTTAAACTACTACTCCTTACCTACAATTTTCTAGCTCCGCCGCTGCTTTTATTTTGAGAAAAAGTTGCTCTCTAGAAAATCCGAAGTTGTGAGTGAAGGAGCAGTTGTTATAGATCATTGGCATCTATTGTACGCTCAGTCGGAGATGTCAGCAGTTCGAGTTTACTTATCTCCAGTCTAGCTCGTGCTCATACACACAAAATGATATTCAGCTGACATAGTTTCAGCGAAATAACACCTAACTTACATTCTAAATTAACAAACATATTGAAATTTGGGTTAGAATTAAATCCAATGCAGCCAAAAAATGACAGAAACTCGTACCAAAAATCCTACTCATTTGCTTCCTGAGGGAGGGAGGGAGCTGCCGCAGCTCACAGCAGTCATCCGACAGAGAAGTACAAACTACAAAGGCGATGAACAGAAGCACCAAAATTTTCAGAATGCTATTCTTTTGTAGTATGCAACCAATACAACAGTTAGTATTCAGAATTTTTGTGAACCAAATAATGAAATATTGACTAGAAGAAAAAAATATGAATAATGAAACAACAAACAAATATTGAAGGCGGCTCAAGTGCACTGGGAATTCTTACAGTTTGTGAAGGAGACCACCTTTACAGTATCTTTTCTAGATCTACAGAAAGACAAGAGCTGGCCCTCATCGACTTTGCCTGAATCTGTCAAGTGGACACCATATGTTTGTAACCTCCGCACGTCCCGTGAAATGGGCGACTGCCAAGGAGCATCCCACCAAGCAGACGGGAGAAGAGGCGTGAAAGCACACTGGCGAGTCTGGTTACGACAACTTTTGGGGCCTGCAAATCTGTTCCATGCATGGCCCCAGCCTACTTGATCTGCCAAGCCACCAGCCAAAAGGTTGCTGTGGAAGCTGCTGAAGAATGAAAAGCTAGGGTCTGCGGAGCCAGCATCATCTGCAACAGAATTCTGAATATTACTAAAGATCCTAGATGTACCTCTGCAAAGGAGTCAGAATTTGAGTTTACAGTATGTACCAAGCTGCTGCGCTGCAGCAAATGCTGAAAGCAATTGTGCATATGTTGTTGCAACCCGTCTATGTGCACCAGATACGACAGCATACTTTGCCCGGGATGCCAGAAAGAAGTCCACAAATGCGACCCATCTAGGCATTGGACCCCAATCTTTTCTTCTGAACTCTAAGAGCTGAAACAAAGTAATTAGGATAAGTTTTTTACTCTGTCTCACATCTATGAAGAACAGAAAACAAGTGATCCTACGGTTCCCAGCAGGAACTGCAAAATCTGCATCCCGCTGATGTTCTGTTGATGGATGGGAAGCACCAAATAGGTCAGATTATTGAAAAAATAAAAAAAGGACATCCAAATATCATACCTGGCCAGATGGCTCAATGATGCCACTGGTAATATTTCCCTTGAACATTTTGTAATCAAAATGAATGACCTATACAAAAACAGAGTCAGAATAATAACGCACTATATTACAAATAGCAAAAATATGCACTGAAACATCAGCAAACCTCTGCATACTCGTTCAAGCTTCGCTTGATCTCCTCGACAACCGAAGGTGTATCTGAGACCAATGCCACTCTAGGCTTCACAATATGATGCTGATACCTCTGCAAGGCCTGCGTTATGCAGAGCAAGGATGCCTGAATTGCCCTTACAGGTCTGGAAAAATCAGAAGACTAGATCTTGAAAACTGTAGGAATACTAGAAACTTTCTTCTGTCATAGTATTCTTTTATAACTACCATAAACCATTATTGTGGTAAAAAGTAGAAACTTCCCCTCGTTGCTAATAATGAATGTACATAACATGTCTACTGCCTGACAGAGGCCACAAAGCCCTGAGCAGTTCTAGAATCTAGAGGGGGAACACAGTAGAAAGCTTTCAATATGTCCTAGCTATCAGAAGTAAGTTCAAGTAACTAAATCTTATGCTCATTTTCAATAGCTAGTAACAATCAAATTCATGATGGAGATAAAACAATGTGTTTCTCTCACTATAAAATGTTCTATAATTTTCCTGACATGCAATAACTAAGAAAGAAATTTACTAGATAGGGTGATATGCAAACAGATGAACACAAAGTTTAGTTCTTAAACATTCATTAAAAAATAACATATCACAAAGACAGAAAAACAGTAACTGCAGATGTTTGAAATGGTATACGACAGATCCATGGTTTTCACATTCAACTCTTGGTCTGAGATTCATGCTACCTTGACAGCAGCACAGATCTCAGATCACCCTGGAGCCTAGTTATTGAATCCCACTAATTCCAGAACTATCCTTGCTTAATTAGAGGGTAACTTCAGGAATAAAAGAAGCATGGTGAGTTTTTTAGTACCTGGTCCCAAGCATGCGCATGTGCACTGAAATGTCAGGTTCATCTCTGCCGTTAAGCACCCAATCAACAGCTTCTTGTACAGCATGTGATGGAGAAACAATAACCCGCATCAACTCTCCAAACACATTTGGTCTGCCCTGTAGGTACTCCGTCTTTCCAAAAAGAACAGCAGCTGCATTCTGCATACCAGAATGTACGTTCTTCAAGAAAAACTGAACTCCGACAGCATCTGTGGTACCCTGAAACCTGCCATATAAATATTTAGAAAAGAATTCAGCTTGTTTGCCAAACCTCTGCAGACAAAACCTTACATGTTCGATTATATTAAAATGGTAAAGCAAAGGCCAACCATATTATGGGCTCCCTCCATCTTCTCCAGTCGCTGCAGAGGACATTTGTAGATGCTGGATTCTCAAAATCATCAATTCTCATCACCAGATGCCTTCGATGTTTAAGAATACATTTATTCTGTCTCCAAAGATGTTTGACTTCTCGTAAAGTAAACGAAAGATTGGTGTAAGTGATGTAATCCCCGAAGGGGAATTTGCCCCTGCAGATGCAAATGCGGAGGGTCATATTAGAAGTCAGAAGCAGAAGGGAAGCCAACGCCAGGAAGCATAGATTTCAAAATTTTATATGATGCAACAAATCGAACCATCTTGGATCATGGAAAATATTACAAAAACGATATAAATAAGTAAAACTTTAGAAAAATAAAGAAAATAGGTTCAATAACGGTATGTATTCCTAAACTAAAGTAAAATGACAATATAATCGGGATCCAAATAACTCGATCTGATGCACTCAACCGCCTGGTTTCTAGGAATAGGATTCCTGCTTAATCTGCCACTCTGGTAACTACATTTTGAGGGGTTCACAGAAAATGTGGAAACCTTGTTGGTGTTGTTTGGACTAAATAAACGCGAAAACTGAAAATCGCCATTGTTGTACTACAAATTTATCAAGTTCTCCATGATTGTCGAAATAAATAAGAGTGGCTTATAGGCAGATAAGGAAAACACACAGCTTAGAAGAGAGGATCCAAATGCCTGGTTTGTCCGATGATCAATGACCGATTCAGCATCAAACTCAGTGCCGCAGCAGACAACATCTTGTACATTTCGTTGCCGATTCCAGCTTCTGATGCTTTCGCCATTACAAAACCATGCTTACAGAATTTATCTGGAGGAAGATCTCGAACTCTATCAGCTCCTGGCATATTCAATGGATAATTAAGCGCCATAGTTCATTTAGGCTTCATCATCTCACGCTCTCGTTTAACGCGATGGCGAAAGGGAACACTCCCACACGACTCAGCAAAAATTTCAAATCAAGGAATGCATTACTTAGCTAAATCGACATCTGATTCTCGAACAGTCGAGTTCACGGATTTCATGGAACTGGATGACGCAGAGAATGCGCACTTACCGTTTCGGGCAAAATGGTCCCCGATCATCCTCCTAACCCTCAGGCTCTCCTTCCCCGACCCGCTCTCGAACTGCTTCCCCATCTCCTCCACCGTAGCGCACGATGATGGCTGCGCCTCCGCCGCCTCCGAGGCGGTCTCCGGCGGGCTCTCCGGCAGAACCCGCCTCTCCTCCTCGCGGACAACGACACGAGTTTCTCGGTGACCCGCCGGCTCGTCCCGGTCGATCGGCCTCGTGAAGATGATGCATAGGCTGGAGACGGCGAAGATGGCGCAGACGAGCATGATGGGACGGAACCCGACGCCGGAGGCCCGTCTCTTCCTGCCGGCGTGTTGCCTCATTCCGCTCCTCCGGCTGGGAGACAGAAGCCCGCCTCAGACCCACGGATCTCGCAATCGAAGCCACCCAGAAGCCCTACCGACAAGAGCAGAGTGAGTGAGAGAGAGAGAGAGAGATACTTGTCCAGATTCCGACAGATTGGCCTTCGACGCGATCTAAAATTTTTACGTACTTCTGATATTCTGTTCTTAAGAAAATTACATAAAACTGCACAAAGTTTAGTCTATTTAAAATTGAACTAATTTTTAAAAAATTTATAGATTAATGCTTTACCTTTTAGAGATATTTTCCAAAACATGCAACTATGGTTAAGCTTGGGTTAACTTGGAGGACTGATAAACATAACAAGAGCGCACTAGGGAGGGCTAATTGGTAAAATCAGCACACTCCAAGCAGTGCTTTGTAAATTGTTTTACGTACTTAACCATGATTTATACTTTTCAAAAAATGGGGAGGTGATACGTAAATATCTCAAAAGAATGGTGTTTTTTGTTGGTCATTTTGTATTTTCCAATCAAGGATCATCATTTTCAAAAGCTGTAAATATACTTTATTTTCAGTTTTATATTTTTCGGGAAAAATATTTACTCATGCATAAATGTAACTATGTTCTAAATAGAATATAGAAATGCATTGACAATTTTAATATGTTTATAGATAGCTTTACATATAAAATTGTGTAAAAAATTACACTCGAAGTAGTTGGTAGCTTTCGAAGGGTTTATATTTTAAGTCACACAATTTATTACATGTATTCTAATTCATCCAAACACTTTAATGTGTCCATTGCATCCTGTTAAGAACTTTGTAAAACTAAGATTTTTCATACTTTCAAGGGCACCAATATTATATAAACAATCAAATACTTCAACATATTGTAAATAATAATATGAAAAGAATAATATTTTGTGGGGCTGCCAACACCATGTGGCTCAAGTATTCTGTCCGACCAGCTGTTTGTGCAAACACGGACCCAATGCTGGGCCTGTTTGAACAAAACGAGCCTGAATTGATGGATATCCAATTCGCCTATATCTATATCCAGATCTGATCCATTTGCAAAAACACCTAGACGGGTCCTCCGCCATTTTCGGGTCGGCCCGCGTGATCAATATTCCATATGACAGTTCACTGTTCACACGCTCCTGGTTTTTTCCTGTTTCTAAGGGGTATTTAGGTCATTCAAGCTAACGGGGCAGGGCGGACCGCCGGACTCCCATGCCCAATCTTTTTCCCCTTTTCTTGATGACAAATATGTCCTTGACAAAGAAAGAAATGAACAGAGCATATCCTTTTGTTGGGTTTGGGCTGCGTTACTCGTAAGACCCGGACCCGAAAGGATTTTTGGAGAATCCCGTGTTCACTATAGCTGACATCCCAGTCACCGAGGCAGCAAGGAAGAGCACAGTACCGTTCATCTAAACAGATGGACGGCGCTCAACAACTTGCCCCATCCTTCGCAAGTATAGTTGAGCGTTAGGACTTAGGCTTAGCCAAACTTCCTTGAGGTCAACGATGGTCCTGCCGATAATTTGCTTGTAATTGCTTTATATTGCATCGATAAATTGATTTGAAAATCAAGTTCCAATAATTTAGTCGTGATTCAGTGTGTTTATAACAAATTCAAGTAATGTATAAAAATTCAGCACAAAAATAATCGCTGGCAGAAATATAAAATTTTGTCATGGATCTCATACATCATTCCTTTTATACGAGATCCACATAATAAGCAAACATTGCATTTTAGTCAAAAAAAAAGTTTATGTCCTCGATAAATATCAATATATACAACTAAAACCTCTAATTGGAGATTCTACACTCAAATCATCACATTTGAAATCATTTGTAGAATATACAACAAGCGAGATCGAGCTAACTCGGTAAACAGAACCCAAGCTCGACCCATTTGAGCTTAGGGATGTCAATATATCTAATTTGAATCTTATATCTGACCGAAACTATCAAAAAACAGATATGAAAATGAAAAATATTAAAAAGTTTAAAAAAATTACTCATACATTATAGAAAAGTTACTGGACTAATCAAGTTATTGTAACTCGAACTTGAATAATTTGTAACTTGAGTTTTAACTAAGCTTGAGTTGGCTCGACTCATTGTACATCCCTTTGGTAAAAAACAAGTAGATGCCCGTTAAAAATAATGCACTATTTATCTAATCTTTAGGTAAATTTTATCGAGTAAAAAGATTTGTGAGGAGAATTTTTTTCTTGTGATCCAAATAAAATATCGGTGGGGAAGAAAAGTTTTTGATGCATAGAACACGTGAGAAAAGTCAATAAAGAAGTGTGGTCGAGCTGTCCATTTCCCACGTGAAGACCACCTCAATTGCTTCTATTAATTAAATCAATAAAATAAAAACTTAATTATTTTTTAGTTAACCTATAAAGTGAGAAAAGTATTTAATAAACCAATTTGATATTTAAAAAGGAATGAAACAAGAATAAAGGCAGTGGTTGAACTGCTCAATAATTGATCCAAAAGCAATTAATGGCAAGCCCATTTAATTCAAGTCTGCTTTAATTATTTTCAAAATATTTTGGGCATTTCATATTTTTAATTAAAGTTCAAAAGAAACCGAAATGTAAACTGGTGGAGTCGATTCTCATTGCTGTATCGGGTAGAGAACCGATACGCGGTGGCGCCCATAGTGAAGGAATTTCTATTCTCAAAAGATCAAATTCATGAAGAAGAATCTGATGAGGGGCCCCAAAAAAAAGTCAAAAGTTGCCAAATTTATTTGAAAAAATAGGAGGAATTCAGTAAAAAAATTTAGTGGAGGATTATTTGGATATTGATAATAATAATAATAATATTATTATTATTATTAATTTCATTATTATCTGTAGGTGGATTATTTGGATATTATGAAGTAGCTCGTCCAAAAAATAGATCTGGGCAAAATTATTGGAACCAAATTTTAAATCAAAAAGGAAAATGAGAAGATTGGAGGAATTGAGTGGAAGCGATATCAAACATTTATTTGATATCCGTTTGGATCGGATCGGGTAGTGTTCATATTAAAACCGATACTGGAACCACCAACGTCACGACTCTTGGACCCATTTTGGATCGGACATGCGGATGGTTTGTCCCATTAAAAGAACCTATTTGTACTGAACAAACGAGTCCTTTTCATACTTACACCGGATAAAGTCCAACTGATAATAACGATATAAATATCTGGATCTAGCCAACCAGAACCCCGGTACATGGATCCAACCCGTTATAAGAAAATGTCCAATAATTGTGCACCGCGCTATATGGGTTTAAAGTTATTAAAAAAAAACACGTATAATACCCGAGAGGCAAGTCAGCCGTATAAAATGGCAATTAAAATCATTAAAAAAAATGTCAAAAAGAAAAGAACATGTATTATACGTGTTTTTTTTTTGTATTTTTTATTAATTTTTATTTTTATAACTTTCAGAATTGTTTTAAATTAAAAAAAAAAATTACTGAGACTTTCCCGAGATATACAACTTTACCGTATTATATTAAAAAAATTATTCATCATATAATACCTATACCCTATGATAATGGCTTAAACCAATATCCGTATAGGTCTCTATTGTATCGTATCGGCCTTGAGACACTGCTCGCATTGATCATAGATTTGGCACGAAGTTTCGGACTTTGACCCGATCGGTCCAATCCGTTTGTTGACCAAATTACAGGGTTTTCAAAAGGTTGACAATTCAACACCGCCAATAAGTGGCTTTACTTGTTCACACTCTGAGGGTGTTTTGGTCATTTTAGTGCTACAGCACGAGTCGTTTCATAAATGAACCGGTTTGGTACTAAAATGAACCGGTTAGGTATTATGGCAGCATTTTTTGATAGATAACATTCACAAGTAACTTTTTTAAAGCACTTATCCGGTTCGACCAATTTGGCTGATTTAACGAATCGGTTGATTTTTAAAAAAAGTTTTTATATTGATGTAAATATGGCATTTCCTTTATGTGCCAACTTTTGTCTAATTCTTACTTAAAAAAATTGAAAATGTATTATTTTTTTCATGGATGTTATATTTTTGATAATTTTTCCCCATCTTAGTGAGAGAATACTTAATGTCCTTTTTTAAAACAAAATTTGTTTTTTATATACAGGACTTTTTATTGCAATAAATCAATCAATTATGTGGCCCATGTTCCATACTCACCCAATAATTAAAGGGAAGAGGCCCCAAGAATTGAGGTTTGTATTCACCAAATCCTCGGCTGATAAAGTGATAAATTAATAATAAATAAATAAATAAATGGTAATAAATGTTCTTTTCAACTTTTTTTATTAGTTTATAATGGTCTAGTTTGGTGTTCTTTCTTATTTTTTGCTGGAAAGTTATTTAATATAATTCTAATTCCAATATATACAATAATTAATAATTAAGTATCAAACTTATTTTTATGGTGCCTTTGAGTGACGTCATCGTTATACTTCAACTTGCATATTGGTGCTCTTATTTTCAATACGAGAAGTCGATGTCTAAGAATTCAAAACAAAAACTAGCCGCATACCAATCAGGAATTGAATGAATATGGTTGGCAATGACTCACAGGCCACTTAGCTTAGAGAGAGAGGTAAAAAACAATATACCCATGCCTTATTTGGCATGATCTGATAAGTCATAAGTCTCTCACCCTAAACTGACTGTTTAGAGAAAGAAAAAGACAATAATAATGATCATATACAATAAAAACATGACAGTTTCTTCCATTTTTCTATACAAATTCCAACTTGGTGGGTGCATTGGCATTCAATGGGTCTGTGAGGACAATTTTTCCTGTTTTTTGTGGAATTTTTCAGGGTTTACGGTTGACTGGGTGAGTAAGATCATGCCTATCTCTTTGTTTTAAGAATATAAGGTTGTGAACCTCATTTATTATTCATTAAATCGTGAATTGCTAGAAGATCATGTGAACTCATTAAAAGTCATCCAATCAGATTTATCATTGAATCATAATATGTGAAATCATTTTTCTGTGAAGACAATAACGCTTTGGCTTTGAAAAGATAACGTTATATTTATGAGAAATGAGAATGTGTAAGCTACCAAATCAAATAATTTACAATGGCTAAGTTAACCTATTTTGTGAATCTTACATATCTTCTTTTTGCAAATGAAATGAGAACTTGTGTTTAGTAAATCTAATATGTGTGATGTACAAATCTATTAGTTATAAAATAATGGAAAACAGGTCATTTAAAAAATAAAAATCTGTCAATCTGGAACGTTTGCTTGAAGCTTGTTGAACATCATGAAAAGTCGAGATTAATGTATGAAACGTAGTTGAAAAGTTGAAATCGGCGCAACAAATGTGCAAGTAACTGCATTATTTAATGACTGCTTCTTTCTACTGTGATTGCATCGCAAGCGAAACCTGAACACCGCGTATCACTGTGGTTCATACGGACCGACCAGAGATTTCTTCCACAAGACGAGCCATCAAAGCACAGCGTCAAGACTCAGGAGCGTTCACATGGCGCAGTTACAGAGGTGCCCCTTTTGACGTAGGGGTGAAATGATGCGCCTCGTCAAGTCAATAACACGTTCGAGAGAGGGAGGGAGTCTTTTCTTTCTCTTTTTTGTTGGTGTTGTTAATGATTTAAATTTAATTTAATAATTTTTTTATTGGGAAAAAATTTGGAGGAGGAGGGTGGGGGGAGAGGATGGCGTGACCTGTTTGCTTTGATTCGATTCTCTGAATGAACACCCCCCAACTGAGAAAGGAGTATTTAATTTGGCCATGCTTGCGGATTTGAGGTGGGTTGAATCGGGTAGCGCAGCTGTAGACGATGGGCGGATAGATGGTGCTGTTCCAATCGTGGGTGTCCGGCTTGCTGCACTCTGTGTTGGGCGAGAGCAGCTCCGTGATGGGTTGTTTCCCTTGTTTTGGCGCGAGGAAGGAGCAGTTCAGTGCCGGCAATGGCGAGGACGTGAGGAAGGAGCGAAACCCGTCGGTGGCATCTCAAGTTTCAAGGGCTTCTTCAGGTGGGGGCCGTTGAGATTGAGTACTTCCGGGGAACGACGATGGGTTTTAGCATTGTCGGCGAGGATCACGCTTTCTTGGGTGGAGTTTTCAAATGGGTAGTGCTGAAATCGATTTCTTGTGTCTTGGTTCTTGGGTTTTAGACGTGAATTAGTCGTTTGTTTCCCCGTGTTATAGGTGGAAGTTTCAGGCGGGTAGGATTAAAATCGATTGCCTTTTTTGTTGGTTTCTGGTGGTTTTGTTCTGATCTTGGGTTCTTGGTTCGATCGAATTGCGTGAAAATATTGTTTTCTATCAGAGGTTGTCTGTGCAGAACGAATTTCAAATGGTTTTATGTGTTTGATATGGATCAATGCATGGCTTGCCTGTTTGCATGGTGTTCTCATATGAATTCGAATGCATCTCTTATCGTCCATTTACGAAACTGAGTATGCGTTTTCTTTGTGGATCAAAAGGACCGGAGAAAGTAAGGCCGAGGCCCGCACCTGTGCCGGTAAGAGAAACTCCGGCGCCCAGGGATGGCCCTGAAGTCAAAATCGCAGCTACCACCTTCACCTTTCGGGAGCTTGCAACTGCGACGAAGAATTTTAGACAGGAATGTCTTATAGGGGAAGGCGGATTTGGGAGGGTTTATAAAGGTCGCATAGAAACCACAGGCCAGGTATTCCCTGAACCGGATTGGTAAATTTTTTCTGTCTGGTAGCCTCTTTGATTAGGCGTTGCATTGTTCGGACATCAAGCATTAACAGGGTTGTTTTAATTTTGATATTGGAAAAATTTTCCTTCTTCTTTTGTATTAGTTCCTTGCTTGATGTCAGTGTTGGGCAGGTTGTCGCTGTAAAACAATTGGACAGGAATGGGCTGCAAGGGAACAGAGAGTTTCTGGTGGAGGTCCTCATGCTTAGCCTTTTGCATCATCCTAATCTTGTTAATTTGATCGGTTATTGTGCTGAAGGGGATCAGCGCCTTCTTGTGTACGAATTCATGCCTTTGGGGTCATTGGAAGATCATCTGCACGGTAAGACTCTCATACTTTCTTGTAAGCTTGAATGATGCTCCAAAGTCGAAAGTGTGTTACTCCTGCTGGATCTGCGCCCACACTTGGTTTTTATTTGTAATGGAAAAAAGCAGGAAATTTGGAGTAATTCTACTGCGTACAGTGTGTATTTTTTGATTAATCTTGTCAAAAGAGTTCTTTATTTTTGTTGGTTGAATCAAGTCTCCAAGCCAGTAAGACAAAGAACTTCATTTGCTTTAAGTATTCCTAGAAATTGCCATCCTGTGTGGGATAAAGATCCACTGTTTTCCTTTTTGCTGTCTTCTGAAATTTGGTCTCTTGGTGGGTAGTCTGAGATGAACTTTTTTTTATGTCTTACCTCTGTGTGACATAAATATGCCAGCCCAGGAGAATGCCCTGTGGTTGACCTTCGCCAACCTTAAGAACATGGTCAGTTACTCTAGGCAAATTCATTTGTTGCTGTCTGCTTCAAATTACTGCAGGACTACACGTTTTATGATGAATCTAACTATGACACAGATTGAATCTCTTATGCGTCCTCATTTGATTAGTGGTTCGGTTTCATTCCTTGACATCTTCATAAATTTCTATATCAGGGATTCAGGATCACAGTTCCATCATCTAATGCTTCTTTGTTTGTTTAGGCCTTTTATTATGGTCTTCATTCTACAAAGTGCAAGGTCATAGTCAATGTTATTTTTTTACATGTTTATTCTCATGAAAATGTAAGTTCCTCTGATGCTGTTTGNCTTTCTACATCTACAAAATTAGCGACAAGATAAGCAGGTTGTCTTTCTTCCTCTTCTACTTTTTCTTTTTTAATTGAAAATAATCTTCTTTAGAAATTTACATGAGACTTCAGAAGTTTGAGGCTGGACGACTTTTTTTGTAGTTACTGGAATTTTTATTTGGCTATCTGGAAGAAAGAAGCTGAGGAAGCTAACATGAGTCCATGACCATCTTGATTGGAGATAAAGTATGATTCCTAAACAATTCAATTGTTACAACCTAATTTTGAAATGTCACTGCAGTTAAAAAATATTTGTAGCTCATGGAGATTACAATTTGCAAATCTTTCGAAATAAAGTAGACCTACCAGCTATTATAAATGTTAGGCTAGCAATGATGTTGCATTTTCCTTTAGGGATGTGAGTTTCAAAAGGAAACTCATGTCTGGAAGAATATGTAAGATCTGCCTCCTCCAAGATCAAAGGAACAGAAAAACATGGTTGTGGCTTCATTATGAAGAGAAAAGAGGAGAAGGTGTGGTCTGTCAGAGGGTTGATGGGCTTACCGTGTGTATGGATGCTGTTCATTGCAAATGGCTGGTCTGACTAAACTGATGTCTATCTTAGTGTCTGATCTGAGGAATCTAAAGAAACAGATGGAGGTGGCATCCTAGCGTGCAACCAGTCTTGCTGACCAAGATTGTCAGAGTTTACTTTGTTTCTAAAGGCACCTTGAAGTTCCTGTGCTGTTGCATCTATTATAAGACAATAGTTTGAAACTCTTATACATGTGAAATCACTGAAATGATTGTGATATATTTTTTAGGGGCTAAAGGCAAAAGGTGATTGAAAGAACAGATGTGCAACTCCTTTACCTGATAGTAAAACCTATTTTACTTTAGAAAGCTTAACATTGCTGGAGGGCAGAGTTGGCTAAGCAAAACGATATAAGGAGGTATTATCTAAAAAATGAAACATGTAAACTTGTCCTTGTATGAACATGTCTGTACATTTGCCTTGTTAAAATGCTTCCTAAGTTTTTTTATTCTAAAATTAAAGGGGGTTCGATACCAAATGACATAGTAAAAGCAATGTAATGGAGCCGCTAAAAATGTCTGTTCCTTTTTAAAATCTTATTATGTTTCTTCCCTGCAATTGCTTTGCATGATGTCTGTGTTCAAGAGAACACTTGGTTGCTGAGTCATCCATGCATTTTCTTGTTGCATCCATGCACTTTCTTGTTGATTATTGTTGGCTATTTCTATGCACTTTTGGTTTTAGTGGCAAATGTCACCTCTATGTGAATGTGCTAAGAACTTGTGTCAAAGCTGTACTGAATACCTTTTAGACGTTCCTGATTTTGGATGTCTTTTTGCACCTTACTTTTGTGGACTCTGGCGCAGTTTGCTTCTATTGCTATGTTTTCCTTGTTAGAAGTTGGTGCTCAGCATCAGGATGCCAAAATTGGTTTGCTATTTCTTTATCTACCGCAATGGTTATTTTTCTTTAATTGCTTGTATTTTATCCCCTTTGTTTGTGCAGATCTTCCTCCTGAAAAAGAACCACTCGACTGGACTACGAGGATGAAAATTGCAGCTGGTGCAGCAAGAGGGTTGGAGTACCTCCATCATAAAGCAAACCCTCCTGTTATATATCGAGATTTTAAGTCATCCAACATTCTACTGGACGAGGAGTTCCATCCAAAACTATCTGACTTTGGTCTTGCAAAACTTGGTCCTACAGGAGATAAGTCCCATGTGTCCACTAGGGTGATGGGCACGTATGGTTACTGTGCTCCAGAATATGCAATGACTGGACAACTTACTGTTAAATCTGATGTCTATAGTTTTGGTGTGGTTCTGCTTGAACTAATTACTGGAAGGAGAGCATTTGATTCTACTCGGTTGCAACATGAACAGAACCTTGTTGCATGGGTAACCACTTTTACAGTTTACCTTTTCTGTTTTTTGTGTCTGCTTTTCTGTCTTCAAAATGTCTGAAATTTTACATGATGTTTGGTTCTTGGTCCTTGGATGCTTTTGGTCCATGACTTATATTATAGAGTAAGTGACCAGGGAGTTGTGAGATACAACAATAGATGCATGGAATGCAATTTCTGTGGCTGTAGAGGATTCAAAACCACTCCAGGAATCTTGAACAATTTCAAATGTACTAACTAAATACTCGATAACTTGGATAATTATCTCCACTAGGCATTCTACCATCTCCCGGGCATTGTACACATACTTTTTTGATGATACTGGGAAGTGGTGTCTGTAGGATTTGGTTTTTAGCTGATAACCATTGCTGAAATTTTGATGTGGATGGGACCTGCTCTGATAATGATGACCAGGGTGAAACTAATATTGCCCTGCTCATGGTTCTGTCAGTTACCGAACAAAATCTCTCAGACAATTTAAAAGCAGATTGAGTATCCTACTTATGGTTGTGCCACTCCTAAAGAAAATCTTTCTTGCTCTGCATAGTTATTATGTGTATCTCTCTAAAGTTCTAAACAATGAAATTCACTTCTTTCGTGACCTAGCATTTGTTTCTTTTCAACTCTTGCATACTTTTGCTTTTTTCTTTTCTACCTTACATGGTAGGGAAACCATCACAAATCTCTTTGTTTCTTTTTTGGGGAGACACTGTCAAAAATCACGTCCCTGTTTGGGCAAGTTTCCCTGTTTGAGCAAATCCTGTTTGCTTAACGTTTATTGTTGATTACTAGGTTGATCAAGAGCAGGTATTGTTTTTGTTTTAATCTAATGAATTTTCCATGGAGAAGCTATCATCAATTACTCCGACAAAGACAGTTTTTGCTCTTTTTGTCTGGATCTTCTTATTGGTTTGCTTCCACGTGAATCCTTGCTCCATTCGTGAACTCATATTTTTCTCATGAGTTTAAATGTTTTTATCACTGGGTTGATGCTAGTACTGTTTTTAAAAGTGATCTTATTTGGTTGTCTGACATTCTTGCTCTTAACAAGCATTTATACGTTCTGGTTCTCCTTGAAGTATGTTAGCCTTGGACAATGGTCTAGGATTCACTTCCTATTCTGTTTGATCTGCACTTTCCCTGTTTGCCGTTCCTGTTTTTGCATGTCAAAGCTGGTAACTTGTCTTGGTATTTCTCTTAATATTTGTTCGTTTTTGCCAAATGTTGGAGGCACTGTCCACCAGTGCTCATTGTTGATAAGTTGGTGCCTACCTTCTTAATTCTCTCTATCTCGCTCTCCCTTTCTCTCTCTCTACATGGCACCTGAGTGAAACCAATACGAGGATGTAGAGGAAAAGTCAGGTTTGCTATGGCTGTATCCTCACTGCGGGAGTCAGTTGACTGTTGGACATACCTTTGGTTGTGGTTTTTTAAGGCCAAAAAAAAAAAAAAAAAAAAAAAAGAGGACAAATAAAGGAGAATGAGTAACCAGTGGCGGAGCAGCGGGGCTTCTGTTGCATACGGACATTCTATTGCATCTTCTTTACTGAGTACCTTTATTATACCACTGCTCTTGCATGTATGACTTTCTTCTCTCATATGTTGTTGGAACGGAAGATGGATTTTATCTTCATTCTGCGATCTTAAAACAATTTCATTGCCTGTTTTAACATGTACTCTTCAATCTTCTTGCAATTTATTGCATTGACATGAGCTAAGGCGTAAGTTGAAATTAAATCCGTGTAACAAAGAAGCCATAAACACACACAGAACACTTATATGTTCTTTAGTCTTAAGGTACAACTTGCTTTTCATGCGTCTTACTGTAAAATCCAAGTATGTCTTTTCAACTTTTGCTTTGTCCATTATCAACATAAGTTCTGCTTTTAGCAGTTGTATGCTTCTCTATTTTCATTACGGATATCAACAATTAGATATATTCTATTTGCAGGCACGCCCACTGTTCAACGACCGTCGAAAGTTTCCAAAAATGGCTGATCCACGACTTCAGGGCAGGTTTCCAATGCGAGGCATGTTCCAAGCAATTGCAGTGGCTGCAATGTGTCTCCATGAACAGGCAGCTACACGTCCACTGATTGGCGATGTGGTCACGGCTTTGTCTTATCTGTCAAACCAAGCTTATGATCCTAATGCTGCTCAAGGTAGCAGGGCTGGAAGAGATAAGGATGAGAGAAGCAGAGTTGCTGGTACTGCTGAAGATAGAGGTGGAAGGATAACAAGAAGTGAAGACAGTGGTGGCTCTGGTCGCAAATTGGAATCAGATGAGTCAGGCAGGGAAGATTCTCCCAAGTTACCCAAAAACCCCAACAGGGATTTGGATAGGGAGCGAGCCGTTGCGGAGGCCAAAATGTGGGGAGAAAATTGGAGAGACAAGAAAAGGATGACTTTGCAGGCAAATGCTGCCAACTCTAATGAGAAAAAGATTGATGCTCCAAGTCCAACAAATGAATCATGAGTTGCGGACATAAATTTTCTTGGGTTCGTCCATCATCTGCTACGTGCAGATCAAGTTATTCTATCAGGTCAATATTTCCTGTGGACATGCATATAAACAACACAGGCTTTTAAACTCCTTTCCAGGAAGGATCTGTAGTTTTTCTCAGAGTTATTCTGCTGTAGCTTCTTTTCCTCTTGTTTTTCTTTTTCTTTTTTCTTTGGCCTTTCATGCTGTTGGAAAAGAAAAGAAGCCGAGTTAGGAGAGTGTAAAGGTTCATACAATAGCTGTACTGTAACTATCATTGTTAGCTCAGCATCTTTTGGTCTTGCTTTAGTAAAGGTAAAAAAAAGGAAAAATTTTGTGGGAGCACATGAAGTTGAGGCTTTGTTTCTAACTAACTGCATGCCTGGAAAGAGTTTGGTACTTTTTCCGATTCTTCTCTCTTCAAACTTTCTCCCTTCTGAATTAATGGGAGGCATGTGCCTCTCTCCCTCTGTCTCTCTCTCTTCTCTCGTATGGATCGACAACCTGGATATTGAATCTTGATGCACTCAACAGCTAAAAGAAAGACAGTCGACAGTTACCAACAAACCAACTTCTTCATTTCCGTAGTTTTTTTCTGTTCCTGCTTGACATTGCTGATGTAGTATTTGCTTCCTTACTTCGTTCTGTGTACTGCGTGTCACATCCTTTTCGTTTACTGATAACTGTAGAACAAATTCGTGACTCTTCTTCGGCATGATAAACACGCCCTCCTCGTTGGCTGGCAAATGCACAAAAAGAATCCGATATATTATTGCATACAGAATGGGGGTCATGGTGGTGGAAGTACAGTGATCAACTAGGACATAATGAGAATGTAGCAGAAATTGTGAGCTTACAAGTGATTATTTAAAATAATCTTTCCTCTTCTTTCCAGATTTGGCTCTCAAATAGATGGAGCTGAAGCTAGTGATGTAAACAGTTCGGATCGATGTTGGGTCTGAACTTAGTTTAAATTTTATGGAATTCCGATTCAGATTCAACCTTGGATCTGGACCATATTTTTCAAAACTGAACTTGGATCCCATGAACATGAAACCTGACCTTTATATGTAATAAGGTTGCATCTCTATCAGATCCCAGTCAGTTATTGTACTTGGATCTGTTTTTGGTTATAAAACTGTTTTCAATCAGCAGTGCAGGTGAGGTAATTAGGTACATCAGTTCCATTTACATCATGGTGATGCTCATCTCCCCTTCTTTTTCTCTTAAAATCCCACATCCAAAACCTAAATTGCATAAGAAAGAATACAGAAAATGAAAGAAAAAAACCAATCAACATCAGACAACATTTACGGAATTAAAGCTCTGCCAATCTCACTTTTCTGCATCACCATATCAGCTGCAAAATTAATCTTTTCCATGGTGTTCACCACTTTGAATTTCATTATGATCTTACTTTTACATCTCTCCTGTACGTTCTAATCCTATGGCTATGGCTGTCCTCAAGATTATATGTTTTTTCAGGAAAAAGGAAAATCTAGAACCATACTCTTCTGAAAAATGAAATGACAAGTCTTTCAATTCGGAAGATTCAATACTTCACATCGAGCATTTAGTTGTTTTCCTGCTAAGTTGCTGCAATTGATGCTCCCTTTACACTTTCTCACCATTTCTGCCATTGTTCTTTTCCCCATAGACTTCCCTACAGTTTAAACTTTAAACTAATGAGTTGGTTCTCTTAGTGAACCAAGTCGAGTTTAGGCCAGCAGGTTCAGGTGGCGCCTTGGCTTGCTTTAGCTAACGAGACACTGCCAAGGTGCTTACTGCGTCTGGTCCTAGTGGTGTTTCACCTTAGGAAGGTCACCAAGGGCTGCACACAAGTCAAGTCGAGCCCGAGCTTGACCAGCTCAAACTTGACTTGGCTCAAAAAACTCGAGAGCTTGAGCTCGGCTCAAACTCGAATCGAGCTCCTTATAGCAAGCTTGAGCTCGACTCGATTACACAAGATCGAGCTCAAACTCACTCGTTTAACCCATTTAACTCATTTAGGCATTAACTCGTGTAAGCGATTAACTCGTGTGACTTATGAAAATTTGTTTTTACCTTAAAAGTTAAAACCGATGAACCGGTTTTGGCAGTCTTATATAGAGTACCGATTTGCGAATTGAGTTGAGTTCCTGAAACTTGAACTTCACTCGTTTATCATTTTGAGTATCTTTGTAGCTCAAACTTAGCTCACTTATAAACGAGTCGAGCACAAGCTGAGTTTTTTCAAGGGAGTTTGAGTTTAGTCCGAGTTGGCTCGGCTCGTTGTGCAGCTGTACCCACCAGGTGACCTAATCTGCACTATGTGAAGCTTGGATATATATCTCCTTCATGTGAGGGGAGTACCAGTCAAACAAAAATGTAGCAAAACGCGGCCGGAAGTATATTCTAGCCATGTATATACGTATGGCATTTTTCTTTTAATCTACATTTTTTTTATTGAGTTTGGTATTGCAAACGATATACAGTGAATTTATCATGCAGCTCATGGTTTATATATCGATTTTTCTATGTAATTGAGTTTCATATGACAAATGATTATGCATGATCATACATAAAACCATATAACGTCGGGGATATTATCTTTGTGATCCAGCAGGCGCAACAAATGAAGCTAAAGTGTATCAGACATAAATGTCCTTCGTATTTTTATGTACTTTTAGGGTGAGCGAGATGGTTAATCCCACCGCCCGAAGGCCCCTTCATTCTTCCTGCCTCTGGGGTCCTGAGCTGCGTCGGTGTCAATGATAGAACGAGACACCTTTCAACTTAGATGTCGCGCCTTGCCACTTTAAGACACTGAGCTGTGTTATGTACTTGTGCTTACAATCAATCAAACGAATTTTTATAGACATAATTATAAGTTCATCTTATTAGACAAACCAATGCCTTGGAAGGGCTTAGATATTGTTTGTTTCATTGTGCACATGCAATTGTAATCCATCAAATGAATCTCTATAGATGTAAATACAAGTTAATCTCATTTGACAAATTACAATTGTGCAAATGAAGGACTTAGATTTAGTCTCGTCATTAAGTACTTGTGAATACAGCCAATCAAACAAACCTCTATGGATGCAATTACAAGTGAATTTATTTGATGAACATGACTAGGAATTGGGAAATCTGGATTTGGAAATTCCTAATGAATTGATTTATTACGCTGGGCTTAAGTAGAGGCGCGGAAAGATTGGATACGGGTCAGATCCTGTTAGATCTGAATCCAAGTTAGAATGACTACCATCTGAACCAAATCCCGGATTTGGTCTGAAATGGATTCAACAAGGCGGAGTCCAATCAGAATTACTGAACCATGTATCTTGGATTTACTTTTGAAGGCATGCTTAGGCACTATAGAAAGGACGTTTACATACACCGATTATCTTTAGGCATGTTTGTTTGGGCTGGACAGAGTGGCTGTTTGCAAACAAGCTCTTTAAACTTGAGTGTGGTTTATGGTCAATGGCATAGCCACATGTGGGCTGGTGGGGGCATTTGCCCACACAAGCTCTTTAAAATTTATTATATTTTTACATTAACAAATTTAATATTTATTTTTATACATATATAAGTTCCCCTTAATGTTTCTAAACAGGTGCCGATTCATTCAGGCTGTTACTCACTGATATTAATAACTCTAGCTAATATTTATCACTTCATTTTTTTCTTTGTATTTTCATGAAGTATGATGTTTTATATTTTAATTATATTTATTCTCATATCATGAGATGTTTAATGTGTTATATTAGGGGGTTTATGAGTTTTCTGTCTCTCTATCTCTCACGCCCATGTGTATATGTTGACAACAAGGATATAAATAAATCCGATTTGGATTTGATATCTGACTGAACCGTTTTGAAAAATTCAGAAACAATAAAAAAATTATTATTTTAATCAATCAGATTGAATTTGGATGTGAAAGAAAATCCAGTTACATGTTTGGAGACATGAAATAACCAAATCGCCCTTGAGAAAACCCCTCTTCTAGAAAGGCAAAAAGTGGGGGGGCAAGGCTGTATCAGTAGTCGAATATTTGAGAGAATGTGAAGGGTCAAAAATAGCGGCGGAGATACATGGAGGCTAGTGTGGGCTATTGCCTACACCAGCTTATCAAAAGTTTGATTACAAGAATTCAAACTTAAATTAAAATGACTTAAAAGTTACATGGGTGTCACTTCAGACGTGAACTTGTGACTCCAATTTCTTTCATCTCAAAAAATGTTGGCTCTGCTACTGGTCAAACATACACACTCTGATATAATATTACTTTTATGTGGGACACAAACACCAGATTTCAGTACCATATAAAAAAGAAGATTTGAGAATCTTGGTATGTGACGAAGCCTCGTATTTGAGCTTGGATTTAATTTTTTCTTTTGAGTTTGGAAGGAGGAGGATGGCTGGCGGTGTTTGATTTCAAATCTTCTTATTTGAGATTTTTAGTGATATTAGATCACCCTGCGGTGCGGTATGCCATCCCATCCCACAACTAAGCTTAGGCATCGGGCCGGCTCGGCCTGACCCGATAAGGAGCTGGGGTCAGGCTAGCCCAACACTCGAAACCCAGGTACAGCCCAACCATTAAAATCGAGGTCGAGTTAGCTGACCCGATTATCAGGCCAGCCCCGTGTCATTTTTTTAAGTTCGAGTGTGAGTCAAGCCGAGTATTAGGTACTCGAAGGACACCCAGCTCGGTGCTCAAGCTTACCCACAACCTATGCCCGAAACTTATAGTTCTTTTTTTTCTCAACCAGCCGTTAAAAAGATAAGATATTTAAAAGAAAAAAGTTCAAAGAAAAAAAAAACCTTATTCTATAGTATTATTCCTGTAAACCAGGCAAGCTTGACTTAGATTTCTGTAAAAAAGAAAAGAAAGAGTTGTAAACTGAACAGATCCTTTTGGAACACCAACTACAGTTCGTATATTCTATACAAAAAAAAGAAAGACATGGCAGGCGTCTCCTTCGTATTGGGACAGCAGGATTCAAAGTGAAGAAGAGTCGGTCCTTCTTTTTAGTGCCTGCTTGCATATCATGGAATATTCATATCCAATTAACATGGGCTTACGCAATCTTCCGCCTTAGTACTGTTGCCTTTCCAAACAGACAATCGTTTCCTTATCATGGACCAACATTCTCTATTTAATTCTAGAGAGAGAGAGAGAGAGTTGTCAAGATCATAGCGTCATCGCAATGTCCAGAAAGATAATCATAAAAATTCACGTAAATCGTCCCTACCATAATGACAAGTATTGACTAACAAAATCATAGTGATGAATGTGAATAAGAGTAAGAAGCCACATCTTTTGCACCAATGTTCTCTTGATCAAGACAAATTAGCAGCTGAATTCAGAATTCAGCACTACCAACGAGTCATAGAACAAGAGGGAGAAAAGTGAGAGGCTTAGAGAGAGAAAGAGCGCTAAAAACCAACAATCTTACGTTGGGAGTCATAATTCAGAGAAACTAGGGGACAGTGGAGATGAAGATAACGAAAATGGTGGGCATTCACTACCAACGAGTTGTAAAACAAGAGGGAGAAAGAGAGAAAGGTCCAGAGAGAGAAAGAGTGCTAATAACAAAAGATCTTACGTTGGTAGTCACAATGCAGAGAAACTAAGAAACAGTGGAGATGATTCAGATGAAGATAATGAAAATGGTGGTCATTCACTACCAACGAGTCATAGAACAAGAGGGAGAAAGAGAGAGTTCTAGAGAGCGAAAGAGTGCTAATAACAAAAAAGCTTACATTGGTAGTCACAATTCAGAGAAACTAGGATACAGTGGGACGAAGATAATGAAAATGGTGGGCACACTTCGCATTTGGAAGGCAAAGTCGAACCGGAAAAGCCTCTATATCAAGGCAAGCTTTTCCCGATCTATTTGATCCCTCGAGAAAGTTATCTGCAATTAGTGCTCGACCCGCACTCACTGATTGTTTGATTATTGGAGTGCCCAGTTCTTGTAGATAAGATTGACAGCAGAACACTCTGAATTCTATCTGTAGCAGCAAAGGCACATGCTTTGTTACTGCTTGTCTCCTAGCGCTGAGAAGAATGAAGGTTCTTGAGCTTGGTTTAATTAGTTAGAGATGATGCTTTGGTGACATATTAACACAGGAAACAGCCCGATAATATCCCATGCTCATTGACAGAGACAGGGAGAGAGGATGGACGCCAAACTCCTTTTCAAGTGTAAAATAATGGGGAGATGATAACGTTTGGCTACTCTTTGGGATCTAAGTGTAAACCTTAGACCTATATACTCCACCCCCCCTCTCTCTCTCTCTCTCTCTCTCTCTCTCTCTCTCTCTCTCTCTCTCTCTCTCTATATATATATATATATATATATATATATATATATATATATATATATATATATATATATATATATATATATATATATCATCAACATCATCATAAGTGCCTGAATATTGAATTATGATGGAAATTTCTCTGTTTATTGAGGCAGTGACAGGTTGATATAGTCGCCACTTTAGCCATAAAGCACTATATAAATTCATCTTTTTCTACCGATAACCATTAAGTGCATCCTATGAACTACAAAAAATAAGGTTCTTTCCTTTTCCTATACTCTATGATCAATTCTTTCATTTTTGGTGGTTTATAATGGGATTACATGGATTATACCTGTTTGCACAAATACTTCTACTATTCCTCAATGTTATATATATATATATATATATATATATATATATATATATATATATATATATATATATATATATATATATATATATATATATATATATAGAGAGAGAGAGAGAGAGAGAGAGAGAGAGAGAGAGAGAGAGAGAGAGAGAGAGAGATTGATTTGACAAGAACAAAAGCTGGAGGTACGGGCTTATTTGAAGAAAGGACAATATCTAGATAATGTTGAAAACCACACCGGACTTGAAGATTATATATTATGACAGCTTCTTCCTAAGTAGTGTCGCCTCAATGTTGGATGTTCCATAATATATAAACAAGTAAACAACTTTTTTGGTGTCGCTCTTTATTAAATGTGTAACGATGAACAACAACTCTTTTTTTTAATATTACTTTTTATTAAGTGTGTAACAATGGGCATTAATATGAGAATTAACTGTTGAGACACTGATCGTATACTTTCCATCCTGTTTTGTGCACTTAATGATGTAATGCACACACACTCACAAAATGTGCATTCAATCGCTGCAAATGCATCTTTTGTAATGGGTTTTAGCAACACAAAGTAAAAAAAAAGAAAAAAAAATTCATCCAGCCATAGAGGTAGCAGATTTTTTAAAAATTCATGTATATATAAATATATGTTTTAAAAAATGATAATGAAATAAAAAGTCATGAATCAAGACGACCGAGTATGGCAGATGCACTCGTGATGCAAGCCACTAAACATTTAACAAAACGCATAAACGACCGAACTCTAAAAACTAGAACATCAATTTTTTTTAACATTTATCTCTCACTTAGTTTTCACATAATGAATTTATAAGTAACTGTCAATATCTTTAAGTATATTTAAATATAGCAGCTTAATATTTGAAAGATTACAAATAACTATCTAATTTTGCAAAATAATTCACAGGCACATGCTTAATGAAAGAAAATAATATTCGTAAGATGTTTAAAAAAACTATTTAATTCGACTGCTGTTTACCTTTAAAAGTAAAACAGTAATCTGTCGTTTCTCAAACACCGAGTTGTTCTTTGTAACTTTTTCGTAGGAAAAATTTCAACCAAGATATTTTGTTGTTCTGGTAAGTCTACAAGAAGAGGCAAATTTAGAAATATTTTACGGACGACGTTGAATTATAATTTAAATGTCATTTTCAAAAATTTTATATAGGGAAATAGATTTTTATTAAAATTTACATGTAAATTGAAAAAAAAAAATTGAGGGGAAGGGGGTGGGATATGTGAGCCAATATACAGATACAAGATAGGTTCTTATTTTCGGATGCAATTGGGCTGGGGTAATCCCCCTTCCACTAATTATGTATTTTTATATTTCATATTTTTAAATCAATTTCAGATGTTCTAAATGATTTTTTAAAATAAAAATTAGCATCAGTATGAATTGATACATAGCGATATAGAAATCAATTCATGGATTTCTCCATAGAGAAATCCTCCGGCCTGTCACATCACACCGGATATATATATATATATATATATATATATATATATATATATAGAGGCAGCTTTGAGCCAAACCTACCACCATACAATCCTCCAACCTCCAAATACCATGAAGAAGCGTATGGGCATCTAACTCAAAAGTGGGCTTAGGCCGTGGAATTGAGAATTGACACTAGTGGGGATGTCATTGAGTTGGTATGATCCAATTTGATTAAATTTCAAAGAAAAAAAAACGAACCACATGAAACATATGATTCAGGTATTTGAATTTGAATATGAGTCTGCCAGAATCATAGCTCAAACGGACGAGTTGGGACACGTTATGCAGCAGGTCTTCAGGTTACAACGATGTAGCTTTGAGGTAAAACCGAGGCGCGTCAATTGCTGGTTGAATATGAGTTCGACTTAGGGCTGCACAACGAGCCGAGCCAAGTTGGGTTTGACTCGAACTCGCTCGAAAAAACTTGGCTTGTACTCGACTCGTTTATAAACGAGCCGAGTTCGAGCTGACAAAGATACTTGAAACGTAAACGAGTCGAGTTCGAGTTTTAGGAACTCAACTTGTATATACTCGACTTGACTCGCAAACCGGTTTCACAAGTCACATGAGTTAAACGAGTTAACACTTACACAAAGTTAATGCTTACACGAGTTAACGCTATACGAGTTAACACTTACACAAAGTTAATGCTTACACGAGTTAACGCTATACGAGTTAATGTCTGAAAGAGTGAAATGGGTTGAATGAGTCGAGTTCGAGCTTGATTTTGTGTAGTCGAGTAGAGCTTGAGCTGGCCAAGCGCGGGCTCGACTCGGCTCATGTGCAGCCCTAGTTCGACTTGATTAGACACAGAACTTGGATCAAAACTCTGACCTTACCCATATCAGATCATAATTCAGTTGTAATATGAGTTTGAATGATTGAATCTCACTAAAGAAAACCCAATTAAACTGAACATGGTGAGTTATGGATCCGACACAAGTCTGAACCGTTTGCACTTATAGGTGGTGGTGCTAGAAGGGTCCCAAATGCAGAACTTTTCTCTTTTTTAGTGAATGCTTCCGCAAAAGGATTAGGGATAAGCGCACTTCAGAATTGTGTTCCAGGTTATTGTGATCAGTCAAATTTTGATTATGTAAATGTGGTTTAGATGATTTAGCAATAGCTGGTCAAGTTTATATTAAGTCGCATTCGATGATTGAATTCAACTTCCAACATTCATTAAGGAGATGGAGATGGAGATGGAAAAACTTGTATATTTGAAATGTCTAATATATAGCTGATGGCAAACATTGATAAAATTGCAACAGATCTTAGACATCTTTCTTTCTATCTTTCCATGTTTTTACTCATAGATGTGATCTTTTAGATGAGCTTCTGTGTATAGCTTGAGTTTATAAGTTCTCTAAGCTCAAGAAGTTCTTTAAAACTACACCCATATAGATGAACAATTGGGAGCTTGAGCTTAGTTTCAAGGGCCAGCATAATCAAGGAGAGCTCTAGCCAGTAGATTGCATGCTCAATATGAGTCCCGGCCCAACTCCAGCTATTAAGCAGTGGCGGAGCCAGAAATTTTAGGTTGAAACTATGAATATGTAAAATCAAGAATTATGTGGGCTGGTGTAGGCAAATGTTCGCAACAGTCCAATTGTTGCTCCGCTACTACCATCGCGAGTCCTGGCACCAGCAGAGCCCTATAAAAATGCTTTCCAGGTAAATTCTCATAGTTAGAGAAGCTTAATTTCAATTATCACAAAGTTTTATATTGGTGAGTTGCCTAAAGGTAAGGTTAAACTAGTGCCCCCAATAATTATAGCAAAGATGATGTAATTGTAGATATAATAGGTTAAATTAATGTGTCCTAGTCTTCCACTCCAAATGTGCTTTATATGTTAGAAAAAAGGAAAAACCACTACTTGTTCCCTTGAGTCACTAGTATAGATCTTAGAGGAGCTTGCCACTTGTACAATTGTGTTAACAGTCTTTTTTTTACTTTCTGATGTCGGGGTCATTTGGTCCATTCCAAGCGCTCAAAGGGAGTACAAATACAATGTTTCATGATTTTTTGTTATGATTGAGACAAATTCATGGAACACTATGTTCTGAAATTATATGAATCGATTCCAATGAAACAATCATCGGAACACGTTTATAGAGTATTGTGTTAGTGTTCCTATTGTCAGATGCCCCCAAACACTTTCATTGTGTTTGGGACGGAAACCGATAGCCTGCCTTGCCTTTCACAAAATGCAATGTTAGATCACATCAAATTGACACATCATGTTTTTACATGTGCTTCAAGTATAAAAGGGATGTGTAAATGATCATCATGTTTGGCAGTATAGATACTTTGTAAGTATTTTATAAATTTACCAAAAAGATTGAGACAGATTCATTGAACAATAGTTACGGTGTTTCATGAACTTGCCCCAAACTTCGGGATAGATTTATGAGACCTTCACAAAGTGCTCCAGCTTTCAAACGACTTCTAAAGATGTGGAAAGACTATAATCCCTAAAACTCGGTCTTCTAGGTAACCAAACATCCTCTAAGAGGTAGTAGAGACACCATTAATCTTGGTCATGAAAAAAGACTTCATGGTGAAACATATTTGTTGAAAATGCTTTCAATTATTCAACAATGTTGAAAAAATAGTTATGGATTCCACAATGTTTAAAATTTCTAGTTCAGATCTAGCTATAAGGTAAATTGTAAAGAAATAAATGGAAATGTTAAAAATGAATGGTATACTGACATTGATCCAAAACTTTGATTTCTGGAACAATCTCTTTCTCTCCACCTCCCTCTCTTCCTCTATGCACACCAACACATACACAATACATAAACAATTCCATCCCTGTTTGATTACTGTGACCATTGATCTGCGGATTTCAAGTCCGACACAGCTGTTTGATACAACTGTGGAGATCAACTATCATGGATTTGAGAACGGTAGAGAATCAAATGCAAGCTTAAGTTTTTCAAAGTCAAAATGAAAAGTCCAGTCAACCCAAAGGGACCAACATGGTGGACCATTTAGAAGAATGCTCAGGTGCTGATGCTAGCAAAAAACAGAATCATTGTTAGCAATTTGCCACTATATCATTAGTGATTGCTGTCTAATCTAGTGCAACAAGCGCGGACCGACCAAATAATTTAGTGGCAGGCAAGGGGAGGCTTGATCAGCAACTTGAATGATTGATACTCGAGAATTCAATCTCTTGCAAACACCTACGGAACCTATGCGGCCCAATCATTTTTTGCTATATTAGGAAGGGCTTGTGGAACAGTCATCTAGAAGAAGAAGAAGAAGAAACAAACTCATCAGGAACACAAAAAAATTAAGATGAAGAATAAACAAACTCATAAGAAACACAAAGGAATTCACAATACTGATATGTAAAGGAGCTGAAATCCTCTGGTCATCTTAAGTTTTATTGGACAATGCAATGCATCAGACAGTATGCTATGAGAGGCCGGAAGATTTCTTTGTCCTAACATGGATGAAAAAATCTACAAATCCTATATATATATATATATATATATATATATATATATATATATATATATGTATGTATGTATAGATTCATATAAACACCATGGCAATGAAAGGGCCAAACTCATCCAATGAAGGTGACCAATCAAATGATTTCATAGAAGGCAAGGGGATGCCTAACCATGCATGCTAGATGGTGGAGTATTTAATCTCTCAAAAACCCCTGTGGGATCTATGTGGCCCAAAAGTTATACTCCAATAATGGACTGATGAATGAGGTATTGTTAGAATAGCGGAGCCAGAAATTCCAAACTAAAAGGCATTGATACTTCAAATTTTGGACCTTTTAAATGGCACTAATATGTAAACAAATAAGTGACTATGAACTACTAATATATATGTAACCAATTTGTGTAGGTCTATACGGCAATTGCCCACACAAGCCCACATGTGCTGTCACTAAATTGTTTAACAACCACGGTAAACCCTCCGGACTTCGAAAAAGAAGATGATAAAGAAGAAGCAAATTCATGAGGAAGGCAAAGGAACTAGCATTAACATATAGTAAAAAAAAAAAAAAGATGATGATGAAGATCAAGAAGAAAATCCATAAGGCAAAGGAATTAACATTAATATATAGTCTGATCACATAAAGACACATATCCAAACATTACAATCCCAAAGCCAAAGTGATACAAAGCTTGATGCAAGGCTGCCAAGCTCTAGTCTACAATGCAAATTATTTCATACATGCATTACCAACAATATGCACCCATCCCTCCAACACCATACAAAATTCAGATCCAAGCCTCCACAACTCTTCCCCCAAAAGGAAGAAGCCAGTTCTTCAGCTGTCTCTGTATGAACCTTGGTGTGGCCATGCCAAGGGACATGCATAGCCTGATGATCTACTGGTCTAGGCCACCTCCACTGCCCTGAGTGCAGGCACTGTCACCACCTCTAGTTCTCTCATGGGAGGCAGATCAGTAACCACCTCTACTTCCCTGAGTCGAGGCTGAGCTGCAGTGCTCTCAAGATCAGGAGGAGCTTCTGTCTCCGGCCGTTCCACTTCGAGGCGGACCTCAGCGAGCTTCTCGGCTTCGTCGGCCTTGGTATTGACTGGATGAACTTCTGATCCTCCCCACACATTGACGGACACAGCTTGTTCAGGCAGCTTCTCGTCTGTTACAATGGGGGACTTGTTCTTGTAGTACAAATACAAGGCCATCTGGGTCGTTCCAAAGGTCAGGCCCAGCACATTTGGGAGCTGCTTTGCACAATATAAGAGAATAAACTGGCATTAGATTTGCCTTCAATGACCAGTAATATATACGTACATACATACATATATATATATATAGTTGACATATATGCGTTTGTCATGAATCAGCAGTGCATGAAATTATTGGCAATTTAAGCAGAAAAGATCAAGGGAAATACTATGTTAAGTGGTATTGTTATTACATGAAAAGATCATGTTATACCTGTTCTTCACACCTTCAGTTTTTTGGTAATAAATATATAAAAAAGTTATAGTATAGTCAATCATATTTTGTGTTCACTATTTTAAACACCAGCCTTGCAGGTCCAGAAGGCTAGGGCCGAATTGGGCTTGGTTGCGACCTGCGAGCAGGGGCGAAGGCAAGGTAGGACCCGCATGGGCCCTGACCCCACCTCAATTTTTTTTTAAATTTACATATAAATTTTAGAAAATTTTACTTGTCATATATAAAAATTTTGAAAAATGATATTTCGGTTGTAATGAAAATTTAAGAACTTTAATTCGGCCACCCTCATGAAAAATTTCTGGTTCTGCCCCTGCCTACGAGGACAAAGCCAGGCCAGTATGGGTTTCTATTATTGCAAAACATATGCTTGGGCCTGTCCGAAACTAAGCTTGGCTAGGTCTAAGCGCAAACAAATGATCGAAACCAGGTTCATGCAAAGACCGCATTGGGCGGGCGGGACCCGACCTGTTCTTTATTGATGCAAGACAGCTGGGTTAGCAACAAGAAGTTGATTAATTAAGAAAAATATAAGAAGCACACAGAATACAATCATGTTGCTTTGTGATGCAATGGGATACCCCACAAAGATGATCTAAGCAAGTCTATATGAAAATTTGTGGTTCTATAGTTGCACAAGCAAGAGCTTCTTATAGTGATTATCGATTCTTGAGACTTAGGTCTTTCTAACGTGAAATTATTAGTATTCCTTTTACGCAGGGCACCATAAAGGCATCTTTAACAAAATTGAGGATCATAATGAAGAGACCCCACGTTTTCTTCTTCCCTTTTTTGTTTAATAAAAAAAATCATGAATACCAACATCATTTATCGAATTTATTTGCATATAAATAGCACAAATAATGTGAGAAAACTTGGTAAAGGTCATGCACAAATGGAGCTCTTAATCATAAGGCTTGTAGAATTATTCAAAAGGTTGAAAACTAAGAGTGCTTAATTATTTTTCCTCTTGAACGTGATATTTTGCTAAATACCTTGACTAATGACTGAAAACATCATTTTCAATGACGATAAAAATGTTTTTGGACATGAAATTAAAGGGACAGCTTGTCCAATGGATGCAAGTAAAGGTGGTGGTTCTTGAGCTTTTTGTCTGGGACACTGGCGAACATCAGCCCTTCAAGATTACGTAGAACAAACACTCACTTTCTAAAAGAGATAGCCTTTCCACTGCATGCAGCAGTATTCTAGAAAGGCCAAGAAAGGCACGCCCTGTTCCTGTCGTTCCAACAGGATGGAGAGCCGAACAATCTCTAGATCTGTCTTTGGTGAGACCTAGAAGTTGTTGACTCCTTACAGGCTTCAAGCTTAACTCAGTCTAGACAAGATAACCAGTTTACAAGGGCAATTTTAAGCACCAAACACCTTGATTAATTGACCTCAATGGTTTGTAGCGCACTGGGCCGCAAGACGGTCCACCTCATAAAAGGGACTTGGGTTCAAATCTTGGGGTGATCGCTGTCAACCGCCAAGTATTCTCCACCTTTAGTTCTGACTGTCATAAGCCCCGAAAGGGGTGGTGGCCACAAAGGAGGGAAGCCAACGGCCTCTCTTAGGGGCGGTCGAAAAAACCACTCACTTTCACCCTTAGGAAAAAAAAAAGAAAAAAAAGAAGAAATACCTAATTAATTAGTAAATTCGCTGAATATTGGCTTTTCCATAGCAAATTGATCAGTACTCAACCCTGCCAACCAAAAAGGCTCCTACCCAAGTGAAGAAATTGAATATTTTCCCTTTTCCGGCTTTTTTTCTTTGATATTTCAATGAAAATTACTCTATAAAAAAATCATCATCTTGGATCTCATAACGTCTCTTGTCCTGATAACTAAGGAAATAAAATTACAGGCCAGTTCAGTGAAGTTGTACCGCAACAAATAGATCGTTGATGAGGAGGCCGTAGACGAGCCACATGCCGGCACTCAATGTGAGGAAGAAGGACAGGAAGAAAGGCATGAATTCCACGCTTTTGGTGCGTATCACCAACCTCTGCCATTAAAAAGCAAAAGCAGAAAGAAGGCATCCGTTTCGTGATTCGGAAAAACAAAAGAGAAAGGGAAAAACTACTGCAAAGAAAGATAGATGAAAAGGAAACTAAACGAAGAAAAATCAGATGGAAAAAGAAAAAGAGTAAACTTTGGTGGCAGCAGATGATCGACCTCAACCTCCTATGCTCTGTATCCCTAATGAGATATAACAGCAACTAATCATAGAAAGGCAGTTGTCTCTTTCTTCCATTCCTCTTCAAGATTTTAACAAAATTTGAGATGATAACGTGGCTGAATAACCACCTTTACAGAGATGGCTTTTAGCAGGAAGATGTTACTACTTACTACCACTAATCATTTTCTATTAACATATCTAAATACTATATATATATATATAGCGACGGTTAGGTCTCTATTCACTAGCAGTCTAGCATCATTTGAATGCACGCCCTACTCCATTACACCCCACCTAACTCCATGGTTTACAGTTGGACTTTCTTTCTTAGTTCTAGACGATGTACGTTCTGGAAAGGTACAAATTGTAAGAGGGAGAGAGAGAGAGAGAGAGATTTGTTTTTGTTTTGTACAGTTGGTTAAGCAAGTGGAAGAGTTTGCTTCGAGGGCTTCTAGTAGGATGAAGCGTGCTAATTCTGAAATTTGCCAAATCGAGAAGGAAGAAGAAGAAGGGTTTACCATGATGGACAGGGGAGCTGCAGAGACGCTGACGGCGAAGGCAGAGCAGACAAAACCCAAGATCCTCAGCCTCTTGCCCCCGCTGGCGAAGAGCTGAGATGGAACAAGAATGGAGCAGAAGGCCCCTACATTCAGCAGCAACAGCAGCCTCACTGTCTTGGCCTGCAACTCCACATACCCACATTCACAATCTGCTTATATATATATACATGTATATAAGATAGAGGAATTGAGTACCTTTGCTTTCTTTGGTGCATAAAGGATGTACATGAAGATGTAAGCGGACTCTATAAAGCAGCCCACTATGTTGACAGAGATGAGGAGAATAGCGTTGGTCTTGAGAATGGCGTAGTAAATCCACAGCATGGCGCTGAAGAGAGCCACCACGTAAGGAACAGACTGAAAGCCATCGGTGGTCTTCTTCTTGAAAATCCTGTAAAAGGTTGGCCTGCATGATCACAGTTTAATCAACGCCATTATTCCTGTTTTGCTGGTTTCATTCAGCTTCTCAAGAAACCAAGTGTTACGAATTCCTGAAAGAAAGAGGAAAGCAAGAAGGAAAGAGAAGGAGGAGAAGAAGATGGGTAGCTTACACTGGAGCAAGGTACACCATAAAGGACACTGCATTGCCTGATATATGACAATTAAGAAGGAAAAAAGTTACAAAAGAACACATTGGTGAGATGCAATATGAGGTGTTGAATTTACATAAATATAGGAGAAAAACAAGAAATGGCAACAAAAAAATCGATAACAGAGGTATCAGGACATTTGTTGTTTTCTGGTTTCCCACTCTGTGGCTTCTTTGTGACAAAAAAGTAAAAAAAAATGTATATGTATGTGTGTATATATGTACCTAAGAGGCCGAAGACAAAGGCAAGAGGGTGGGCGACAACCATGGCTGCGACTCGAATCGAAGGGTATGAACTATGAAGCCCAACCAGAAGCCAAAAAACACCCTAACTAGGGCTGATTATGGCAAAAAAGGATCACTCCCTAAGAGAACAAAACACCACAAGTAATGCCTTTGGTAAGGGCTTGGGCTTATTGTGTGGTTCATGCTTTGTATTTATAGGCTCTCCTAAGTGGAAGATGACAATTGTGAGTTTTTTTTTTTTTTCCTCTCTCTCTCTCTCTTTCTCTTTCTAAGTGATGGGGCCCATGCCAAGTTTCTTTGTTTAATGCAAAAATAAGTAGTGGCCAAGAAGAGCTCCCTACACCTGGCTTAACGCGAGGTCAGATTCAGATCTTCAAGTTGAAAGAGGTCAAGAACTCGACAAAATTGGTAGGAGTCTGCCTAACCCCGGATATTAGAAGGAAAAGAAAAAGAAAAGCTCATATAATTGTATCGGATTCATCTTGAACATGTATAGTCGGTATGTTTGATCTGGATCTGCACCACATTTCATTGTGTGGTGCTTAGTTGGATCTCGGACCTGGATTTGGACTCGGAAAGACATGGGTAGTTTAGAGTTTGGATCCGATGTGCACCAAATAGTGCAGCGGACATAATAGGATTTCAGATGCATAGCTCCACATGAGATCTGGATCCGGCGTGAACTGTGGTGATATTTCGGGTCTGGATCTGATCGAACATCAGAACTAACTGCATGAAACAGACATCCCCTGCATGTGTCCGAAAATCGACCTCTCCACTGAGAAAGAGAGTACAGAGGATTTGAAACCCTAAGATTTAAGATCTGAGGCATTCAACCAGCAACTTAGGTCCATAGACCAACCCTCTGCGTTCTTTGTCTCAAAAAGCTTGAATTTTAGATTTCAGATATCCTCTTCGTGTGTGAAATCCAGATAAATCCAGATCCTGATCAAATTAAGCTCGGAGTTTGGCACGAGATCAAGAACATGCTAAATCAGATCGGTGAATCTGGAGATGCCCTAATTAAGATGCATTTGAAGTTACTTATCACAGCTCGCTTTAAGGTTTGGCATGATCCTGGCTCCTCCCAACCATATCCAAAGCCTATGTCTATCAAGTGGATTTGAAGATCTCCTTCTAGCAAGATCCAGATCTTATCTTGTCTGAATAACTTTTGTTTAGGAACAGCGTTTTTTCATGGATTTTTTTTTTTTTTTGCAAGGGGCCACTGTAGAGTGCAGATAAAGGAGGGAAATACATTTTGATAATTTATTAAAAAGAAATGTCTCTATAGTCCTTTTACTTTTTTTTTTTCTATTTTTGTCACAAAAGTTTTTTTTTAATGTAAACTAAGGGTATTTTAGTTATTAACTATACTGGAACACAAAAATTCGTGCACTAGTATGACACATATAACCAGGTTTGCAGATCAGGTTGTTGATCGGGGACATTGTTATGCAGTCTACAGTAAAATCCGCGCTTATCAAATGTCCCCATAACCAGTTATTGAACTCTTGACCGCCTTCAACTTGAAGATATGAAGTTGAACTGCCTGGTAATGGGGATGGATCTCCTAGTAGCTTGCTTACGGGGCTCTTATCTGGTCGGACCAAGGCCGGGCTAGGCCTGATCGCTACCTGTAATCTGGGCCTATTGCTTACGGGGCTCTAATCTGGTCCGACCAAGGCCGGGCTACGCCTGATCGCTACCTGTAATCTGGGCCTAGTTCACAATTGTTAATCACACTTGCATAGAATCCAAACACAACCTAGGCCTGGCCGGATGCCCTCAAGCCCAATGGGTACCTAGCTAACCTGATGCCCACACCTAGACTTAGTTCACCTTTGAGAGGTGCCAAGGTTGGGATGATCCAATGTTAGAGCTTCTAGGGCGTTTGATTTGGATATAAGATCTTTTGAAAAGATTTATAGTTTTTAGCATAATGTTGTCAAATCAGGCATTAATTGCTTCTCTAAGGAACAAATAGTGAAGAAAGGAAGTTGATTCGCTAGAATTGGAGTTATAACTGCAAGGCTATAACAATCAAATGGTAGGTGAACTGAACTCCTCTATTTCTTTTCTCCTAAAAGATAACTCCAAAGCCTTTAATTGCTTCATGTTGTCTGTTTGCTGATAAATAAGTCTCAGTAAACGAAGTCAAAATTATTTCCTACTTAATTTGGACTTTGAAGCTAACTTGTCATTTTCTAGGGCTATATTTTGCCTGATGTAGGAACATATCATTAGGAAAACTACCCAATTGATAATTTTAGTTTTTCATAAAAAATCGGTCACGTTTTGGAGCAATATTAATGATGGTTTAAGCATTTCTCTTTTCCTTTTTTACTTAGCTGGTCGTGTTTGTATAGTAAGTAACTCACTTGTAAATTTGTTTTTCTCTTACTTTCTTGGACAATAGATAAACCATTCTTGGGGTGAGATACCTTGTTGTACTGCTTTAACTTGTTCTAGCTATAGTTCCTTTCTAATAATGTAAAACCCAAAGCAGAAAAGCTCCTCGGATCTAGGACTTACTATGCCATGCTAGCTCAATCTGCAGGATACAATGAGATTTGAACCCAAGACCAATACCCCCAGCATAGAGTTGAAGTTCCTAGCCAACCCCTTATCCCTTTAAGGTGCAAAGCTGCTTTCGATGCATCGAGGTGCCACCCTCACTGCGCTTCAACCTGCAGATCGTGACCCCCTCCTTTTTTTGCAGCACAGGAGGTTGATGCTCTTGACGCTCGAAATGGAGACTGACCACCTACCAGCCTTCAATCCAAGCTGTTGCACTAACCCCTTTGGGGACCTTAGTATGAAATTGGACCTCAAAAGTATGAAAATTGTTACACCCATCATTTTGAAAATTGGTTTGGATTTTATATGCAGGGTCAGCCATCCCTCTCTTAAACCCAACTATTAGCACATTTCAAAGGTCCACAGTGTTATTTTGAATACGCTAAATCACAAAGTCCAAGAGGTTTAGAAGCTTTGCTCTCAATTTTGGTGGTGGATGTTGGCTGCTCCGAGCATTAATGGCATACCTGTTTCATGGGTTCCATCACTTGGTTTAGGAAAGATTTGATGAAATCAGAATTTGTGGACAGTGATGCCAGATTTATTTAAGAATGTGATTTGGAAGAGGACCATGCATGGTGTGTCTCTATAAGCTTTCCTGCAAATAATGTGATTAATTAAGAGAACCGATTTTTATGGAAGAAAGGATATCAGTGTCTGATGCAGACTAATTTGGAAGATCATCAAACCTAACAAACATTGAACTACAGTCGCAAAGATCTTGTATTTGTTGTGATGACTTTCGCATTTTGCAAGAGACACAATTGTTTCGGATGCCAATTATCTAACAAGTTGGAATTCAAACATGATCAAATTCGATACATCAGGGGAAAAAAAAATGAAATTAATTCCAAAACCATATTCTAAGCATTTATATCCTATTATAGAACTTCTCCTGTAATAACCGTCAACAAGGAGACAGAGCTCTGTGTGTCTGTGTTAAAGTGTAGCTAATCGATCTTGGATATCGTGATGCTGCTGTAAGAAAAACTTTATTATTTCTTGAAGAATTTTGTTTCCTAAATCAACAGCATAGGATTTCTTCCTGACCCACAAACTCTACAGATGACTTTCGGCATGCAGACATGAAATTCTGCACAAGATTCAAAATTTTCCCCATGAAGGAGATGTACCCACACTTTCCCCTTTGTCTTTCCCACTTTCTCTTTTAAGCAAAGTTTTTGCAGCCAAGAAACAATGGTAAAAATGAAAGTGGGATCACACTTTGCATCCACCACAAAAACTTCTTGCCAAGAAGGAAAGGAGTTCACATGGAACAAAGGAACAGAAGAGTGCCCAATCACATTTATTGGCACAAAAAAAATAGTGAAAATTACTTTGTTCTTCGTCACATGGATACTCCAATTTGGCTTCAGCATAATGTCCCCTTGTAGAGAAGTCCACTTGTGAGTTCCACAAAGATTATCAAATTACTCATATCTGCATCTGCATCAATGGGACCTACAATTCTTCTCATTTGGGTGTGTACATGAATATCTTGTCCCACAGGAAATCTAGAGAGTTTGATGTTTATGTAGCCCAAAAAAAAATCTGTGTTTCTGCAGACATGACTGCAGTCAAGGTCAAGATCACCAAACAGAGTCCACATTGCCCAAGTTCTGACTACTTGATTAAGTAGTCCTTCATGGATATGCATGTGCTGTAAGCCTATGAACTGGCACGTGCGACACTAAGAATTTGGCCACCAAAACTTTCCAAGTATTGCATGTTGAAAGCATTTCGACAGCCTTCAGAGGCGTAGCATAGATGGTCGGACTGGTGGGCCTGTGACACCCTGGTCAGTAGTTCAATTTTCATATGTGTTATTCTTCTGTATTGCAAATGGCGGCACTCTTCAGTGAGTTGTGCCATGGGCCTGCTTAGATCTTAAAGCGGCCATAGATCCTAAGGATAGGAAAAGGGGAGAGGGCTTCTGTTCTGCCCTTATTTAGATTGCATCCCCTCACCCACAAGCAATGTTGATGAGTTGCAGTGGTTTGTCAACATTCCATTTTACAGAGAGTTGGTAATGCAGTTCTGTCCTCATAACCTTATTTCCTTGTTCTTTCCTACATGAGCAAACCACATCCAAGCAGTGAGACTCAGTATCACTCTCAGTCTTAGCAGTGTAAAACATGAGGCTAGTGTCCTTGCGTTGGCAGACCATGCATACTTTGGCTTATGAGAACGATTCCTATGGATTTTGAACACTGAATTCAAGCCACATGAGCCAAACACAAGAATAAGAAATTCCTTCTTGTTTCTATGGGGAACTTGGTTTATGCCAATTTCTAACTTATCCCAAAGGGATTTAGAATTGAATCTAGGAATTTATTGCTGTTCTCAGGAGGCTTTATGTTTGAGGTTCATTCAAAGAAGTCAGGGCAGCAGTCGAGACATGGCAGCAGGAACTAAGTCAAGGAATCCATATGAAATCTAGTTACCAAATGAAGACAGTTTTTTCTTATTGAATTTGAATCAGTTAGATATTGACTCATATTGAATTTCACTGCTTAAATTCGAGTTCAATAATCCAAATGATCGGAGCTATGAAGAGATGTCAGTTCTAGGATTGCATAGGAGCTGAGTCGAGTTCGAGCTGGGCTAACATGAGCTCGAGCTCAACTCCATTTAAAAAACTCAACTCAAATCCGAGTCGAGCTTCATTGAACAAGATTAGCTAGTTTAATTCATTAAGTTGTTTAACTAATTCAATTATGATGAACCAGTTTTACGTAATCAAGTCAAGTCGGGTTTGAACAAGTGAAGTTCCTACAACTCACACTCTCTTCATTTAACATTTCAAGTATAAATTTAAACTCGAGTTCGATTCCAAGTAAGTTTTTCTCGAGCGAATTGGACTCTTGAAATCCCAAGTTGACAGAGATCAATTATGCAGCCCTCAAGCAAACACGGATATGAAACGATGTGTGCTGGAGAAGGCTGTTCCCGGAACGTCAGGTACGGCTGTTCCTGACGTTCCAGGGAGTAGCGGGAGTCTCAGTCTATCCCGGATCTTTGGCCTCAACGGCCTCGCCCCAAACCGGCTGACTACGCCCTCCGATTCCGGCGGTCGCTATCCACCGCCGCCTCTTCTCACCACCAGCATCAGAGAGAGAGAAAGAGACGGAAGAGGAGGAGGAGGAGGAGCAGGAAGACGAGAGAAGGAAGGAAGGGGTCTAGGAGAAGAAGGAAAGGAGAACCAAGCTACCAACCTCTTCTTGTCACGGAATCAATGGAGTTCAAAACCCTGAGGATCGTTCAGAAGGACCCAAGCTTAGGAGTGTTCCACCTCCTCCTCAACAACCCCTCCAGGAAGAACGCCCTGACCATGGACTTCTTCGACGAGTACCCCCGTGCCCTCTCCTCCCTCGACCAGAACCCGTCCGCCCGGGTCGTCATCCTCTCCTCCGATTCCGACCACTTCTGCTCCGGAATCGACATCTCCGCGCTCTCAACCATCACCCCGAACCCTCAAGCCGCGGGGGAGCAAGGGCGCACAAGGGAGGCCATGCGCCGGATGATCAAGCAGATGCAGGCGGCGGTCTCGGCGGCGGAGTCCTGCCGGAAGCCGGTGATCGCGGCCGTCTTCGGCGGGTGCATCGGCGGGGGGATCGACCTCATCACCGCCTGCGACCTCCGGGTGAGCACGGAAGGGGCCTTCTTCTCGGTGAAGGAGGTGGACCTGGCGCTCGCGGCCGACCTCGGGACGCTGCAGCGGCTGCCGGCGCTGGTCGGGTTCGGGAACGCCGTTGATCTCGCGCTCACCGGCCGCAGATTCTCCGGCGGGGAGGCGAAGGCGTTGGGGCTCGTCCAGAGGGTATTCCCGTCCAGAACCGCCATGGAGGACGGCGTCTGGAAGATGGCCGTCGGTAAATCCTTTCTTCCCGGCTTTTTCCTTTCCTCATAACAGCGTGTTGTACTTAGAAAATAAGGCCCTTATTTTGCCCTCGCCACGTTCAAGAATTTAAAGGTAAAATCTTCTCACCGAGAGTACTTCAAGTTCAATGATCAATCTCGAGTCTAGCACACACTGTTTGTGAGGGCGTTCGATTAGCCGGAAAGACGGGATCTGATTACCGGAATCCGAGATCGGAATCTAATGGTATGATCTTATTTAAGATCTCCAGTATGGCTCAATTTCATGAACTTTCAGTGCAGAAAGCGAGTCTAATTTGACATTTACCAAGATGCAATGCTATAAATTTGAGCATAAACTACGCTTTTTTCATACAGAAGACTTCCAATACTTATTAGGAATGAATGACTTATAATTTTAAAATATAAGATTTTAGGATCTTGGATCACCAAAGAACTTAGATATGAAGTTATCAAACGCTCCGTTACTGTTTCTTTCCGCTGCTAGAGGGATCAAATTCCTAAGAATGGGAAGCTTTTCTTTCATTTTTAGTTACATGAATGAGGGGGAATTCGAATTCCTCGGAATCGGAAGCACAGTTCACTAGGATTCTGGATTCTTAAGTGTGATTCTGATCCCAATATTATTTTATTGTAGGCGATCATTTGCTATGTTGCCGTAAATTTATTAGTACTAAATAGGATTCATCAGGACACTTCCTGAACAGTTCATCATGTCACTAAACAGATAACCTTTTTTTATGATGATTTCATGTTCCAGAAACCCAAGTTACTTGCTTTTGATTTGCTTTCTACTGCACCATTACTTTCTCGATTCTCATTTCCGAAGGTAAAAAGATATATGTTTCAGAACTTGTGCTTCTTCCTGCTGCATACTTCACGTAGGCTTCCCTTACTTTTTTCATTTACTGGCAACTGTGGTTCAGATATTGCGGAGAAATCGCCACTTGCAGTAATGGGCACGAAGGCAGTCTTGCTGCGAAGCAGGGAGCTAACTGTGGAGCAAGGGTTGGACTACGTAGCTACATGGAACTCGGCCATGCTTCCTTCTGATGATCTGAGAGAAGCCATTGAAGCTTATATTCATAAAAGGAAGCCTGTGTTTGCGAAACTGTAACTGGTAAATCGCTTAGTGTCGAATGGGATGTTCTTCTTTTGCTTTGTACTTCTCAACATTTGTTACATCCCTCATATTGCAAGAGTGTCTGCTTTTGTCTGTATATTGTAGCAGATAAACGTTCCTAAAGCAATAAAAATTAAAATAGCAGCATTCCTCTGTTGTTTTAGCGTGGTAGAGGAGACAGGATACTGGTCTGAGACTCTGATATATCTGCTGCAGTGTTGGAGACTAGGCACCTTCGTTTTCTTTTCTTCCTTTACACTGATTGCCAGAAAGCTGGCTCTGAGAATATAGAGTTGCCAAACTTAATTCTGGTGCTAGCAGTTTAAATAGGCAGACTGTCATCACAAATTCTGATGGTAATTACTTGAAGTTCATGGCATCAGAATGCTGCCATATGAAGATATGTTCCTTAATGCTAAAGAACTGCCTGCATATCTTCTGCTTCTTCTTCATGAGAAACATAACTTCAGCAGGGAAACCAATTCCCAAGAATTCATAAACATGGTCACATTCCTTCACCCATCTTCTTGGATGTCTAATCACATCTAAGGGTGGGATTGCACCTGTGTTATCATGGTCCTTGACAAATGTGGCAAGCTCAACGCTGTTGCTAATTCTTGAGATTGTTTGGCAACAGTGATAAGATGTTACTGTTCTATGTATCTGCTCCAAGAATGTGAGTAGGTTCATGGAACATTTAAAAAAGTGTGTTATGAATCTACCTCTCCTGGTACTATTGCTAAACAGCCCTTCAATGTTCTTTGTTATTGGGGTGTTCTGTGTAATAATGGTTCCAAACAAGTATGATGATCTCAACTCTGATGCTAATTCCTATTCATCGGATACTGCCTGCATCAGTCTTTTGTGATTGACCTTTTCTTCTATAATGTTAAATTTGCGAATGTGGTTGCCGTCAATTTATGTCGGAGTTGCCTGGGAAAAATGCAACCAAGATAACCTGAACTCTTGCGTTGAAAATCTCCATTTTTAACAAACTATGATTATCAGGAAGCTTCTGGTCAAGGCTTCTTTGCGCACATATTTGATCTCTCGACAGAAGCATATCAAAAAATGAAAACTTTGAAGCTGTTTATAAAACTGTCTACTTGGTCTTGCATCCTTGCATGTGAAAGAATGACAGTGATTCTCTATAGATTTTTCTCTCTCTCTCTCTCTCTCTCTCTATATATATATATATATATATATATATATATATATATATATATATATATATATAGAGAGAGAGAGAGAGAGAGAGAGAGAGAGAGAGAGAGAGAGAGAGAGCCAACAAGATGGATATCTAATTACCATCCAGGGTTATGGTCAAAAAATAAAAATTCATTAGTTGTCTTTTTCAAAATTTTGAAGAATATATTTAGTTCATGTATTTACTTGAAAAAAGAAAATCGTGGCTCCACCCTTGTGCTCATTTAATATCGAATTTCAGTTTTTCTTTTATTTTTATATTTAGTTTGTTTAGGTCCGAAACAGCTCTGGACCACATGAGAAAAAGAGAAGGAGGAGGGTTTCAACCTCTCAATCTGATGGTGGGGGTTCTCTCCTGCTCAGTTCCTTCCACCACTAATTGACGCCTCGGTTTTACCTCACTAGCTAACGTTTTCCAACAAAACATGTCATTCTTTAAAGTGCGTGCCTCATTCCACAGGAACTGAAAGACTATATGAGAAGGAAGTCTCAAGCCGAAGCTAGTTGTGGACTCTGGTGTCATAAGCAATGCATGCACTTATTGTCTTACTTGAGGCCGAGCATCCACTCGCTTGAGCCGCTATGCATGGTTGTAGATACAACTTATGCTTTTGCCGAGGGCTCTGGGTGGTCTTATATTGCACTTTTCAACTCGAACGTCACAAATACCACCGCTTGCAGTCCAAAAGAGTAGCATCCATAGGAATCAAACCAAAGATGCATCACCTAATACAATTTAAACCAATCAACTATGCTACAGGAGACATCAAAGTTTTTCTCTTATCATCTAAGCACCACTGAGTGATTTACCTCTATTATTTCTCAATAATATATATATATATATATATATATATATATATATATATATATAACAGGGATCTGGTGCAACGTATTGAGACATTTTTTTGGTTCAATCTTGTTCGGACAATAAATTTTAGATTTACCTTTCCTAAAATTTCAACTGGCATAGCTGAATTAAAAATTTCTTAAATGAATAACCATTTCATATTTCCAAAAATCTTCATATCTAAAATCCTCAATGATCTCAAGTCAACAAATAATATAACATTTCTTAGAAATTCAAAAATGTAAAGCGCGTATTTTTGTTGACGATTCCAATTTGCGAGTGAATGGTGAAAGAAATAGAGATGCAATAATTAGGTGACAGGGCTAGCCCACCTAACAACTGGGCTGCGTCTGGCCGTCAACTTGGCGCGATCGGAAGGGATAGGACAAGATTGATAATTGCATTCTGTTAGGTGCTCGCTTCACGTGGGTGAGCCCAGTTAGCTGTCTGGGTTCGTGGACAAAGGGTTCCTTGGGAAAAAAGAAATGTCCCCCTTCCACTCACAAGTTTCCTTGGCAACGCAGCAAGAGAACAAAGGGTAATAGTTGGAGGTTTATAACGTGTGCCCGTGAGAAACGTGCCCAACAAGTTTCATTTTGGGCTTCTCGTGTCTATTGGCAAGTTTCACAATGCAATTTATTTTAAAATTTTTAATAAAATAACTAAATTTTAAGATAATATAAAACTATATTTTGCCCTAAAAATATAATGTAACCGGGCAATAAGAAGATGACTCATGAAAAGAAAGGCGTGAGTTTAAAATCCCATGGTTGCTGTCACACTCTCCTACACAATTCTGCAAACGGTGGTAGCGCTATGACATAACCATAAATGCACCTAGGTCACACTCAACCAAAAAATAAAATCATATTTTTCTGGAATATAACATGAGTTTTAGAAGTAAAAGATTATTGTTTTAGAATGTTACAAATTAGCTTAGATCTATACATTCAGAAATTATAGTTTTTTTTTAATTTGTAATTTTTTAAAAGTAAATATCACATCCACAAGGTAAATTATGGAAAAAGAAAAAAAATGAAGGAGATAGTAAAATCAGTTCAAAAATATCCTTCGTTGAGCAAATTTTAACTTTCTGTCTATCTATTTCTTTGTTAATGATGAATGAATGAGCGTTCAATGAAAACAATAAAAAAAAAAAAGGATTAGAGAAGTCAATAACCAGTTTTCCCACAAGAAAAAAAATTGAAAGCAGCCAATGTTGCTGAATGACTAAATATTTAAAAAACTTATTGCTAATGTTCGGATCTACTCCAAGTTTCAACTTTTACACCTATTTGATCTGAGTTTATTTTTTTTCATCACACACATTAAATGTTCAACGGCCTATAATTAATGAAAAGATGGATACAGATAAAAGTCAAATAATTGTCCCAACAATTGATTTGTTAACGTTGAGCTTTTTTATCTCTGTACCGTAACTCTTTCGACCAAACAGTTTTTCTTTTTTCTCTCTCTCAACAACAGCATGAGTACTTTTTCTTCGCCAAAGTCTCTGGCTAGTTTTGTATATGGGAATGCCCATTTTGGCATTTTGCTGCGGCGTCGTCCTCCTTTTGTGGCTGGGTGATGGTGTGGTTCCGTCCTTCCACTCTTTCCCCACCCCCTTTTATTTTGGTTTTTTGTGAGTTGTATTGTATATTTCATCTTTTGCTTTTGTCTTGCGGCTTGTTACTGTAATTAAGGGACTTCTTGTCCCCAATTTTTGTAATTAGGAGACTTCTTGTCTCCAAATTTTGATATGCATTCTCATTTTATCGGCTCTCTCTCTCTCTCTCTATATATATATATATATATATATATATATATATATATATATATATATATATACACCAAACTTGAAAGAGAAATTTCCCTCAAAAGAGGCGAAGGATCTCTAGCAAGGAAGCTCATTTGTTTCATATATATATATATATATATATATATATATATATATATATATATATATATATATATATATATATATATATAAAAGAGATTTCCCTTAGGCAAAGGATCTCTACCAAGGAAGCTCATTTGTTTCTTTTCTTCAAAGTTATTTCAATTTTTGAAAATATAATTGGATTTTCATTTTTTAACTCAATCTCTATAACCTCAAAATCAACAACTGGGAGCTACTGGTTTTCATATATTTATATTGTAATCCTCCGTCCATCTGACACAGCCTAATGCAATACCTATGCTTGGAGGATTTCAATATATATATATATATATATATATATATATATATATATGTGTGTCAGGTGGCTATAAATTAAAAATTTATTTACTAAAAACACCACACACACACACATATATATATATATATATGTCAGGTGGCTATAAATTAAAAATTTATTTACTAAAAACACCACACGCGCGCACACACACACACATATATATATACCGAATCACTCAAGAGATATGTCGCATGGGCATGGTGCAAACTTTATGACGGGAGATAAAGACATTTAACAGAACGATGGGGCAAACTTTATGACAAACTTATAACTCAATTAAAAAATAAACAAAAATAATTTCCAAAATTAAACCACCAATTACTGTGTTGGCATCTCTGTGAAACTAGTCATGTTCGTGTAAAAAACTTGCAAAAATATGCCGACTTACTCTCTGTTGAAATTGCTAAATCTATTATAGCAAACTAGAGTTAAGGCTATCTCATTTTAAGTTTAATTTATTGTTTTACTAGAAATTGAATAGAAAAACATAGACTAAGCTCCAAAGATAAGTCAAGGCTGTTTCACTTAAAGTTCAATTTATTTCTTTCCTAGAAATTGAATAAAAAGATGGTCTAAAGATCGACAAACAAGTCATCTCTCTCTCAATATATATATATATATATATATATATATATATATATATATATATATATATATATATATATATATATATATATTTATATATTTATATATTTCTCTTTCTAACTGGATGACAAACAATTCACATAAGAGGTTCAATGTTCAAATCTCGGGGCCGCTGTCGTGTTTTGTTGTGTTACTTTTTTACGTGTCAAATGGTGACAAATGTGACACTTGAGTTGGATGATATACCATAGGTCCATCTATACCTAGAAGCAACCCTTGGGCCACTTTGATTGTTGTGTCCATTAATTCTCTCTCTCTCTCTCTCTCTCTCTCTCTCTCTCTCTCTATATATATATATATATATATATATATATATATATATATATATATATATATATATATATATATATATATATATATATATATATATATATATAAAACACCGTGTCAACTATAGCAATGAATATGCCTAATTGAAAATTAAGTTAAGGATTTGCTTAATATACGTAGCTAATTACCTAAGAAATTAATCTAACTTTCAAGTTTGGCAAATTCCGACCCATTGCATAGCCAGTCTTATTTTGAAACTTCAGAAAACTACCAATGAAGAGGCAAGGTTTAAGTATCTCTTAATATCTAGAATACAAGACCATGAAATCTATAAGTTCCATAGGTCAAAATATTTAGTCTCCAAGTTTTTTTTTTTTTTTTTTTGTGTGAGTGGATCATTCCACCGCCCATAAGAGAAACCACTAGCCGCATCCACCATCTTGGGTTCTCACAAAGCATGTTTCAGGACCTTTTATGATTCAAAGGTAGAACGCACTAAGACGTGACAGTGACCACTCTAAGACTCGAACATGAGTACTTAAATGAGCCGAACCACCTTGCCGCCAGTACTTTACCACCCTTCGGGATAGTCTTCAAGTTGAATATGACTAAGATAGTAGCCACAATATTTTTGTTCCAAAATTGACTTCAATATTTTTATTTGACAACTCGGCATCTTTAGTCAACTTTGAATAGAAACCACAACTTAAAATGCACCCTAAAGTGCTTAGGGGCACAACATAGCTGGTGGAACTGTCATACATGATATTATTCATCTTCAATTTAGTTTTTTGTAACCATTGTGCTCATTACTATATTTCAAGTTCTTAAGCATAAAATTATTCTCTAACCACTTCCATTCTCATGGTTAGATGTTATAGTTATGGTTTATAAAACTCCAAATTATACTTCTATCACTAGTGTTTTCCATATTCTCAAATTTCTATTTAAAACATAATTTTTGCCACTTATATTTGAGCTGATTTGACCCTCATAAATTTTTTCAAATGGGTAGGTTGGAAAGCAAGAAAATGTCGTGTTTCTCTCTCTAGAATGTCTACCAACTTATGCCATCAGAAGTTGACCTATTGAGGGGGTTAGTACAGTCATTATTGACTTGATTATCTTTTAAACCAATTAACATTAAGAACTTTGACAAGAAACTCATTAAAATAAAAATAAATAAAACTTTGAGAAAACCCATTAATTATTTTTTATAAATAGGTAGTTTTTCATGCATAATCCTAATTTTCTAGCTTTAAGAACATGTTTGGTTGCTTTAATAAGAAGTTTCAAAAAACATGTATGTCTTATACAAATACCATTCAAACACGACTAAAAAAATCTTAAAACATGTTCCCTAATTCCCATAACATGCATCAAATTATTGCACTAAGACTTGTGCAATCAAACATGCTCTATGATTTTATACCATAGAAGATAATTGAACCGGTGACCGGCCGCCTATTTGATCGGATATAGAAGATAATTGAATCGGTGACCGGCTGCCTATTTGATTGGACATAAAAGATAATCGAATTCGTGACCGGCCGCCTATTTGTTCGGACATAGAAGATAATCGAATCGTTGTCGAATCGGTGACTGGCCGCCTATTTGATTGGACATAAAAGATCATCGAATCCGTGACCGGCTACCTATTTGATCGGACACAGAAGATAATTAAATCGTTGACCGGCCGCCTACTTGATCGGACCAGCTTGTCTCTAAGTACAAATGAAATGACCAGTGAAGTCGTTGACTGAAACCGATACGGAGTCAAGCTCAAGTAAACCGAGTCGTTTGGGTCGTCCGAAACCGATTCGATACGAATTATCCGTTATGACGTCGTTGAAGTCCGTTTAAGGAAAAGTAAAAAAAAAAAAAAAAAATGAAATGGGAAAAGAAGAAAAACCGAGTAGCTTTCTTTGCAAGGTTATGGATTCGGCCACCTCCTCCTGTCTGTCGCCGTACGCCGGAGGTCGCCGATCGGATGGTCAACAGCTGATTGTTGGCGTGATCCAGTTGCCGGAACTCTAGAGCAGTCCTGCCGTCCTCCCCTCCCTCGCCCCCTGTTCCTCTGACTTCCCCTTTTTAAGGAAAATTCTTCATCTGGATTCCAGCGACTCTGCCTTGCGACTGCGGGCGCGGGATCGGAGATATGTACGCGCTTCCTCCGCCTGTCCCTGAGAGGGATGGCAGTGGCGCTGATGCGAGCCACGCGCCGAGGGTTTACGAGGTCTGGAAGGGCAGCAACGTGAGTTCGGGTTTCGCCTATCTCCTCTTTCTCGCGTTTTCATTTTTAGGGTTTTGATCTCTTGTTTTTATGATGCGAGCGTTGGCGATCTAGTTTTGGTTCGCGATTTGGGTTGACAGGTTGGATTTTTGAATTTCTGTTCCTTCTTGCGGAATGTTGAGAGTTCGTTATCATTCAGTTGATTGGATTTTGGCTGAAGTTTTTAGCAACATGGGATGGGTACAGTATGGTTTTTGTCTTCTAACGTTTTTGCATCTAGTTTTGGTTCGCGATTTGGGTTGACAGGTTGGATTTTTGAATTTCTGTTCCTTCTTGCGGAATGTTTGAGAGTTCGCTATCATTCAGTTGATTGGATTTTGACTGAAGTTTTTAGCAACATGGGATGGGTACAGTATGGTTTTTGTCTTCTAACGTTTTTGCTCAGCGGGAAGCGACTAGTTCGGATTTAGTCTGATTCCTTGTGGATTGAAGTGGTTGCTCAGTGCTTCAATTTGGGAATGGAGTGTCCTTCATTTTTATTTATACTGTTATGTACCTGTGTTGTTGATATAGATTAGTTTTTCTGAATATTGTTTAATAGATTACTTTTTCTGAATATTATTTATGTGGTTAAATATAGACAGATATTGAGAACTTCCGGCTTGGTGGAAGGGTTGTTTTGCTCGTTTTCTAAGGGGAGGTGATTGCAGGTCATAAGATTAGATTTTTCAGGGTTGTTACTGGAATAGCTTTCTCGTCGATTTAATTACGCTGGTGCTTCTTTAAACCACAACATAATTTTAAGGTCTTCTGATCTCGATGAGTCAACTTCTTGCATAGATCAAAGGGATTTATATGTAGGTATTTGCGGCATGAATTGGAAATTTGAGAACGTGCAAAGATAGCTGAACTATGTACATCTGGAAGATCAAATATGTAGATGAATCAATATTAACTTGATATAAGTAGACTTTAGGCTAGCTGTTTTCGTACCAGAGACAAACATATTTCACGATCATTTTTTATTATCAGTTCTATATTTGGTGCTTATTGTGGAACCTGTTGGTGTTTGCTACCTGCTGTATTGTAGATATGCATTTATTGCAGATACATAATACTGCCCATGTCTCAAAATTTACAGATAATGATTGTGTAAGTTCCTCGCCTTTGTCATCACCAAAATGGTAAATAGAGAGTAAACCACTCTAAGCTTTGTTGCTTTGGAGACATAAATACAATAATGCATCTTAAACAGACCAAGTGGCAATCATGCATCATAAGCTGTTATGGTGTGTCCTTGCTTGAATTTAGGTTGACACTTGACAGTGAGCTCATTGACTAAAACAATGAAACTGTCAGGATGACTATATCTTTTGTTGTGTGCGCAAAACTCTGCCTCGGTTGTAGGGTACTCTACATTGCTGGAGCCTTCTGTCATGTAGTGACTTGTAAGTTGTAACCCAGTACAGTTGGAAAGAGTACACTTGTACGTGAGAGTGGGAAGATTAACCATGGCTATAAAAGTGTTGTATAGAACAAAAGTGGGACAGATTACAAGTGCACAATTAAGGACATTCATCTTGAAAGCCTAAAACACCCGTGGCAAATAACTTCAGTCTATGCAAATAGTTCCAGTAAATAAGCATAGTCTTCACTGAGGCATAGTACAAGTGTAGAACTATATTTAAGGAAGAAATAGCAGCATAAATGAAATGGCTTACATAAGCAATCTCCTTGTCTTAGTCAGCATTCCTTTTAGTATATCCATATTGATTGTTGGTTAGATTGGCTTGGTTGGTGTAATTGGCGTTCACTTCCGAGAAGCATCACTAGTTCACTACCTATGAATTAAAATTCAATGTTATGGATTCTGGCTCACTATGTTGTAGATCAGTATATCTCTGTTTCATGGGCAATTTCATAAGGGCACTATGCCATTGCCCACATTATACTGGCACTTTATTGGCGTGAGTCGTTTTGTTGGTATACAGTATTTTTTTAACTATTTTTTGTGAGTTGCAGGAAGAGATGCTTTGGTGCTTGGCACACTGTTATTACACATGCATGCAGAGTTATGTGAAGTTGTGAATATATACAAGCACACAATGTACTTCTCCTCAGATGCATAAATGTGTGGGATCACTTAGATCATCTAAATACTTTGAGGGAATCAGGTTGTCTTACACTGCATACCTTGCTGCACACATTATGTTACGGACATGTGGGCTATTGCTGTCAAGAAACTTGTAATTGGGTGCTTGTACCTCAAGATATGAGGATCATTGCTGAAGCAGTTACTGAATATATGTTCAAGGAAATAGTATCAAGAGATTCTTCATCTCTTAAAGATGGTACAGAATTGCTATTGGTATTCCATGCAACTAGACTAGGGCCTTAGAGAAGTCAATTCTTGATCTCCCTTTCCCTATTACGATGAAATCTTAGTAGCAACTTGAATTCCTAACTTATATTACTGCTCTATGGATAGCAGGTGAACCATTTTGGTTCATGGTTAAGAGTATGATAAGAAACAATCGCATCCAGAGGTAATTTTATTTGGTCAATTTAATTAATAACCGGTAGTCAATCCATCTTAGACAGTTACTTTGGTGAATATGCATCAGGTGCAGACGGTTATTGTTGACTAGACATTCTTTAGCTCTTGATTTGAGGCTAACAATGTGGGCGCAATTGAATAGCAATTGATGCTGGCAGTTATGTGAGGTTTTGGAACAAAGTATATTCTTTTTGTTCTTCATGTTTTCATGATTATGTTGCATTGCCATTGTTATGGTGGCATATCGTTTCTAATTTTTTAATTGGTTTTCTGTGTTAATCTTGTAAGTATTTGCTACATGAGGGGGCTTTTGCAGCTTGTTCTGTCTGTTTTAATGGTTCCTTGATCTGTTGACTATCAAACGTGCTCATTTGGTCTAAACCAGTCATTATTTACATTTCTCCTATTTTGTAGGTATTTTGTCTTAATGGGATGTTCATCTTCGGACCAGATGCAAGATCTATATTCTTAACCATATTCCTCATTGCTGCTCCTGTGGCTATTTTCTGCGTGTTTGTTGCAAGACATTTAATGGATGATTTTCAAGGCCATTGGGGAATATCAATAATGGTGGCAGCTGTTGTATTCACATTATATGTGAGTAACCTTTTTTTTTTCATTTTATCTGGATTCTGTTCCCTTTGTGTATACACGATTATTGTTGCTAACATGTTGTTGTACTTTTCTCAACCTTATCTTATGTGGTGCTATAATTGAATGAGTTAGTGGTTCATCAAAAGGCTCTGATTTGTTTGTGTATATAAATGCAAAAGTAGGTGAAACAAGCATTGACAGCATGCCATTGTAATCAAATTATACCTTGCAGATGCCTCGTTGTTGCCTGTTTGGAAAGGATGAGTTTTTTTCTCAATCTTGTTCGAGCTTGTAACTGCATTTTTGAGTAGAAAAAGAATAATATTGAACACAAATATAAGTTCAGTTCTGCTTCCTTTCGTGGCTGTACATTTTCTGATCCCTTCATTTAAGATCCATGTGGATACCAGCTCTATTCTGTCAGTGATGAAATAAAAATGGGAGAAATTTTTTCATTTGTTGTTACGCATACATACAGGAGAGTGGAAGAAGAAATTGGCCAATTTTATCTACTCGATCAAGTGGTCTGCTTTCTAAAACGTGTCAATTTTACCTACTCGATCAAGTGGGAGAAAAACCTAAAAATGGAAAATGAGAACAGTCTAGTTTTGCACAGCAACTGCTTGCTCGAGATCGTCCCATGGTTCATAGGTCCTGACACAAGTTGACAATGCTAGCTCCTGGAAAGTGCTATCCCATTAATGGCTTCCACCCTTCTTTCCCTGAATTATTCTTAAAAAAAAAAAATTATCCCGACCATGCATTCAAAAATGATATTTACAGAGCATGACAGTTTGTTGCCTGTTTTCTTCAGAAAAGAAGTTTCGTATTGCTGTTAAACGAGCAGGCCTGTCATTGTTAATTGTGTTAAAAGAAATATATAAAATGACAGATGAACTTTCAAGAAATATCTCTGTAGTCTGCACCATGTATTGAGGGTCCAAATTTTGATATCATGTCCTCTGATGGGGTTGATTTTGAAGTTTGAATGGCTGTGTCCAAGCCACATGAAGTTCTCATGTTTTTTCGTTATGTCCTGGTGTGTGTCAAGGAGCCGGTCAACTGGGAAGGGGGGAGCTGTTCTTTACTGGGCTCACCTCTCTCTCTCTCTCTCTCCAAATATCCTTGCTAGATTAGGGCAGATGCTGAATGCTAGATGTACCGCACCTCTAGATATGCTTAGGCAAGATAGCCTTTTATGCCATGTTACAAGGATAAGGCTACAGAATGACTGATGAGTCATGACTCAATCAATTTACAACTTCAATTCTCTTAGGGGTTAGAAACAAGTGGGTGCACTTCCGATAATCTATTAGCTAATAAGAAATTGTTTTCTGATTTTTTTAACATTTGAAAAACCATTGAACATGTTAAACATTTATATAAGATAAAAATGAATTCTTCCTTACAAGCAAGTCTGCAAGGTTTAGCTGTGTCACTAGGGACAAGCAAAAATGGCATGTCACTGCGACTCAACTGTTTGTGTGTTTTAGCTAAGCAACAATTCTATTATCCCCAGTGATCAGTGGAGTGGGTGCTTTTTTTTTTTCTCCTCCGCTCATGATCATGTCTTGGAAGTGCAGCTTTCTGTGCCTCCAGTTTGCTGTTTCTTTTGTCTAAATTGACTCCGCACTTCTATTTGCCCATAGACCTGTCCTTAACAGTCCTGCTGACATGATCATTTCCTTCTAGAGTCTGTCTTCATGGTTCATTTGCAGTACTCGAGTTTTTTAGTTGGTAATTTAACCTTTTCTCGTTGTTGCAAGTTCTATGTTGTTGGTATGCTATTCTTGTAGTCTATACTTTATTTTTTAGTTTCATGGGTTGCTTTTCCTTTTTTCCAGATTTTTTGTCTTCTCCTTCTTACTTCTAGCAGAGATCCCGGCATAATACCTCGTAACACTCACCCTCCAGAACCAGAAGTCTTGGATACCAATGTTGATGTTGGAGCTGGTCTGACGCCACAATCACGCCTACCTCGTTTTAAGGATGTGGTTGTAAATGGAATCATTGTAAAGGTGAAGTACTGTGATACCTGTATGCTGTATCGACCTCCTCGGTGTTCCCACTGTTCTATCTGCAATAATTGTGTGGAACGTTTCGACCACCATTGCCCTTGGGTTGGTCAATGCATTGGGCTGGTAAATATCCTGCTACATCTGTACACCTTATAATTCTTCTGGTTTTTTTGTGAATATGTGTTGTTCTATGCTATTGCTACTCTATGTTATTGAAAACTTCATAAAGTACTCCTATCTTGATCGTGTCTGTGTGACTTTGGTGCCATTTTCTTCACTATGTCTACTCATTGACTCGTAATCCCAACTCATGTGATCTCTGGCAGATGTTGTTCTGAGATGTTATATGCTTTTGTCTTGATAGTCATCAATGAAATTTTATCTCAAGAAACATTGATCTCTTACAGTTCATTTCCTTTTTCTGATGCTGGAACCGAGATGAATATTAAATCATTTTCTGAGCCAAAATGACATAAAATGAAGGGATATTTGCCCTCAAAATTCTGCACAAAGGCTGATTGACAAAAACTGCAGAAATTTGGTTTCAAATTGCGTATCTGGACTCGTTCTGTAGAGGATATGCACTCCTTGATGACAACTTTTACAGATTCAGTATTATTAATTTAGCATCACTGTCATATATAAATCAAAATGTTGACTGAACATTGTGCAACTGTATGTGATGTCATGCAGAGAAACTACAGGTTTTTCTTCATGTTCGTTTTCTCAACAACCATGCTATGCATATATGTCTTTGGATTTTGCTGCGTCTACATTAAGAGGATCATGGATGTTGAGGAGACCAATGTTTGGAGGGCAATAGCTAAAACACCTGCTTCAATTGTGTTGATTGTCTATACTTTTGTAGCTGTGTGGTTTGTTGGTGGCCTTAGCGTTTTTCATTTGTATCTTATTGGCACAAACCAGGTAATTTTCCTTGCACCGTTGTTTTTGTTTCTGCATAGAAAGTGGAAGGAATTTTGTCTAAGATCTGCTTCTCTTTGCTTTGTTCTTTTAGACTACTTATGAAAACTTTAGAGCTCGATATGACGCACGAGCTAATCCTTACAATAGAGGGTTGGTGGAGAATTTCAAGGAAGTGTTCTTCTCGAAAATACCTCCTTCTAAGAACAAATTTAGAGCAAGGGTGCATTTGGAAACAGGTTTACAGTCGGGGTCAGCTGAACCAGGTTTCATTAGTCCCAACATGGGGAAGTCTGTTGGTGACATTGAGATGGGTGGCAAGCCTGTGTGGGATGATGTTGGTGGAGGGATCGCTGATATTGAAAGGAGGTATGGAACCGATGGTCTGCAGAGCAAGGATGCTGTTGGTGACATGTCATCTCCTGAATTTGGGCGAGCTGCACTTCCAGCAGAAGGCCTTGATGGACGGTTAGCAATCCATCCGAGGCGTTCTAGCTGGGGACGAAAGAGTGGTAGTTGGGAGATATCACCTGACGTCTTAGCTTTGGCATCTAGGGTTAGTGAGTCAAACCGATCAAACCGTTCTTCTGCAGGGTTATAGAAAACGACCTTGCTGATTATTGATTATTCACTGGCCCAGTTCTTTCTTGGGCCTGATGAGGTTACTGGTAATGTTCTTACCTGTCAATCTTGGTTGCTTACATGGTTGGACTGGGATCTTGTAATGTCCAAATGGTGACACCACATCTTCAACTGTTTTGAATGTTATTGTACATCAGTATCTGAGTTCTAGTGTGGTCAATCTGTGGAATGTTGTTATATTTGCTGATTTTTCTAATATATATTTTCGGTTTCTGAGTGCTGCTCTACTTTGATCATTTCTCTGCTTTATTGATGTATGACACAGTTTGGGATTTTTTAATGAATTATAACATTAACGTTGACTGACTCAAGGAGAGAAGGGGGACTTTGAAACTCATTCCGAGGCTTGGTGCTTAGAACCCCAAGTCTTGACTTGGTGAAGCTCTCCGATTGGATGATCGGAGTCCCTGCAGATGTGAGTTTCTCGGGCTGCCTCTGCTTTCAAATTTGGACTGCCCATACTTGTTTCAATTGTTTGCTTTTCAGTCTGAAGTCTTCCGCGTTTAATAATTTTGTTGCTAGTTGCTGCCATATTTGATATCTGACTTAGTGAATGTCAAATAAATAATTGGTAGAATCTTCCTTATCTCGGGAAGGGACTGTTTCTAGTTCTCAAGACACGGGTGCATGGCTATGATATTGGCAGAGATTTCCGTATTTTTTCGAATGGTTGTCAAATCACATGAAAAGTGACCAACCTCAGACTGCATTATTTTGGCATCCCACAGGGAGGATTATTTGATAGATATTAGAAGTCTACCTCTTTTCTAGCTTTTCAAATCAAGTGAAAACTATTCAAAAACATGAACTCTGGTTCGAAAGAATTTTCCCTCTGTCGAGATGAAAAGATTAGGAAAATCGTTAATTTCTCTTCTCGCCAGCGTTTTCGTGTTACAAGGGAGAACTTTGTGTGTATAATTTCTCATTTGGGCGGGTTTTCACTCAATCTTGTTCACATGGGAACTTTTCTCCTCCTCTGGTCAATGATATGTTATATTTTTAGACCATGTTCAACTTTAGACAACTCTGCTTCATCTGTAACAAATAATATAGTGCAAAATTTGACACGTTATGAGAACCTTTCCATCATTTTCTATAGTCGGTCAATGCATAAATTTATTGTGGCCCTGCAACTATGCAGGATTGGACTTTTCTTTTTTGGGTGGCGATGTCAATGGTGGCCGAGCATAATCATGTCATGCTTGGTCCCACCGGCATTCTCCATGTTGAAGATGAAGGGCGTTCAAGCAAGGGGGTGGTTATGGTTGGTCGTCAAGAATTGCTCCATCTTCAATGTTTCTCACGTCACTGAGATGGACCAATGCTACAAAAGTATTTGGAATATCAAGTGATCGTATCTCAAAAGATTAAGGGCTCTTGTCTTCTTGAGTGTGATCCTTTCTTCTTTCTTCTTTCGTCGCACTGGTTAGCCTCTCTTATCTATGGTTGCTCTACCCTGCAGTGTAAAATTTTGGTGTAGAAATGGGGGATGTTTTGTATCTAATATCCGACCGATCCGCTTTAAGTAAATCGGATATGAAAAATGCATTCAGTTTGGAAGTCGGATTTATTTGGATTCGAATTTGGTTTTAAATAAACAGACTATCAAATGATAAACATCAATACATCCAGTTAAATTTTCTTGTATTCAATATCTATACATTTCAAAAGTCGGTTCACAACATATTGCAGTTACTTAAGAATTAGTAGCCAAATTAGATTTTGAATCGGAATTGATTGTGAATTTAAAAGCGGATTTGGTAGACGATACATCGAATTTCGATCGGATTCATTGACATCCCTAGCTAGAAACCGCTTAAACCTGTTGCCCCAAGCAAGATCCTTTCTTTTTCATTCTTTTGTTATAGCGGTGGTTGCCTATTTGACAATGAAAAACTTCGATGAAGATGCCACTTAAACCCATTAAATCTTCAACTAAGCGAGAAGTTTGGCCTTAACTCCTTGAATTTGTTCTTTTATTTGTAAGAGGATGGTTTTGTAGGATCAGTTGTATGCCAACTGCCCCAACTATACAATAGCAACAGTAGTGAATTTGATGATATTGGTTCATAGCTATGGAACCTCATATAGTAATGCTACAATAAATTGTATATTTCTGGTTGGACATGGTCCAGATCACCATTAGATCCAACTTGGAGGAATACGTGTTTGGTTTTTGATATATAGGGCTACGTAGTGTTTTCATTATTTTCTTGTTTTTCTACTTTTGAGAGATTTCTTCCCCCATCTTTTGGGGACCCGTGCAATTTCGGGACTTGGGTATACATCTATTGTCTGTAATTCAAAAGAATAGTGCTTATGGGAATCGAAATCGAACTGATGACCAGACTTTTACCACCTATCAGCCTGACGAGCTACACAACCCTCTTAAAAAACTATGGTAAAATAATTGGAACTCAGATGGTTTGTACATGGCAAATCTGGATTCTGGTTCAACTATTATATGGGCATAAATATTGATAAACGTATCTCATTTTTTTATTGGTATCCATGTATAAATTTCTTTCCAATTTAGCAGAAGTTTGGAGGCAAACCATATCCAGACCCGAAAAGGTTCGACCGAGCGACACGGTCTGGTATGTACAGCAATTATTTTTGGTACACAAGTAGATAAAGATGGTCGTTGCAGATCCAAATCACAATCCGAACCAGAGAGAGAAATATTAATGTATGACAAGAGGGAGAAGCTCGACTCTTTTAAACTTAAATAAAAGTAAAAATCATTAAAAGAATGTCACAATTAATTAAAAATTATTGGCATGCCCCTAAAGCTTAATAAGCAGGGAAAATACAGTTGAGCTTAGTCGAGTTTAAATGAGTTGAGCTTGTGTAACTCAAACTTGAGTTGTTTACAACTGGAGTTTTAACTCAAGCTCGAGTTCTACTCGTTCATTAAACAAGTCAAGTTTATATGAACAAGTTCAAGTCCAGTCTCGCTCGATTCAACTGATTCAAATTAAATTGGTGAAAAACCAATTTGGTTTTTCATTTATAATTTTAATATTTTAAGAAATTTATATCTTAATTAATTTTATATTTTTTGAAAAATAATTTTTTTTTAGTAAATTTTTTTGATTCACAACCAATTCAAATGAATCATTAAATCGTTCAGTTTTCTTAATCTGGAGCTTCTAGATTTAGTTCAAGAATCTTTTTCGATAAGGTTGGCTTCAATATCATGCTAATCACAGACTTTGGGACTCGGTGCATCATCTGCCATAAGATCAAATTAACAAGAGAGATTTTTCTTTTAAAATTTTTACCAGAAGTGGTAGCTAAATTACATGATCAGGTTTCAATTTCTTTTACTTTATGGTTAACATCACACCCAAAAAAGAAATTCAGTTCTTGATGGGGTTAGAGCTGATAGGTGTCAGTTTTCATTTTTGAGCATGAGGGACTAGGGGTGAACAGGAGCTGAGTAGATCCTGAGTTCAGTCCGCTCGAGCTCGGATCTACTAATGAAACCTCAATTTCGACACAGCTCGAGCTTGAGAATAGTTCGACGGAAGCAGCTAGAGCTCGACTCAGCAGTTTCATGTTGAGCTCGAGCTCGACTCTATTAAGGTTGTGCCTGAGCTGTGAGGGCTCTCAGCCACATGGATAGTTCAATGTGCTTAATCCGGAGATGTGGATCATTCAAGGCACATTAGCATGGCGTACTCCTCCTGTTTGAACCGGAGTTTGAAACCAAACTTCTCCTCAGGTCGAGATACCACAGGTCAGGAAATTAATGTGACTTGTGAGGTACAACAATTATTAGGAAATAATCGAGTTAGAGCTGTAGCTATGAGTGCTACAGATGGGCTGACGAGAGGAATGGAAGTGATTGACACGGGAGCTCCTCTAAGTGTTCCAGTCGTGGAGCCACTCTAGGATGAATTTTCAATGTCCTTGGAGAACCTGTTGATAATTTAGGTCCTGTAGATACTCGCACAACATCTCCTATTCACAGACTCGCACCCGCTTTTACACAATAAACTCGTTTGAATAGAATTGATATTCATCGTTACTTGTTAAGCTCGAGATCGACTCGATTAAGGCTCGACAAACTCGTTTGAATAGAAATATTCATCGTTACATGTTGAGCTCGAGCTCGACTCGATTAAAAACTCGACAAACTCATAAACTCGTTTGAATATATCGACTTGATTAAGGCTCGAGCTCGACTCGGCAGTTACGTGTTGAGTTCGAACTCAACTCGATTATTTGAACGAGTCGACTCATAAACTCGAGTTCGACTCGTTAAATAAATGACTCGGTTCGAACTCGTTCACGAGCCAAGCTTTAGCGAGTCGAGCTCGAGCGTTGTTGACCCTTATCAGGGACATCAACCTCTAATGGAGGCAAGGGGGAGGGGGAGGGAGAGGGAGAGGGAGAGGGAGAGGGGGGTCCCCGATGCACAACTTGAAGTATAGCGATAATGATACCCTGAAACATAGAAAGCAAACTTTATACCTTAAGAGGACAAGTTGGGTCTCCTCCGTTCACCCGAAATAAAAGAAATTCAAACTCAATGCAAGCGCCTTTTTGTAATTTGCTTTTCCTTTTAGGTGGCATAACTTGATTGTCATATGCTAAGGGTCAACCAAAATAGAGCATGGTAACCACGTATTAAAGAACCTGCTTTTTGCCGACTCCAACAAAAGATGCAGTGAACAGCCGCTCACCTACTATATATGACATAATGCAATTAAGGGAGAGCATGCCTTCACGAAAAAAAATATTATTTTTTAAGAAAAAGTTAAATAAAAAAATTCTTTGAAAATTATCAATTGGTATGATTAACCAACCATGGTTAGGGGATAACCATAGCCGGTGTAACAAAATTTCAAACGATATAGAAAGTGAGATCTTTTTTACACATTCTAAGTAAAAGATTTTTCTAGCTATATGACTTGTAAAACATGACTTATTTTGCAAAAATAATACAATGGTGCTTTCTTAAGAGTACATTTTTAACTCTTGCTGGTTGGGCATATTTTAGAGTAAGTTCAAGTTTGGAATAGAATAATTAATGGTCATAAAAGCTCAATTTATATGTTGTAAGTTGAAAGAAGTTTGAAATTTGATTTCAGATGTCCATGATCTATCAACACTCAATACTTACTAAATTGATGAGATATCACTGGTTTAAATTTCTTGAGAAATAGTTTTCACAATTGACTCTACAAAGGCATTTTTTGTTTCTTCAAAATAATTATAAACTATCCGTAAGTAGATGAATACTGTACAAATAGAAAAACTTTTAAAAACATTTGAGATTCTTTAAAATTTTCATAGCTCAACAGAAAAATTGTCTGTGCTTTCTTTTGGGTATAAAAAATAGTTTTATGAATGTGAATAATAACTTTCTTTTATTTGTTCACAATGTTCTATGCATCTTCAATTTAAAACTTTTATTACTATCTTTGAGACTATATATTCTTTCTAGTTGGTCATGAAGTTCACCAATTAGAAACCATCTGCCATGTGTCGAATAGTTGCTGATTTCTAAAATTTAAAATTGATTACCAAAAGCACAGTAAGTCATTGCTAAAGTTAAAATAAACCATCACTGTACCATGAACTGTAGCTAATGTCAATTTAGTGATTATTTTTCAGTAACAAATTTTAAATTTTATCCATCTGGTAACATCCAATACATGGCATCATTGAAATTGAATGGAGTGGCTCAGTTCACCCATGAGAGACAATCTATCCAGACATTTAAGAGAAAAACAAGAAAAAAAAACAGGTGATAGATATTTTCGTCAATGCGTATTCTTTAAGATAGATCCAATGACCTTCATGAGTAAGCCGTGTGAGAGTATGAATCCAGAAAATTTAAGTCATCATTCACTCAATGAACATATAGAAAAAGAAAAAAAAAAGATATGTACTAGATACTTAAATGCAAAATAGATAAGACATAACATCAGCTCTTGATCTTTTTTCTCACTATTTTTTTTCTAGATCACCAATCTAAAAATGATCAATGCGTGAGATGGTTCCTTATCTACTACCTCTCTCTCTCTCTCTCTCTCTCTCTCTCTCTCTCTATATATATATATATATATATATATATATATATATATATATATATATATATATATATATATATATATATATATATATATATATATATATATATATATATATATATATATATATACTGCACATGCAAACAGCAGTCATGCCCTTATGTCAGGAAAGCACAGACCTGCACGTCCAGTGAAGCAATTCAATTTACCCTGTGGTCGACAAGATAACAAAGAAAGGAAAAGAATCCTGTAAATTCATTACTGATTTGTACCGAAACCGTGATTCGCAATTGTTTCTAACGTTTTCACTTTTCGTGCAAATTTTGGTTCTTTGTTAATTTAAGCACATCTATCAGTCCAGATTTTCAAATGGCAGGATCTGTGGTTGGAGAATTTAGCCAACTTCTGTTGAGTTTCATCTGTTTCTGCGTCCAGATCGACTGCATTTCTCTGCAGCCGAAAAAAAAAAGTTATGATGCTGGGAATAAAACGAATAATATTCATTTCTAAAGAAATGATTTCACTTTATTGAAAAAGAAACTCGTTAACAGGAAATTTTGGCTTATAATGAGAGAACCAATTTGTCAATATCGATGAAGTACGGTTGAAGATGTCAATAGTCAATAAGGTGGGGATGAGTGCCGAGGAACAGTGAGGCAGAGACTGGGGACGGAAGGAAGCATGGAAGTCCTTGGGACGACCTTGTTTTTATTCGGTGAGGAGGTTTTCGCTTGGTATTAAGGTTTTATAGTTTCAGAGGACGCGGAAGGTGGGGGGAGGAAGTTAAGGAGGATGAAGGGGAGGGAGAAATCTCTCTCCGCCATCGGTGGCAGTCGGCGGTATGTTTAGGAAGAGGAAAGGTTCTTGGTAGGGAGAAGATTGAGCTGGCTCACACTCTCTCTCTCTTCTTGTGGAGATGGGGAGTTGTTTGGAGAAAGCGAAGATCGAGGAGAATTCAGCGCAGGACAGCGCTCAATCCTCTGGTACTTCTTCTTTTCCTTCTTCTTATATGTTTTGTGTCTTCGTTTTTTCTTGGTATTGTCTATTTGATGGTCGTTTTGGAGGCTTCGTGTTGGCTTCTGGTTTTGTTTAGTTGCTGCTGCTGCTGCTGTTGTTGTCTGTGGAGTTCGGACGACATTCATTGTATTTGGAGATGGCGTTTGAGATGATCTTTGTCGCTTTCTTTCTTCAGTGTCTATGTTATTGTGGTTGTTTTTCTTTTTTCTTTTCTCCGCCGAGGACTATATGATAGGGTCAGAAGGAAAGGCGATAATGAGCCATTAGAAAGTCAATACCATGTGAAGTGTATAATGAATTTTCGTAGCCTATTAATTGACTCATCCTGTAATGTTCTCAACGGGATTCTTTGTTATGATGATGGTAAACCCACTGAGGATGTTCTTTTTGCGATCCTATCTCTTAATGTCGTTGTCTTGGGCCGTGGAGCGATGTATAGTGAAATGGCGAGGTAGGGAAGACCGTTTTCTTCAGGATGCGATGTGGCAATAGCAGAAGGTAGCGTCAATAATGGGTAAACTTTACCATGTGGCATCATATGGGGAATGCTCCCAGAAGAAATTGGAGGTAGCCTACTAAGCAGTTTGAAATAAGCGTGAAATTTATAGCATCGTAGCGCCAGGCTTTACTAGAATAAGAAGTGTGATGTGCATTGAGACAGGTTATGGCATCACTGGCATGTGTCTATTACTATATACACATACCAACAAGGGGCCTGCTGTAGGTGGTTGGGCTTAAGCCTTTCAAGTTAAAGGAAACGAATAGGGCAACATTTGCTAGTTATTTGCCTAACCTGGTTTGCCAAGCTTAAGAAGCAACAAGTTCTAGATAGTGGACACCTTGATATGCTAAGACTGCTGTTTGTACTAATGTTAAGGAGGTTTTCGAATGCACTTACCGTGAGGAAGTAAGAACCAATTTATAGTGGAAATTAGGCACTTTTGACCTACGTCACATGGGATATTGCCATCCTACGAATGAACATCATATGAGGAAAAATGGAGAATATGGCTGACGAAGATGGGGTACTTTGATATCATGTTACTGTGACAGAATCTTAACAATAATCATGTTCAGAATGGCCTTTTAAGTGTATTGGACCTTAGACCTAGTTTCAGGCTTTCAGCAAAACCTAACCGATCCATGGTGCATATGCGTTGATTCTTGAGGTTAGTGCACTCATGTCGTGTTTAGAGAAGGTTTCTTATGCCACACACTGATATAGTCACCATTAATGAATGGCTACCTGTATTGAACTCTTTATCTTATTGGTATCCTCAGATAACAATGTATTTGCAAGTTGCAACATGGTCCTCCGCCAACTATTGATGGCAGCAAGTTAAATTATAATCAGCTTATGAAGGTTTCCTATTTTCATTCATATTTCAAAGGTTTTTGGAGCTCCATCTTTTTGTCATTGACATCATTGACAACATTGACAAAGGGATTCTGTCACTCTGTCTGGAAATTTACACCTTGAGGATAAGTGATTTCTCTAAATATAGTTAGATAGCAAAAATGTCCAGTCACCTTCTGCCTATGTTTTAAGAAGGTTGCTTCATGTGTTAATCTTGGGATTTCGATGCTTTTGCTAACATAACGGATTATGGTTGTGGATCTTGTTAGCTGCTTAATGTTCCACTTATGGTCTTCCTGTTTTCAGGGTTTATGTGGATGTGCATCTATTTGTTTACTTTCAGGTTGTTTGAATTTAAATAAGCTGTTGTTAGCCTTGGTTTTTGAAGCATGAGATGGCTATATGGCTCTCTTTTGGTAGGAATGGTGGAAGATAGGCCAACGACCAAAGAACTGACTAATGTTCATAGAATGTCATTCAGCAGTTTCTGTAAACTGTTGCATGATACGACGAAAGAAACCATGTGATTTATGAGTTGGGTTAACCTTTATCAATTAGGGAATTTATTAACTACTGGAAAAGGACTGTGCTTATTTTTCATGTACAAAACTTAAGTAGTGTTCTGGAAACTTATTAATGCACTGATCATAAATGTGACTATTGCAAATGAAGAATGCCCTATTGGCTATTGCATGTATTATGATTTGTTTTATCATCCTTTTGCTTGTTTAGTTGCTATTCATGATCATCATAATTGCCATTCCCTTCAGTTGTGTTGGTTAAGGTAAAAAACTCACATGCCATTGGCGTTGCCAATCATTAGCATTCCCAATCATCACACAGACAAACACATTTGACGTGTAATATAAGGCAAATTTAAGAATGTGAATTTGCTTTCTGTTTGTGTAGTGTGATAGTGTTTTTTTTGTACTGGTGGCATATCTGTCAAGACAAAAAACTATAATGTGCACTCCTCTGTTTTGTTCTTATGCTTTAATGTAGCTGCAGTAACAAAAGCATTTCATGAAGCACTTCCAAGGTCCAGCAGTACAGAAGTCAAGTCTTCTGCTACCTCTACCCAAACATTGTCTTCTGTCAGTGATGGCACTTCATCAACAAACCTTCCAGAAGGACAGATACTCCATTCAAGTAATTTGAGGACTTTCACTTTTAATGAGCTAAGAAGTGCAACTAGAAATTTCCGTCCTGATAGTCTTCTTGGAGAGGGTGGTTTTGGCTGTGTTTTCAAAGGCTGGATAGAAGAACATGGACTGATTGGGTCCAAGTCTGGTTCGGGTATGGCGGTGGCTATAAAGAAGATGAGCAACAAGGGATTTCAAGGGCAAAAGGAATGGTTGGTAAGCACTGAGGAACTATTTGAGAATTCCAAGCACCAAAGCATCTTTGCGTTGGTTGATAGGCTAAGGGCGTGTCTTTTATATTTTTCTGGTAAGGTATCCAAGTTTGAAGAAAGCAGAACTCGTGTAACTTTTGATTGGCATTTGGATAGGCTGAAGTTAATTACCTGGGTAAACTGCACCATCCGAATCTGGTAAAGCTAATTGGTTACTGCTTCGAGGATGATCAGTATTTGTTGGTCTATGAGTTCATGTCAAAAGGAAGCCTGGAAAACCATCTTTTCAGAAGTAAGTACATCAACCTTTTCTTACTTGCCTATGCTTGGGTAAATGGAATTCATCTGATCGTAGCTTTGTTCCTTTGCCTAGTTCTATTCGCATTTCACCCCATGCAACAAAAGCTAAGCTAGAATGCTGGTGGTAATGACAGAACTTTCTGTTTGTTTCTGTGTACTTTGCATCCTAAGGGTATGATCCACCTGAATTTTCTGTTTTCCTCATTAATTTGGTTTGTGGTAGCATTGCTCCCATTAACTTTACATTTCCTTGATGCCATTGACATTGTTCTATAGCCTAATAGAAACACATATGCATGATCGTGGAAATGAAAATTTGAATGAACTGAATTTTGTGGCTATAAATTGCTCTTTCTGAACAATTGTACTTCTTTTACTTCCCATTGTAACCAATTTTATTTTATTCTATCACTCTTAGTGAATAGTGTATCACTCACAGCGAATACTAGCTCATTTTTCAATTTTCCCTACATCTTGATTTTGCTATGGTGTGTTGATTATGAGAGTCTTGACATTGATAATGCTTGTCCTGAATTTCATTTTCATATGATTCAATCAGTCTCACAACCAATGCTGCTACCTGAGTCAAATCATTAGACTTTTCTTTTGTTGGTTATTGACTGTCCAAATTTTGATAATTTTCCTGTAGGAGTGGTCAGCCATCAACCACTTCAGTGGGCAATAAGAGTGAAAATAGCTCTTGGAGCTGCTAAGGGTCTTGCTTTTCTACACAATTTAGAAAGGCCAATAATATATCGTGACTTTAAGGCATCTAATATTTTGCTCGACTCGGTATGCCTCGTTCACACATTTCTCTGCCGTTCTTGAATAGGTATAGACATTGATTGGTTGTTTCTTTAGTATTATGTTTATGTCTTTGTACTAGCAGAACTTCTCAATGTTTCCTTTGAAGAAGCAAGAGACAAAAACTGATCAGTTTTTGTTTTTCACATGGTTTATACTGGTTTACATTTATTGTCAGTATATGCAAAGTATAACATGTCTGTCAGATTAAAGTTCTCATTTTTTTCAAGTAAATGTAATACATCTACAGATCTACTGGTGGATGGGCAGTGGTTTATTATGTAATCTGGCATCTATTGTAATTAGAGTTTCTTTTATGTCGACTTTGCATCTGAGAATTCTGCTTACGTGTTGACTCTGTAAGAAGTGAACTTTGATCTGATGTTGCATGAGTTTGGATAGGCATTATCTTCTTAATTTTATTGAAATGTCTCTGAAGACTTTAGTTTGATCTTACTCACATGGCTTGAACCATTGGTTTAGCTTTCATGTCTTCTGTCAACCAGTGACATTTTCATGGATGCTAGTCACATCATGAAATTCAGGCTGCCAAAACCTGTGGTAGTCATGGCCAACATCTTACCCATTCTGTGCCTTTCCTATTTGAGTTGTATTATGTAGTTGCTTCCTTTAATGTCTACTTTTCGTGTCACTTTGTTACTGAAGAATTTCAGTGTTCTAACATAGTGAAAAGCCTAGTATAACTCTAATTGATAGTAATAAGAGTGACTTTATGGACCTTTATTAGTAGAGGGTCGTGACATCACATAATTTGAAATTAGAAGCTTGCTGTACTATGCGGCCTGACTTTATCATATAAATTGTGGATGATTGTTGGCATTTGGAGACACTATATGGGCCTAGCTCCGCTTCCCCATGGAAAGGACAAGAATGCAGATGGTCTTTTCGTGGCTTTTCCAATGACAAAACATTATGGCCCTTGTGCTATTTAGAAATGGCAGATTGATACTGTTAACATTGGTTCCTAGCCTATCTGTTTATAAAGAATGAGACCTGTGGCTTGTACATGGTTCTCTATGGTTTGTACATGGTTCTCTATGGTTTTTTTTTTTGGGTTGGGGTGGTTAAGCTGATGGTATCAGGCCTGACTTCTTTACATGTAATGTTGTTTGCTTGTACTTGAGGTAGAAGTTACTTCTTGTAAAGACTAAAGAGTGTTTTGAACGAGAACCTGAACCACTATCTCCCGCTGTCTTCCAGAACTATAATCCAAAACTTGCAGACTTTGGCTTGGCAAAATATGGACCTACAGGTGATCAAACACATGTTTCTACGCGTGTTATTGGCACTTATGGTTATGCAGCTCCCGAATATATCGCAACAGGTATGTAGAGCATCCAAGTTTTTAGTTTTCTTTTTTTAGTCCATGATCGTTTCTGGTAATAATGTCAATCAAATTGCTTTTTTCTACTTCGTTGTTATTTCTTTACTAATTATAAGTCATGTATTGGGATTTTGTTGGCGAAGGCCATTTGACTGCAAAGAGTGATGTATACACCTATGGAGTAGTCCTTCTAGAACTGCTTTCTGGCCGGCGAGCTTTAGACAAGAACAGGCCTACTGGGGAGCAGAACCTAGTGGAATGGGGTAGGCGTTACATGGGCGACAAGCACAAGGTGTACCGAATCATGGACAATCGACTGGAAGGCCAATATCCACTGAAGGCAGCTTATATAGCAGCATCAATTGCTCTCCAGTGTCTCTCTTCGGATCCAAAGAGCAGACCTCACATGAATTCTGTTGTTGAGACAATGGCCCAATTACAGGATATAAAAGAACCTGAAAGACCATTGCCTCAGCTTGTAAAAGGCGATTCTCGGTCTGGAACCCGTTCACGCTCGAAGGGTCATACTGTCTAGTTTCTCACCTCTGGAGTTCTGGCCATCAAAAAATTATAGGTCTTGGAAACTCTGGTTACCTGCTTTCAGTGAGCTTCAGTTGATGCAGCCCTGATAATGAGAGCTGCATTGTTGTCCCCAGTATGTCTGGCAGACTCTTGTTCAAGCTTCTTCAAACCTGTAAATTATGAGAACCCAGATATTCGTCTGCTTTATGTAAAGTGCTGCATTTTCCCTTTTCTTCCCTGGCATTGAAATCTTGCTTTACGCATTTCATATGTATTTTTTTGGAAATTTTAGAAAGCTTGTAAATTTTTAAGTACTGGGTAAGACAGAAGTGATCTCTCTTTCTCTCTCTCTCCCTCTCTCCATATATATATATATGTGTGTGTGTGTGTGTGTGTGTGTGTGTGTGTGTGTGTAGACATATAGATATGTATATGCAGGAGAAAGTGCATTAAATCCACACTAAGTTTACAGATGCGCATCCAAACAAATAAATAGATGAACACTTGGCAACCATCTGGCGTTTAGATTGGATGAAAACTGTGGAAATCGACACCAACCCACATGGTTAATGCTGAACCTGTTTTCTTGGCTAATTCATCCCTTGAAGGCTGTCACTAATTAATAGCTTTTTAAGGCTTTAAGCTAATTTAATCCTTGAATGACGCCAGTAATTAAATTCTTTTTTTTTTTCACAGAAAACAGATACCATACCAATCACATTTCAGATAATCCAAAGTGGGATTGGTTGTGGAAGGACAAATCGCGGGACTTGGTCCCTTTGGCACATCATTCTGAACTCAGCTTTGTCAATTATTCGTAAGAGAGGGCCTCCAAATGCTTCAGGCTGGAGTCTTGGACTAGGGATGTAAATGGTTCTTACTTGTAAACGGCTTGCATGACCACTGATAAGCGGCAGGAGAATCCCACTGCTGCCTGAGTGAAGGCCAAAGCATCGCCCCCATCCCCAGAGAATTTTGGGCCGTGCTGGTGCTTAGGTGCGGCACCCATTCAATGCAAGTCAGCTAGTATATTGGTTTCGCCCCATTTGCCGCACAAGTGTTGCTTGGGTGTTTGTTTACACACTCACATGAATGTCAGCTAGTATATTGGTTTCACCCCAGGGCCTCCAAATGCTTCAGGCTGGAGTCTTGGACTAGGGATGTAAATGGTTCTTACTTGTAAAGCTTGCATGACCACTGATAAGCGGCAGGAGAATCCCACTGCCTGAGTGAAGGCCAAAGCATCGCCCCCATCCCCAGGGAATTTTGGGCCGTGCTGGTGCTTAGGTGTGACACCCATTCAATGCATGTCAGCTAGTATATTGGTTTCACCCCATTTGCGGCACAAGTGTTGCTTGGGTGTTTGTTTACACACTCACATGATGAAGGAGATGGAGTGTCTCAATTGTACTCTTGGAACACTCTGTCCTCAAACAAATACAACAAATCATCCGCTGAAGGAACTTTATGCTAGTGCAAAACTCCGAGGAGCGTATATTTTATCAGTGGAATTCCATCAACCATTTTGAAAACATGATCAGAAACAGGTGCGGCCCCTTGTGGTGTCGCAAGTTAATCATGGGTACGAAGATATAGACGATATAGATGAGAATAAGAGACAACGTGAGCCATGATTCTTTTTCTCAACCTAATGAAAGGAAAAGATTTCATTGTCCCGAATACCTCTAGTTTCTGCTTAAGGATCTTCTGATTTTGCATCTGTTGCTTTATTTTGCAAATAGTGAGAAAATAAAAATATCAAAGTGCCTTGTGAAGTTGGTTTTTTTTTTTTTTTTTAAGGGTGAGTTGTTCGTTCCATAGCCCCTAAAAGAGGCTACTGCCCCTCTTGCCCTCCCCCTGGGTTTTCAGAGAGCATATTTCGAGACTTTTTTACAATTTTGAAGTAGAGCGCACTGGAACATGGCAAACTCAAACCTGATTCCTTAAAAGAGCCGGACCACCTTGCCGCCCAGTACTGTATCCCTTTGCATATGCTGATTTCATATGAAAAATATGGCTCAAAATATTGGAAGTTTCTGAAAATTGTCGAACTTGAGGGTCTGCTCTTCTTCCTTTTTTTCTTTTTTCTTGTTTACTTTAATGGTTTTGCTTAAAAGGTGGGTGTGGGGCTGGGTTCTGGTACAAGCTGACTCTGGCAGCCAAATAAGGGCCCGGGCAGGACCGAGCCCAATTTCGGTGAGGCCGAACCAGGCCAGGCTCGATATGTATTATATAATCATATTTAATATATTTATATCCTTTTATTAAAATATCATAGTTACATGTTAAATATAAATGTGATTGTTTATTTAAAATCAGATTGGCTAGGTTAGGCTGGGCCGCACCCAGGTTATGAGCCAGCCAGAGCCCGACTTCAAATGGGACCAGGCTGGCCCAAGCCCGACTCGAAATGGGACCTTGCTGCCCAATGCCAGCCCTAGTTTGGGTTCCAAATTTATGGCAAAAGAAAGAAAACAAAGCCGACCTTTGCATATGGATGGAATTTCTGCCTCCCCAACCAGCTATGCCGTTCATGAGTTTGCATGGTAGTTAAGAGTATGGTAGGGTCCTTCCTGTCAATGGAACAATGTCCCTCTTCTCTGAATCTGTTTTTTTTTTTCCTGTATCTTGTGTCTCATGGCATTGTAAATCATTTCATGATTGTTACCAGTTTTTCATATGTAACATGAGAAGCATATACCAATCCCCTTAAGTTCATCTACTGGTAGGTAAGTGTTACTGCTAATTATAAATGCATGAATGCATTTATGCATCTATAATCAAGTATTTGGACCTAATTCAGATATTGAATTTGTTAATGAGATTCAATGAAATGCCACAAGTACTGGAAATAATTTTCCAGTATGAAGCCACACTAGGCTACTCACCATGGTTAAAGTAACAAAGAATAGCTGTTTTTTCAAAGTACATTAATGCTAAAGAAGACAAATCAAAAGTCTAACAGTCATTAATGCAGTGATTTTGTTCCAACAGAAATACTTAAAAACTCTGATATTGAAGATGTGGCCTTTTCTAAACCTTGAAAGCTTTACTCCTGCTGACCATGGTCAAGCAGACTACAAGTAAAAAGGGCACACTGTAGTTAGTTGACACATGAACAGAAAGTTACAAGCAAATTGGTGTTTTTTTGAGTTGTGACATTAAGAGCAGTCAAGATTCAGATTTGGAACCATCCCTCTCTTCAGGGCGAGGAAGCTGCTACAGTTTTTTCTTTTTCTTTTTACAGAGAGAAAGAGAGAGAGATATTAGAGAGAGAGAGAGAATCCAAGGTCTTGACAGGCAGTGGACCATTGACTTTGGAGTGGAGGCTTTAAGGTGGGGAAGAGGAGCAATAGAATCTTGCAGTGCATTAAAGCTTCTGTTAAGACCCAAAACAATGGCCATTAAAACTGATAATTGGAAAGAGCAAAAGCCAAGTTAAATTCAAAGGAAGGCTATAAATGCCAATTAAAGGCAGTGGTGAGGGGGAGAATGGCTTCTGGGTTTGAGTTCACAGTACTGGAAAACTGTGCTCTGCTGGGAAAGCGTGCGTTTGAACTTGGCAGCGAACTCCCAAGAATCCAATTCTATCTGCATAGTAATAAAATCAAAGGGAGAAGAGAAATCCAGAGAAAGAGAGACGGCCTCAAATAAAAAAGCCTCACAGACAGGCCTCAGTCCCCCGCCCCCCAGATATTTCACCTCCTTCTCTCTCTTTCTCTCTCTCTCTTCCTCTCTCATGCCTTAGTTTAGAAGAACCCCACAAAGGTCTTGCTGTTTGCAGTGGCTGAAACTCATGCAGTAGTGAAGCATCAAGTCGTGAAGGTAGACTTCCTTCTGCTTTTTTCTTTTCTGCTTTGTTCTGTGATTCAGAGATTGGGGACCCTTTGCTTTCTTATGTTAGATTAATACTGTTCATCATGTCGGTTTCTCGTTTCTATCTTTTGGGGTTGATATGTTTCATGTTTCTTATTTGATTTCTTTCATTGGATTGGATTGGTAGGCATGTATAAGAACCAGTTGCAAGAACTAGCACAGAGGAGTTGCTTCAATCTTCCATCATATGCGTGTATCAGGGAAGGACCAGATCATGCGCCGAGGTTCAGAGCTTCTGTGAACTTCAATGGCGAGATCTTTGAAGGACCGAGCTACTGCACAACTCTGAGGCAGGCTGAGCACGCTGCTGCTGAGGTAGCACTCAACACTCTCTCCACAAGAGCCCCCCCCAAGTCTCTGGCTGCAAAAGTGCTTGTGAGTCTTGAATGCCGCCATGTTTTTCTCTGAAATATATAAATATTATCAGAACATTGACATGATTTTTCAAGAGTTCATACAATTGACTGGATTTTTCTACCCTTCCTGCTCCTGGTTTTTGTGACCTTTCAGGATGAGACTGGAGTCTACAAGAACTTGCTTCAAGAGACTGCTCACAGAGCAGGCCTGAACCTGCCTGTATACACCACTGTCAGATCAGGTCCAGGCCATATGCCTGTGTTCACTTGCACAGTGGAACTTGCTGGCATGACCTTCAATGGTGATCCGGCAAAAACCAAGAAACAAGCAGAGAAGAATGCTGCAATGGCTGCCTGGTCTGCTCTCAAACAATGTATGTGGAGACTGATTTAGTCCCTTTTTCTCTTTGATGAGATGAATTTCCATTAATTTACTTCTCCGGTCTCTGTGTGTTGAGGAGTGTTAAACCTGGTTTGTTCATTTGTGTTTCAGTGCCGAATCTGAACTCTCTGTTTCAAATCAGCAAGGAGTCTGATAATGGTGAAGAGCAGGAACAAGTAATTGTGGCCCGGGCTCTCTCTTCTCTGAGGCCCAAAGATGAGACCAACAAAGCAGTACGACAGAGGGAACACCAACAGAATCTGGCCAGGAAAAGGATGATGATGAACTACAAGGATAAATACCTAATTCATTCTCAGACTTCTCTTCAATGTCAGCAATGGGGATCACCAGATTTATTGTCGGAACAATCCTACGCTACTCAGCAGCAACCACAACAACAGCAAGGTGTTTTCGTATCCATCTCTGCTCCTCGAGCATGTTCGAAACTTCTACCACCTGTGAACATCTACCACCACCAACAACAAAAACCTAAAGAATCGCCATCTCAATCGAGCGGTTCAGTTTGTTCAAAAGAAGCGGCACCACCACCATCTCTTGCTCTAAATCAAACCAGAGCAATTCCTGTACAGATTAGGAGCAAACCCCAGGTCAGAGCAGAGGAGGTCCCTCCTCCAATTGAAGAACATCAGAGAGACGAAGAGGAATGGCTTAATGGTAGGAAGACAGAACAGCACGTTCCATCCAAAGCCATTGAAAAAGAAGCAAACCCCAGTTGCACATCCAATGCTTTCAGGCCTAAACCCAATTTCTCTAAGCCGTTTTTGCCATTGAACCTCCAGCCTGAGCAGAACACTGAACCGACCCTGATAAGATCACTTAAAAATTTCAGGGTACCAGCTCCACCACCAATGGCTCATAGGTCTCCAATCCTTCCTCCAAGGATGTTCTGTGGTTCAGACTTCCCTTCGCATGCAATGGCTCCTGCTGTTCATATACGCTCAGTGATACCAGTGTGTGCTGCTCCACCAGTCAGGCCTCCTTCCCCTTCTCCTCCTCCTCCTCCTCCAGAACAAGTACAGAAGCAAGAAGCATCTTGTTCAAATGCACAGGACATCTCACAGGCAGCTTCAAAGATGAACAGTCTCTCCATATAAACCACACCATACTGATGATGGTTTCACATCAACGCCACCACCACCAAATGCTGCAACTGTGTTATGAGTATAAACCTATAAAATTGTGTTTAGATTTTGAAGACCCATTGTTCTTTCTTCTGAAACTCTTGGGTTTTCTTGTCTTGGAAAATTTTGTGAGAAAGGAAAAATTTTGTGGGTTGGAATGTTGGATATGAACCAAATTTACCGTAGTAAATCTTCAGTCCTTTTTCCCCTCTCCTTTGCCCTCCCTGAAAATAAAAACTAATAGTGAAGATTGGCGTAAATAACAATAATAGCAAAGCTGAATAATGGGGGTGGTGCAGGTCGTGATTAATTAGAGTGAGAAAAAGAGAGCCACAGCGAGAGAGAGAGAGAGAGAGAGAGAGAGAGAGAGAGAGAGAGAGAGAGAGGCGTGTTAATGGTGGGGAGGGGTGTGCAGGGGAGGGGCTGATGGGAGCATTTAATGGTGTCTGGGAAACGAACAGATGAGCTGATAAACGCAACGTTAAGTTGTGGGGAGTCCATTAATGAGCTGCCCTCCCTTCACTCTCCTCCATTAATGCTGGGGTCAGTATCAGAGTAAAATTGGGAGCGAGCCATCACCTTCTTTTCTATCCTGCCCTTTCTCCTTTCTTCCCGGCCCTTTGCTAATACCAGCAGCACCTCCATCTCCGTAATTCCCCCAGGTTAACCTACGATTGTTCCCTTTACATCGCCACTCTTTTCTCTCTCTAGAACACGACCCGAAACATTCCCTCTCAGGATGTAAACATACGAAGAATTGCTTCATCGTATTCCCAAGTTTTCTGCAGCAAAACCAGTTTGATATATCAATTTAATCTCTGTTTCTTTCTCTCTCTCAAGCAGATGTAAATGTAATCTATGATCCCCTATTATTTTAAGAAATTTAAGCGTTAATTTACATTTTTTTATAAATTTCAATCTACACATTCGCCTTTTATGATATTCTATGCAAAGAAATCGAACATCTTGCATCCATTGTATGGTTAGATTCTGATAAAACTTCGGAAAAATGGCCAAACCAGAGGATGGTTTGAAAAAGTTGGACGCAATCAATTGCACCTCCCACTCATAGCTTGTCTCTTAGCCACCTAACTCTCAGCCACATTCAATGCTGTCTTTCACAAATCTAACCATATGGGTTGTTGCATATATCAAGAATCTAAAGAATTCAAAGGAAAACATGAAAATCAGTTGTCTAAATCAATTTTTTGTAAAGTTTTCAAAAAATCAACGGCCATCATTTTTTCACTGAAATTTAGACATAGGATTTTTATGGTATTTGTCACACTTATCTACTTGGATAGAGACATATCTTGCGTTATATATAGAGAGAAAATAACCATGTCTGCCTTCGGGTTTCTTTTTTTTTTCAAAGACAAAAAGACAGAGAAAAAGTAAGTAAAGGAGAATTGGTGGTATTCTGGCTAGGAACCATCTCTGCCTTCAACCTTCAATATTATGTGTATATGTGTGTTTTGATAAGAGAATTCTATGATTACTATGTGCTGGATCGCTAAAAATTGAAAGACTGTCACTAAAAACATTATGAATAGTTGCTAAAAGTACCATAACTGTTAGTACGACATAAATTGTTGTTAATGCTTATATCATAACTGTTTTTCCGGCAACCTTGTGCAGAGAACATCATAGAATTTATATGTGTGTGTATATATATATATTGAATGATGACTCTGGCATATATATATATATATATATATATATATATATATATATATATATATATATATATATATATATATATATATATATATATATATATATATTAGAGTCACCCAACTATCTATTCTAGGTCATTTGATCCAACGTAATAGAGGTTAAAAGAAATAAGGAGAAAAATGTTTTTGTAATATAGTATTATGTTCACACGTTTTTTTTATTATTTTTC
>JAANDH010000237.1:42780-72194 GCA_011799765.1 Nymphaea thermarum | reverse complement strand
TTATATATATATATATATATATATATATATATATATATATATATATATATATATATATATATATATATATATATATATATATATATATATATATATATATATATATATATATATATGCCAAATGCTGGAAATTGCCATGGAAATTGAAAAACTATTGACACAGAGCACTACCTGCAATTTATGTTACAACAATAGTTCATGTTACTTTTAGTAACGGTACTGTCAATAACACATTTTAATTTTCAGCCATTCGGACCTCCAGCAAAATTTGGCATATGACAAATTATATATATATATATATATATATATATATATATATATATATATATATATATATATATATATATATATATATATATATATATATATATATATCACCTTGGAATGAAGGACTTGGCGTAACTGATTTAATTTGTCAATGCCTATATGTTCACCTTCTGGGCTTCATCTATCCAACATGAAACGAGGAAAGAAATTCCCTTTAGGCGGTCAGAAGCATGGTTTGAGAGAAACAATAGGCGTATGCTTAGGGAAAAGAGCTGATGAGGTTTGAACCCATGACCAGCTGCCTCATCGCCGAGGCCCCCTCCGAAGTTGCCCATCTCCCTGGGTTTTTTTTTTTTATGGTAACAAATAAGCGCTACATTTTAAAATTGTTGCATTTTCCACTAAAAAATAGTTTAGTTTCAAAGAAAAATTTTCATAATATTTTTTAAGAGGAAACTGCAAAGACACACTTAATCAAAGGAGTACTTTTTTACGACAAGTATCTTTTTTTCATTACTGTATAAAAAAATGCTGTTTTCCGTCGGTAGGAGGCCCTTGTATAGTGCTCTCAAAATTGGCTGCCTATTTATTAATTTTTTAAAATTGAACAGTGATTTAATACTTGCCCAAATGTTAATCGCCTTTTTATAATTGCTTCAGTCTTTAGATACTGCAAAAAATTATTTGTGTGATGATATCATTATATATTGTCATTTTTAGTTCAAATCACTTTTAGCGTGTTCTTTGTTTACAGCTCCATCTTTTGTTTATTTGAAACAGTTTAAAAACTATTCTAAATATTCATCAACATAAGAAAATTAGTCCACAACTCTCATTCTCTAAATTGTTTTGGTGTGTATATATATATATATACACACACACATGCGCGCGCGTATGTGTGTGTGTAGAATTTTCAAGATTTTCTCAAGAACCAAAACTTTGCAGAAAAATGCTAAGGAAAAGGTTTTATGATAGTACTCTAAGAACTATATTTGTGGATATGTTTGTAAAACCTATTTTTTGCCTATAATATGACAAAGAAGATGACTTCAAGGGGCGTAGCATAGCTGGTTTAGAAGGCAGGCATATTGAAGGCATTTCACATGTTCAATTCCCATTGGTACTACTCTCTTGAACCGTAAAAGATGAGATCATGATGCTCAAGTTATACCGATTATCCTAAACCGTAGAAGGTGGAATCACGATATTCAAGTTGAAGGGTGTATCGAATCTCAGTGAGGTCCTCGTGCAGCCTAAAACCTTAAAAGCAGGGAGAATGAGGGGGTCTTCGGGTCTTATTCAAGCAGTAAGTTATTAATATCTTGCTGACTTGCTCTCTCAAAGATGATGAAGAAGATGAAAACAATGGATGGGACAGTTGTGCCTTAAACACTGCTGCTAACCTTTCACTGTGGACCATAGACAATTTTTCTCCTTTTCCCCAATGCAATGCTGATCTGATATGGGGGCCATGTTCCTTGCAGAAAAGGTAGGGGCCACACTTGGGTTGCTCAGCTCTGAAAGTTTGATGAGATGATAAATGGGCAGCCCTCTCCTTTTGGTCACTGCTGAAATTTTTTCCTGTTAAAATAAGCTTTCCTCTGCTGGCACCATCAATGGCAGAACCTGGTGGTCTTCTGCACCATTTCAGTTGTTATCAAATAACAGTTTCCATGCACACTGCCCAGCAGCAGTTTGAAACAGTTTGCAACAGCAAGCTGCATTTAGTAGAAAACCATGTGAAAGAACCGGTTCTTTTCGACTGACTAGTGTCTTGAAAAGATTTGACATGAAATCGGAACTACAATTGCAGCTGGATCAGTTCACCATTTATTCAATTACAGTAGCGGATTGAGGCTGAATCGGATTCGAAGCAGCTCCCACTTATCCGACACCTTTAGAGCCACTTCACAATTTTGAACGAGTTAAGCACACCGGGCCTTCTTTCCCTGCCGATTCTTTCAAAGCCTAAATATGATCTCTTTCTTACAGGATACTAGACAGGGACAAAGGAATCACATTCAAACTTCGGCCAAGTACAAGCAGTGATGGGCAACATTTCTCTTTTATATTATCGACCATTACCCAATTTTAATCAGTTAACCTTCAAGATGAAAACAAAGAAAATGCAGTAGTTGTTGCTATGACCATTATTTTATGAAGATATAAACACTAATCGTCAGTGTGTGTGTATATATATATACAAGCAGTGAAGGTGGGTTTATATACCAGACGCCTTAATATCAGAGACAAAATTCATGCTTTAAACAAAATATCGATATACTAGCATGTTTATGATTACTGATTAAGCACAAAAGATGCATTAAGTCAAGTTGTTTTCATGAACAATACTCTTTTAAGCCTTGTGGGCGCTTGATTAGATGGATTAATTGGGAGGACAGAGAACACCCACATCTGACACTGCTGGTATTTCGGTTGTGAGTTCTGACCAGAGATCAAGCTTCAGATGGCGTTTTACTAACATGAAAACGTTGTTTCAGTTTTTTAGTACTTTTACAGTGGATATGAGACGCCGTCAAACTTATGTGATCTCTTCCTATCTGTATTGCTCTGTCTGTGTGTGTGCCCTTTTCTTTTCTTTTTTTTTTTCAAAGAAGTGCTACTGCTTTTGGGCAATCACAGAGAGACACAGAAACATAGGTAGTTTGGTGGGATTTTCTTTACCCACAGTCTCATGGACAACGAAAGACGTGTAGTTCCCCAGTAATGCTCGACACTGATGCAACAAATATGATAATTTTTTGCCTCTTCTCAGCTGATGCTCCCCATTTTCCCCACACAGACTTGAATCAACCAACACAGGTTGCAGAAGTAGCTTTCTGCAACTAAATGAGCAGATGAACTAGCAGTCTTACGAATGGCATGCTGGTGGCAGGCAAAGGGTGTGAAAACTATTTTATTCTTTTTGCTTTCTCAACAAGTTTGAGAAGAAATGCATATCTAGCCGGTCTCTGAAGCAGCAGAATGTAACCCCCAATCTCAGGTTGGGTTACTTAAAATTGTGCAAGGTGATGCTTTCTGGGGGAACCATGACTCCCCATGACACTCACAGCAGGAACCATTATGCCAATCGCTTTGTGTCTGCAACTGTTAAAAGGTGAGGATTTGTATCAACAAGTTGAGTTGTTGAGGTGCACCTTCAATAACAACTCCTGTCGATGCACTAGGGCATAGATTTCTTGGAGCATAGCGTCCAGATATATGAGCAATTCAATCCTTTAGGAAATGACTCAAACTAAGTATGAGGTGTCTGTAGTTAGGGGAACGAAAGGAAAAAGACCAAGAAACCAGGTGGCCTGCAAAAACAGTAAACTGATATTCACCATGAATTTCAAAATGCAACAGATCATTATCATTTACCAGTTAACTTCACAAGCCACACATACCTTGTAACATAGGTATAGGTAAAGGAGTGGGAGTCTAACAGGATGGAGGAGGATGCAAGGTAACAAATAACCAAGAAGACAGATATAGGATCTCAGTGGAAGCCATAACTGCATAAGGTAGGGCTGCACCCATGGATACTCTGCTTTAGCTACCTGAAAAATCTAGGTAGGGAATAGAAAATTGAATAATCAAATGATATCAATGAGCTGATTTTTTTCCTACAGATAGAGATACCTGGCCTTGCTGGTTTCACTTGCTGTACCTTTGGTCGCCTCCCAACAGTGTAAGAGTCCAAAGGGAAGCCCCTTTGAACCCCACTATCAGCTAAAGTCGATTGAGATAAAATGGCAATGCATGCAAACTTAGTACATGACAGATTAAAAGGATGACAGCATGGTACGGCTACAGTGAACAAGTTTTAAAATGACACCAAGCTCTATAGCACTTTCAAGAGGTTGAACTGTCAAAAACTGCCCAGTTACATTCATCTAGAGTGGAATTCTAAACATTTACATGGAAATTTGGTAACTTCGAGAAGTTACTCCTTGGACAAGCACAAGCAAGTCATTGCATTGACTGGAAACGCTGCATAATGATTTTACTCATGTCTAAGTACCTCTGAGCACAATTGGTGACACAAGATACCTCACTAGAGCTGAATTTGCTGCCTGGAGTACCGGTGATGCACTTATCCCAGCATATACTTGTGAGCTTGCCCACCATTTCGTTCACCATAGCCCTTCCTTTTTCTTGCTGCAAGGTAGTTGGCAATTTCAGAGCGCTAACATAACCGAAAAGCTGTAGAATGCAGATACATGCCAACAGAAGTACCGCCACTACCAGTTGTTTTCAACTACACTTTCTTTACTGACATTAAATATTGTTTTTAGCTACGAGTAACCACAGATACCTGATTAGAACAGCAACTCTGAATTCTAAACATCAACAGCATGTCGAGAATGCCAAGTGATGCCTGGACTTGCTGAAATTGCATAAGAGCTGCCAGAACCTTCCTCAACGCAGACAATGAACTGGACATTGTATAAGTTACAGTTCATATTTATGTGAATATAATTAGTGTTTTTACTTCCAAATTCTGTTTGTGTGAATATAATTGATGCTTTACTTCCAAATTCTTAGTAACGTAATTGTTATTTACTCAAGAGTGTCTCAGTTCCTAGGTCCAGCCAAAGCAGAACCAGTCTCACCAATTATGTGAATATAATTAGTGTTTTTACTTCCAAATTCTGTTTGTGTGAATGGAATTGATGCTTTACTTCCAAATTCTGAGTAACGTAATTGTTATTTACTCAAGAGTATCTTAGTTCCTAGGTCCAGCCAAAGCGGAACCAGTCTCAGCAATTATGGACATGGTTCACCTCGGGATTGAAAAACAATAAAAAAACAAGGCCCAACTTTGATGGTGTAGCGCATTAAACAATACGATGAAGAATACTGCCATGATAGCCTTCCAACTAGACAAGAGAAAACCCAAATCTTAAACGCGCTTCACATAAAAGAAAAATTCAGCAGCAAACATAAGAATTAATAAACCCTCAAGTATGCTTCCATAGTCCACACAACAATCTGAAGAAAAAAAACTACATGGGTTGTTTCTGCTACAAACTACAAAGAAGTTACAGAAAGAAGCAAACTAATCAAACACCAAAGGGAAACAAAAACATAAACCCAACCATGTTAGATGACATCCCCGCTTTTCATAATCTATAATACTACGAGACTTAACCAAAATGATGATACCAAACACTAATGTCCCTGGTTTGAGTCAGAACAATGGCACCTCATAAAATTTCTTCAATAAACATATTAGCCGTATCAAGGGGAAGTCATCCAACCTCCATAATACAGATACTTATACGAAAATTTCCTTCGAGAACTAGAAATGAATGAAGCGACGGCGGAAAAATCTGAATTTTGCTCAAGAAAGAAGCAACGGAAACAAAATCAGGAAGCACAGGGAGAGAAGAAAAACATTCAACAGAGAGAGACTGCTTGCCTCGAGGAACCTCTGAAACTCGGACGAGTCGACCGAAGAAGAGTCCATCCCCCGCTCTCTCTAGAACCCTGAACCGCTAAACCCTTCGAACCTCCGAGTCTCAGATAAACGGACATGGTCTCAATTTTCGATCCTGAATCATTAACACAGGTAGATCCAAATCCAACTCCTGGACGACAGATTCTCTAAAATGTCGAACAGGAAGAACAACTCTCTTAGCAGCAAATCAATTTCAACATTCAAGACAAAGCAAAGCAACAATATACCGTAATAAGTTCAACCTCTTTAGTTTTCTTACCAGCTTTAAGCTCTATTATTATACAATAACTTCACTATTCTCTCAATTAAAGTGTAGTAGAAATTAGAATACAATAAAATAGCATTTTTCTTATTTACTCGAATAATTTCGTTAATTTTTTTTTTATGACACACTTGCAGGAGAAATAAACAATGCTAAAAATTTTTCCTTCCACATTAATTGAGTCTTTTTAAATTGAGGGAATAAATTATTCGAAAAAAGTTATGTGGCATATTTTATTTGCTTTGTACATGGCATAATTTTAGTAAAGAAAAATATGCTTTTATTTGCTTTCTACATGACATAATTCGATTAATACAAAGTATTCATATTAAAGCATGTGCCTTTAATTGGGTGATATTGGAATCAAGGAAAACTTAGTTGGTTGGGTTGAGGGTCTCTTAGAGGTGGGACACACTACCTAAGTTGAAATGTGCACTGTTGATACAACCCAAAACCTCAATAGCAAAGAGAATAAATGGAGGCCTTCGGGTCTCGTTTAGAAGCGATAGGTAGACCTGGACATCGGCCCGGCCTTACCAGAAAAGAGTCGGGCCCGATAAGAGTCGAGCCCCGGTCAGGTCAGTCCAATGCTGGAAGCTTGATTAAAATAAAAATATAAAATAAAAATTTGTGAATATAAAATATATTTTAATGATATATATATTAAATAAAAATAATAATAAATTAATTGAGCCGACCCAAACCAGTTTTTTCGGGCCGGATACCCTTCAGGTACTTGGGCCCGTTGCCCAGGCTTAGCGATAGGTTGTTAATCTCTTGTTCACCCCTGCAATTGGATGATGTTGATCATATAAATATAATTTTAAAAGTTGGGTTTTATTTAAATATAACAAAGAGAAAATGACAAATCCCACATTACTTTATACAACATACTTTATAATTCTATTGGACAACTGGAGCATTATGCCCATGATAAAAAAAATGCCAAAGTGATTTTCCACCAAACTTTCCACCTAATAAGCATATGCTTTTGAATTTTAATGAGAATGTGATTCTTATAAAACGTTGCCAAAGTTTTATAATAATATGTTGAAGATTTTTTTATGTGATGAAGGTAGATTATGCACTATAGTTATGACAAACTAAACTGACTTAAGACTTAAGAGTGTCACATGTTTATTTTAAAATATAACTTTACTATTTTTTGTATTTTCTTATTTTAATTAGTTTTTAAATAATAATTATTTTAAAAAAAGTAAATCTAAATATATATTTATTATTTTTGCATTTTTTTTATCTTAAGTACATTTTAAATGTTTTTCGTTTTTATAAAAAATAATATTTAGCTAGTTTTTTCGTTTACTTTGGCGACATATGGGCAAAAGGGGACATATTTATCAAAAGGGGACATGTGTTCATGCATCATGGGATGGTGGGGACAGCTGGTTCTGGGAAAATTGTCTTGCAATCTTTTCAGGATAAGAGCAACTTAGCAAAGGATGCTATTTGAGAGTGTTTGGATGAGACATTTAAACCAATTTTTGAAGGGAAAAAAATGATCTTGCTTTCGAGATGCCAGATGCCATTTAGGCGCGTTTGGATGACAAAACAAAAAATGCATTTCATGAAATGATCAAGTTGGGATTTAACAAGAAGCTTCATGACTCTTTTCAAATTAAAATTCAACCAAACATTAAGCTTCTTTAATATATGTGTATCTATAGAAGTGACTATGTTGTCATATACCGATGTTGTTGGATAGTTAAAAATTAAAAATATGTCAATCAAAACTGTTATTACGTAGCATTAACAATAGTTTACGATGCAACAACAGTTAAAAGTGTTTTCAATAACAATTAGTGGTGCTTTTACTGACAAATTTAACTTTTAGCCATCTAAGCATCTACTAACATGTTGCCTAATATATATATATATATATATATATATATATATATATATATATATATATATATATATATATATATATATTCTCTAGTTTCATATGCAACAAGTTATTCCCATTCAAACTCATATAGAGTAATCGAAGGATTTTATATATATATATATATATATATATATATATATATATATATATATATATATATATATATATAAAATCCTTATAGAGTATATATATATATATATATAAGGATTATATATATATATATATATATAGAGAGAGAGAAAGAGAGAGAAAAAGTGTCTCCCTACGCTCATTGTAATCCAAATGGTTGTATGTAGACTATTCTCATGTATTGTGGGAATCCAAGCTCTCTTTGTCTCTCCCTCCTCCTCTCTCTTTTATCCAAATGGATTATGGGCCACACAAGTTCCCAAATAAGAGGGACAGCAGTTGTTAGCTGATTTGGATTCGTCTTCTCACTTTCTCACTCTTTCTCCCCTTCTCTAATAAATATATATATATATATATATATATATATATATATATATATATATATAGAGAGAGAGAGAGAGAGAGAGAGAGAGAGAGAGAGAGAACATCATCACTTTTTCAAGAAATACAATTTTTAAAATAAATTAAGAATTTGACAAGAAAAAAAAAAGTTCAAAGTCAAATATTATGAGTTTTATTTTTCTTTTACAATTTGTTCAGTCAAAGAACAACTCTCTTGCTCTTGCATGCATTGCCGTGTCAAATGGCACGACGTTTGATGAAGACTCGGGTGAGCGCGATGTATTAATCCCATTGCCCGAAGGCCCCTCCATTCTCTCTGCCGGGGTTCTGAACTGCGTCGGTGTCAACGATAATAACGGTGCACCCTTCAACTTGGATGCGACATTTGGGGCACTATGTGAAATTAAGAAGAGTCTTATATGCATGTATAAGAAATTAAAAAGAGTCTCATACATTTGAAAATTCTTGAAAGGTTGTCCAACTAAATTCGATAGGTTCGAATCTACGTTTCAATACATATCATATGTCTAATGTTCATCTATTTTGGCAACCGACTCAGATTTAATGTGACTTTTATAAATTGGATTAAAATTTGGATCTAAACATGTGAACCCTAATAAAGTGGATTTATAATAAAGAGTGGATTCAATTTGAAGCAAATTGATTGAAGTTGATTCAACTGGATCAATTATAATTTGGCAATCTGCAAACAGATAAATGAAAAAAATTAAAATTAAAATTTTGTTTAAATATCTTGGGACTTAATATGAAAACAACACGTCACAATCATGAATCAAACACACTGCATTGCATTTTTGCGATCCAGCTTGTCCCTTTTTGTTTTTTGAAAATTATACGAATATAAAACTCTTCATTTCCCGATGTTTTAAAAAGCGCACAAGCAAAGGGCCGAGTCATTATTTCATGGCTTAACGAAATCCAACCAAACCAAGCCAAGAAGGTGACGAGGATACACGTCTTATCCCCCTCCTTCTTTGCCACCTCATTCCCACTCATTGCCTTCTTGGATCTGACGCGGATCACACCCCAAATCTGACGGGGCGATTTGGATCGACCAGCCCCTTTTCCATTCCTTGAAGTTTTCTTTCTTTTTTTTTTTTTAAAAAAAAAGAAAATCTAATTTGTTGAAAAAATAAGCAGAAATTGGATGTGTCCTCATTCGCAATAATATAGAGTTGGATGTCGGATCTGATTGCAGATTTGGAATACGATTTGGATTTGAAACAATTTGGATCTCGAAACGGTTAAACCAAAGGATGCGGAACCGAGAGCGAGAATTTTCTGGATTTGGCGTCAACAACAGGTAGCGGACAAAAAAAAGGAATCGAGAACAACGGATGAGGACAGCCCGCGGTTTTATCCGGATATTCCGCGCGTCTGGTTTAGGAATTTCGGAATCATTTCTGGATATTCCTCTTTCACCCCATGGTCTCTCCCTCCCTCTCCCTCTCCGTGTCTCAAATGTTTGGAAATATTGATATTTAAAGGGGGGGAATCAGAAATAGGGAGGTCACGGAAGGAGAGCGGTTAACGGCGTTCCATTCCGTCGGCTCCCGTTAGGAATCCATTGGGAACATTCCGGCGGTTCCCCCGATGGGCGGAGGGCGCGGTCGTTGTGCGGGGAATATGCCAAGGAGGGAACGGATCTTCCAGAGTAACGGCGGCAGACGGAATATTCCAGTCCGTCATCTTCCATCCTCCTCTCCCGTCTCTCTCTGAGAACTCCTCGCCCTGCGACCATCCATAAATTTTCTCCTCGTCGAGCAGGTGGAGCGGCCATTCGATCACAAGCTCCTCCGGCGCCGACTCGGTTTTGTGCCGGATCGACTCGGTCCCGCCTTTTTCACCGACACCTCACGCCTGTGATGGCGCTCAAGGCGGTTCACGTCTCCGACGTCCCGAATCTCGACCAGGTGCAGGAGGGCGCCGCTCTCGCCATCTCCTCCGGCCGGCTTCTCAAAGGTGAGCTTCACGCCCGGCGGCCCTCTCCGTTCCTCTTCCTGTCTTGTTTTTTGTCTTTTCGGGGTGTGTCTTTGCATCCGGCTTCCCTCCGCCGGAACGATGAACTTCTGTCGGGACGAGGAGGAACCGCAGGAAACTGTCCTGGTTTTATGTGTCTTCTTTTTTGGTGACGTTGCCGGAGAAGTCAGATTCGGACGCTGTTGTCTTGAGAACTACGTCACGTTCTCTTTTTGTTTCTCCGGTTTCTTCCTGTAGAGGAGAATGCCGTTGGTTCCGGAATCGGTTCTCCTGGTTATTTTCTCGTTTTTAGTGCACTCCTTGCTGAGGAGATGGTCGATTGGTTCTGTCGCCGAAAAATTGATTATCCGGCGTGGTTCCGAAAGGTAAAGGATGAAGAACCGACGTTGCTTCGTTCGTGTACGTTCTTTCTCTGTTTAGTGTCGTACTTCCTCACGATGAAAGCCGAAATAACTCATTGACCGGATGTCTTTTATTTTTCTCTGGCATTGTCGGATCCGCTGCCGGGGGAATCGTCCTCTCCGGCGCGTTGACGCCGCGGAAGTTATGCTTCCCTCGCATCGTTTTCTTGCTTTTCTGTTTCTCGTTTTTCTCTCTTGTTTATTGCTTTCTGAGACAAGCATCTGAGAACTGACTTTCCGGCTATGAGCAGGAGCCGAGGAGCAGAGAACCGCGTTCAAGCCGCCGAAGTTCATGGTGATCGGCCACCGGGGGAGCGGCATGAACGCCCTCTCCTCGCCGGACGGGAGGATGAAGGCGATCAAGGAGAACTCGCTCCTCTCCTTCAACACCGCCGCAAAACTCGGCGTCGAGTTCGTGGAGTTCGACGTTCAGGTAGCTTCCCGGAGTTCTCTCACCACAATCTCCCCGATCAGGTGGCGCTTTCTGGTCGCCGCGTCCGTTCTCTTTGCCTCTTTGCGCCAGTGTCTGAACTTTCGTTCCGCTACTTTGTGTCGAATTACTCGGCGATTCGTGCCGATTCTTTTCTTCGCCCATGGTTTTCCGCGTACTGTGGGCACCTAAAATGACTCAAATGACCTCGCAAAAATCATATTCTGAGGACATTGGTACCCTTCGAGCTACGGAGGAAAGGGCGGCAAATCCAGAAGCATCGACTCAAATGTATTGTTAACTGTCCGCAAGTTAAAACAATGATTTCAAGCTTTTCTTTTCTCACACAAAGTACAAATTTTATTGTCAATTTTTTTTTTTTTTTGCAATCAAAGGAATTCCAGAAAACCGTAAAACAAAGTTGGAGAAAAAGAATTCTGGAGTTCTTGAGCCTTCTCACAAGTTTTGGTGAAAAAACGGAGAGTATCTGTTCCTTGGCCTATTCTATTTTGGGATTTATAGGACATGTTATTAATCTTGTCTCTTCACGTTGAATCGAAGTTGTTCTTTCGTTCTTGGTCGGAGCAGACCTGTTGGTAAGTCTCTTCATCTTTTCAAAATTCTCTGCTAAACTTTTTCCGGTATCATCTTTGATGTTCGAGTCTGCGGCTTCTGTGCTCGAATTTTCTTCGTTCCTCTAATAAAGACCATTTCTGGGTTTGTCTTGTGTGCTTCCAAAATTGATATCACAGTGATCGATTCTGGTTTACATGTTCTTTTCGGTTCCTTTGTATTCCTCTGTTTTGGGATTAATGGTGACGGAAAACTGATTCCTCATTGTACAGGTAACAAGAGACGGCTGCCCCATAATTTTCCACGATAACTTAATCCTTACAGAAGAAGAGGTAGGCTTCCTTGTTTCTCTCCCTCCCAAAAAACCTTTTCCCCCTCTTATCTCTGTCTCTTTTGCGCATGCTTGGTCTTACTCATGTGAACTGCAGGGAATCATATCGGAGAAGCGAACCACAGAACTCACGCTTGCGGAGTTCCTCTGCTACGGCCCCCAAAGAGAACCCTCAATTGTAAAAACCCTGAATCTTTTTTTCCCTTGCTCTTTTGGCGTTTTTTTGGACTTGGTCTAATTTTGTTGGGGATGGAAAATTAGGTCGGAAAATCGCTGTTAAGAAAATCAAAGGACAGAAGGGTCCTCAGTTGGAAAGTGGAAAACGACGACCCTCTCTGCACGCTTCAGGAAGCGTTTCAGAAGGTTGAATCCTCTTTGGGGTTCAACATCGAACTCAAGTTCGACGATGGCTTGACGTATTCAGAAGAAGAGCTATTGAAGACTCTACAGAATATTCTGAAGGCACGTCAATTATAGCTCATCTTTTGTTGCAAATCTCTTCTGTTCTTATCTTGATACAGCGTATTTTTAGATGCGTAGGTGTCCTGATCAGAAAACTTTCCTTGTCAATTGTTGCAGGTTGTGTTTGAATACTCACGAGGTAGACCGATAATCTTCTCAAGTTTCCAACCAGATGCAGCCCTGTTAGTCAGGAAATTACAGAACGCTTACCCTGTAAGTGTTTTTCTCATCATTTTTTGATAAATTTTTAGATGAGTTATTTTGGCTATTGGCTTAATTAGCTCGTGGACACCAATGAAGAGTCCATTCCATACCTGGGATGCTTCTTTTCACTAGATTGCTAGCCTAATGAGCTCGTCAAGCGTTCTAAACTCTTCTCGCGTTTGGTCAGGTCTTCTTCCTTACAAATGGAGGATCCGACATATATAGCGACGTCCGAAGAAACTCTCTTGATGAAGCCATTAAACTATGTGTTGCTGGAGGACTGCAGGGGATTGTGTCCGAAGTTAAAGCCATCTTCCGGAATCCTGCTGCTATTCCCAGGATAAAAGAAGCCAATCTTGGAATTTTAACCTATGGCCAATTGAAGTAAGCAACCTTTCCTTTCTGAAGCTCCATCAAAGCCATCCATTGACTACCCGATTGATGTCTGTTTAGAGTGTTTTTAAAATTCAATCTGATTCTCTTGAATTGGACGACTTACATCAAATCATTCCATATAAGTTCTGGTACCATGACTTTTTTTTTAACTATTTTGCTCACTTCTTATTTATCAAATTACTGACAATAATTTTACATCCTTAGAAATTTTTAGGAGTTTCAGTTTCAACTTTTAGACTTGTGTGTCGCTGGAAACCGTTCAAAAAGTTTCCAAAGAAATCTTGTCATGCCACAAACCCTCTCGCAGACAACAATTTTCTGTTTTTCTTTTCTCGTCTTCTCGCTACGTCATAGCTTTGTTGCGTCCTTCTCGATCAACGAAGCTGGTGAGGAGCTCACAGTTTTTTGGTGATAATCTTTCTATGGTAATTCTATAATGCAGCAACGTGTCGGAAGCCGTCTACATGCAGCACTTGATGGACGTGGATGGCGTGATTGTGGATTTCGTTGGGGAGATTGCAGAATCTGTTTCACAGTTCGGGAAGCCTGCCGGAGAGGAATCACAGGGCGCCGTCGCCGGAGAGGAGGAGGGGATGGCGCAATCGCAGGGGAAGTTGGCGAGTCACCCCAAGTTTTCTCAGGGGGACCTATCGTTCTTACTGAAATTGATTCCCAACTTGATACAGTAAAGCTATATGTCCCCACTGAGCTCAAGCCGCAGATTCACCCTCCCAGTCTATTATTTCCGCTGGGGGAGGAGGGGGTTGCCTTTTGCTTCCATTTTCTCAATACAGAGTGCTCAGAATGAAAGCTTTTCTGTATATATTGCCTGGGAATTGTGATCCCTATATCGCTTCATGCCAATTAAATGAAAACAAAAGGAAGTTTCTCTCTTTTTCTCTTTCTCTTTCTCTTTCTCTGCTTGGAACAAATGGAAACTGTACATAAGATTGACACTTGATTGAGAATACCTTGAAGAGTTTCATCACAATCACAGTCCTCCAATGACAGATTGGAAGCGAAGAACAGAACACCATTGTCTTTTCGTTCCGGCGTTCTGCCATGTTTGATAGAACTGTGAGGGACAAGGGAATGATGTCTATTTCATTTGAAACTCTATTTCTACCTGTTTTTCGAAACCAAAGTTGTCCATATCATTGTATATCAACCCTACGGATGCAAATGGTTCGGATTTGGATCGAGTCAGATTTTATAGAATTCGATTTAATGGGATTCTGTGTAATTGTATTTGGATTTGGAGTTTCGTAGCCGATTTCAAAACTGATTTCAGATTTGACTTGCATTAAGATCCAATATTTATATATAGTTGGACAGGATTTTTGGTAGAAACCGAAAAGTCAGATTTGGATTCAAATTTCAGTTTAAAACTAAGCACCATATCCGAATCCATTTAGGAACCTGATAGAGATTTCCTCACCAAATCCTACTAAACAGATTGAAATTCAATTCAAATCAAGTCTGAATCTGACTAGAAACTTGATTCAAATTTCTTTAACAAAATGGGTTTCAAACTGGATCCACAATTGGACAGTAGTTCCAAATGAGGCCTGTATTGGACAAATCTCGGCTCCTCATCAGCAAATATATAAATCAAATTATCTTATAAAATTTATCATGTTCTTTAATATGAAAAACAATTTAAAAACGCTGGCAAACTACATTGACAACATTTATCTGGAGGTCTAATCTTGGCGGTTTGATCCTGGCTTCTGGTGCTAGATCTGTTATTTCAAGTTTGGATCCGTGAATTAGAAACCGAGTGCATTTTGGATCGCATATGGATTTTGAGATATTGGATCTAGTCGAAGCCGCACCCATGTCGGGTGCGCACCCGACTCGATGCAGACTCCGGTGCGACAGTAAAATAAAAGAGTCTGGTGACTTAGCTCCCAAACAAAATTAGATATGCTACCTAGATTTCAAATTTGGAGTTCAATATACAAAAAGATGTACTATATATATATATATATATATATATATATATATATATATATATATATATATATATATATATATATATATATATATATATATATATATATATATATATATATATATATATATTTGGAGCTGACTTGGACATTTGGAGACCATAATCATCTAAGTGACTCGTAACTTAACCATAATGTTGTGGTTAGATTTCATTAAAAACCGAACTCCTGTAAGATCGATTTAGTGTTCTCATTTTTAAAACTAAAAGGTATAACTTGTTTCCTTTTAAATTTTTAGTCTTTTTTTTTTTTTACATTCATAACTTTATGTTCATTTTTACAAAATCTGGTGAAAATTTTTTAAGAACACCCATGATCCAGATCCAAGATCCGACAACCAAACCAACGGATTTAAGATGAGGTCAATTTAACCGAACGGGGTAATAAAACCAGTGACTCCGCTTTCTATTTATGGTCCACTTTTTTCGGACATTTTACGGAAAAACGTTCACATCTTTTATTATTTCCCTAAAAAACGAGGCACTTTTCCCAAGATGTTGGGTTTGTTCTTGGCCGGCACACGCGCTCCGTTGGCCCAAACTTTTCTCATGCGTTACACGTGGCAAGGTCGAACGGTACTCCATCCAGTGAAAGCCTTACACGTTGCATGGGTCCCACCTTAGACCGAATTCATAGTGTTGCATGGGTCACGTGTAAGGCTTTGATTGGATGGAGTACCGTTGGACCCTGCCACGTGTAACGCATGCGAAAAGTAGTTTGGGCCAACTGAGCGTGCCTTATTTTTTTAGGGAAATAATAAAAGATGTGAATGTTTTTCCGTAAAATGTCCAAAAAAAGTGGACCATAAATAGAAAGCGGGAGTCAATGGTTTTATTACCGGGTTCGGTTGAATTGACCTCACCATAAATCCGTTGGTTTGGTTGTCGGATCTTGAATCTGGATCATGGGTGTTCTTAAAAAAATTTCACCAGATTTTGTAAAAATGAAAATAAAATTATGAATGTAAAAAAATAACGACTAAACAAAGGGCGAAGGATACACGACTTTATCATTAAAGTCATATAATTACGGGCTATTACACACAGTAACCTTCCTGAAACATGTAAGGCTACAAAGAGAAATTTCAAAAAATATTAAAGCCGAACTCATATATGTCAGATTCCATTCGGCAAAAGAAGTACTAAATGGAAAAATACAATTGCTCTTAGCCAAAAAGAAGAGAAAGGCATGGTTTAGAACACCGGCAGTCCGCTCCTTTTATAGCCCTGTGACCCCCGCCACTTCCACCCGCCCATCGATACAGGACTAAATAAGTGAAAGTCCATATTTTTTGACGTAAACCATTCATGATTTAGTTCATACATTTAAACATATTTTTTGACGTATATATATTGTTTTGCTCACATACTTCATTTACGGACATAATTAACAACATCATGCATAGCGTATCTAAACTTAGATAAAAAAGCATAACATAAGTTTCTAGACATCAAGACCAAATCTCATTTGTATGTTGACAAGCACATATATTTCAATTCATTAGCACAAAAGTCTGGTTCTCAAGTATTAGTCCAAGTAACTTCATAATTTTACAAAACATAAGCACATGAGACTTATGCTATATAAACTAGATTCAGATCCAAATCTCTTTGTAACAATTATCCAAGCACAAATCTATATGCTTAATCAAAACAAATACAACATGATTCTATGACCATCATCAGTTAACGAAGTATATATTATCATGTTTTATTGTTCTCAACGTCACTCGCTCGGTACCTGATCCCAACCCTTCTTCTGACTCCATTTGATTTTGAATTCGTTTAGACAAAGATGGTAAAGAAATTTAGATCTGATTATTAATAAGGTTCACATGAATAGGAATATGACATATGATTGAGATCCAACTCAAGTTCATGTAGATACCAAATCTTGTGCAACTACGTTTTGAAAAGTATCAATGTTATTCCTTGAACCAATTTTTACTTTGATTCTTTCGTTTTGTCGACTTTGATCTGAATCCAATTTTTCATGTATCTGGTTGATTTGAACCCAATCCATTTACGTTCCTCCCACCAACACTGGGAAAGACTTAGTACATTTCCTAATGGAGCTTGGGTGCAGATTCAAGCATTTTTTCAACCAAAGAATGACAAAGGAGGTTGCTTCCACTTAGGAGCCTGTATCCATTTAACCATGATCTGGATTCAGTGGCGGAGCCAGAAAAATTGGCTGGCAGGGGCAGGATATTTTGGGCTGGCGTGGGCAGAACAGTGAGAGGGAGGAAGAAGGCTTTTGAAAATATTTTGGGCGCAGGTGAAACCAAAGATGCATGATATTTTGGGCTGGCGTGGGCAGGGCAGTAAGAGGGAGGAAGAAGCAGAGTTGGGCTGTTGAGATATTCACATATTTTAAGATTCACATATTTTGAAATTATTTGGGCTGTTTGAAAATTTTTGGGCTGGCGCCCACACCTGCCCCACGCTGGCTCCGCCACTGTCTGGATCCAGTCTCTTGTTGGTCCAATCAAGGAGGAAACCAGAGTTCAATCGACGGTTGGCCCGTCTGGCTCTGGTTTGCCCCTGTTGATTAAGCATCGGTTCAAAAATGCAAGGTTTGGATCTGGATCTAAATGATCACAACCCAACAACCAATAAATTTTACTTACCTTTCATTAGAAGTATGATGCATTTCATATTCCCAAGAATGCATCTCTAGCCATCTCCTTCATGCAACCATCTTCTCTTTCATGGAGCCACATATAAGTAAGGGTAAGCACATATATCAGATCCATGTCCGATATAACTGCATATTACCATATCTAAATATTTGGATCTTGCTTTATTTGATCTCAAATCAGTTTCATATTAAAACATAAAAGCAACAAAGCCGTATCCCAAATTCTGTATTTAATCGGATTTAGATGTCTGGCCACGATGATACAGATTGAGTTGTAAATGCATGACAGTGCCCTGCCAAACCCGGTTTTGGCCCGAACTGGTTCCCCTGTTCTCGATTCATAATATCCCAAATCAAGAAAATGGTGGCCATTGATATCACCTGGTAATAAGACAATGTCTGGACGAGTAAGTGTAACATATTGCAGGGCTCCTACAATACTCCGATGTAATCTATTATTTGATAAGATCTCCCATGCATGCTTAGGTGTAATCGGGGTTAACACAGATTTAGATTTAGCATGTTCCATGTTAGCCCAGTGTAGAATATCTGAGATATATTTCTATTGACTAAGAAGCAAAGTGGAATGTTTATAAGTCACTTCAATGGCAAGAAAAAAATGAAGAGCACTCAAATCCTTAATGAAAAACTGACTGCAGATGTCACATATAAAAGACTGTACTTCATGTTTAGAGCTGCCTGTAAGTATGAGGTCATCTACATATATCAGTAGATAAATAATAGAACACCCTTTGATCGCATGAAGAGTGAGGAATCTGACTTGGATTCAACAAATTCTTTTGTCTCCAAGTAACATTTTAAACTATGAAACCATGCACGAGGAGCTTGCTTGAGTTCAAACAATTCTTTTTCAAGCATACAAACATAATGTGGACAATGCATATCTTCAAACCCTGGCGGTTGACTCATATATACTTATTTCTTCAGTGTACCATGCAACAAGACATTGCTTTTGTTATTTGCAGTTGACTAATAATTCTTTCCTATTAATTTCTATTTGCTTTTGTTTTCTTTAAATCTTCTAGAGTGATACTTGCAAAGGTTTTCTTTGGTGTCTCTTTTATATCTATATTTTAATACGGATCCATAATACCTGCAAAGGTTTTCTTTGGTGTCTCTTTTATATCTATACTTTAATACTGATCCATAACTTTTATGAGATGCATCTGATTCAATTATCCAAATACAACTGTTTGTTTTATCTGGGATTTCTAGCTTAGGTAGGTTTTACAAATCTTTTGAATTTTTTGTATAAGTTGTTTGTCAATTTCATCTTGATAATACTCTTTATCCTTTTTTAACTTGGTTTGTAAAGGTTTGCAATATTCTGCCAACTTAGGAATGTATTCTCGAACTTGGTTGACTAAACCAAGAGAAGATTATAATTTTACTTTTGTATCTAAATCATCAAACATTGCTATTTTTGTACTATATGGTTTTGCATTTTTATCCCTCTTTTTCTATTTTTATTCCTAGAAATTCTATCTGTTTTTTACAAATTATTGGTTTGCTTTTGCTTATTGTTCTTCTTGCTTTCTTAGCATAATTTATGAATTCTCTAAGTAAAGTGTAGTGGTCTTCTTCCGTGTATGTGTATAATAATATGTCGTCAATGTATATGACATAGTTACTTAATCCTTTAAAATTTTTATTCATAAAAGTTTGAAATCTTCTAGGTACTTTTTTATACCCAAATGGTAATACATTCCATTCGTAAAATCCATTTGCCACTACAAACGCTGTCAAAGATTTACTTTCCTCTTTTAATTTCAGGTGGTAGAATCCGCTTTTGCAGTCAAATTTACTAAAATATTGATATCCTGATATTTGTGTTAATTTTAGTATTTTATTTGGAATAAGATAGTTGTAAGTTTTTGTTTTTACACTAAGATTTCTATAATCTATAACCATTATGGTTTTGTCTCTTTTTTGCTCGCTATGTTTATTTACAATAAAATCTGGACTACTATGCTTTGAATTAGTTTCTCTTACGCAACCTCCTTTTAGTAGTTCTTGCCTGTATTTATCAAATTTACTAAATCATCTGGTACATATTTTAATAGTGGTTGTGTGATTATGCTATCTTCATCAATCAATTTTATTTTTACTCTAGTTTTGTGTTTTTCCCAGAATTCTAAAGGACGTTCTGAATATAAGGATGAAAGTTCTTTTTCTATATGTTGAAGTTCATTTATGTCGTATATGCGTAATCTGATTTCATTTATATGTTTTCTGAATAGCTTTTGAATCATTCAACTGCTTCCTTTTATCCACGGTACTTTTCTTTTTTCACTGCTCTTTAATATTAAAGCTTTTATGTTTTCTTGGTGTGGTGTAGATTGTCTAAAGCAACGTTGAAATCTCAAGATCTTTTCATTTTAAAAGAGCAGGCAGTTTGGGGGTTGTTGCTTCAGGAAGTTGCTCTGGAATATGTACAAAACTTTGCCTTTCAGTTTCACTTCTAGCGAACTCCCATGAGCTTGTTACTTTAATCTTAATTTCCTTTGTTTTGGGTTTTAGACCAATTTTACTGTTTCAGAATTTGATTGTATCTCAAGGACATTGTGATCATACAATTTGTGAAATCTTTTGAAAAACTGAGTTGGGCAATCTTGTATTAGTCTATGGAATTATTGGATATAATGGGCCGGGATTTAACAACCTGTTCTCTAAACACCTGTTTTTCTAGTGTTTGATTAGTAACATTCATGATCATATTGTTTTCTCTAGCACAAAAGGCGGCCATAATGTGTTTTAGAGACATATTTTCAGAAAATAATATGTTCTTACCAGCACTTCAATTGTCGAGTTCAACTTCCTAATCAACCATTAAGGGGGCTAAAGGTCTGCCTGTAAGATCATTTGGTGGGCCGACATATGTCAATTAGGAATTTCAGACATTATGGTTGTCTTACTTAAAGTAAATATCCGCTTAAGTGATTGCATTTTGAGATATTACGTCATTTTAGTTGGTATGGGGTAATTATGAAATGTATAGATACCGGTACGTAATTACGGACTCTTTGATGAGTGGAATCCGTAATTGTCCTCATTATAAAATGGTAGTAGTCTCTGGGGTCGTGCAATGGTTGCCTGAAACGTTGGTTTCTAGGGTTTTCCTCTTCCCCATCTGAGAGAGACCTCAAGAGCGCCGCACGTACCCTGGAAGATCCTACCGCGATCTACTGTCCGTGCGCTTCAGATGGATTCAGGTACGCTTTTGCTTTAAGTTTAAGGTTTTGTTTAATTCAATGATTTAGCATTAGCATGATCATGTTTTGATTAGGGCATAGATATTTGGTTTTGTGTATGCATAATGGGGAGAAATCCCAACACTGCCATCTAACAAGTGTTAGCAATAACTGGGGAACTTCAGCACCTGTTGTAAACTTCTTTCCTTGTTAAATAAAAAGCTGACAGAAGAGCGAAATCAGTACATTATAAATCACCCACAATGTTATACTTAACTGTGTCCAAAAGAATTAGCAGATGAACAACTAATTCCTTAGGCTAAATCATAAGCTCCAATCTACTGAAAATCCACAAGATATAAACAACAGACGACTAGCGATTAAACCAAAACTACTTAGACTAGCAATTCACTTGATGATGAAGCCAGAGCTTCAGTAACTTCTCCTGCCATCTCCATCCGTGATCACATCCTTGAATCCCCCTCCAGTGGGAATCATCGACAGGACGTGGGCCTGATTGCGGACAATCACATCCAGCAGTTAAGGCCCTGGAGTGTCCAACATCTTCCGAATGGCTACCTCCAGTTCCATCTTTCGCAGGGGCGAAGCTAGGATTTCATTTAGGGACGGACCAAATAATGCAACCTCAAATTTGGGTAAGGCCAAACTAAACATAAATAAAAGAAATACATTGAACTACTAAAATTTTTTTATTTTTTTAGTGTAAAATATTTTTTTCCATCTAGTTTGGGGCGGGCCACAGCCTAGGCGGGCCCTCCCCTCCCTCCGCCCCTGATCTTTCGAGACATGCGGGCGGCTGGAATATTACAGACCTCTGCAAATTTCAACATGTTAGAAAAAATCTCGGACTCTTTTACTGGATCTCCGAGATAAGTGTGCGCTCTATTCGCCTTGTAGAATCGATCTTCTCCACTCAACCACCATACCCAGATGCTGGTTGTTTCCACATCTTCACTAACTTTTTGGGTTAGTCCTCTTAACTTTATTGCAATAAGTGTTTTTTCTCATAAATTTGTATTATTTAATCAAATCATATAATTTATTAAATCAAACAATTTATTGTTTTCATACTAGTTAAAGGTTTTTGTTTTTAAATTTGTGAATTATGTGTTATATATCAAATTCCTATTGGACATATTATATGATTATACAAAATAACTTACTTGATTAATTAAATAAATAATTGATAATTTGATAAATAAAACTTTTTTATGAGTTCAACAGCTTTTTCATATTAAATATATTTATTTGTGATTAATTTTCATATTTTTAAAAATACTCATTTCATTGAAATTTCTTGATACAAGTTTTTTATTATTTTTAATTAAATAAATACATTATTTAAGATGTCCTGTTTAGTTGATGCCTTAACCATAATAGTTTGCTTGTTTACACAAAAATGTTTAATTAAATACAACTTGAATTATTAATTCATTAGTTTTATGTGATATAGTTTTAAATACTTTAAGTTAAATGGTGTATATGGTAATTATTTGACTACAACTTCATAAAAGTCATTACCTCTTAATTAGATTATAACCTCATATATAATTTAAATTCTACTTATGTCATAACTTTAAGTTGTGCGTTTGGCCAACTCAAGTTCTCAGGTTCGGATTCAGATATAACATAAAATACAGATTCAGATCAGATTCAGATATAACTTAAATTTTGAATTCGGATCAGATTCAGGTATAACTTAAAATTCGGATTCGGATTGAATTCAAGTATAAATGGATCAAACAGTTAACTAAAACACGACACTGCGTAATCAATTGATGAGCCTCCCAAAGTAGAAGTAAAACTTCTTGCAGTTGCAGGTGATCCACAACCACCATGCTTGTTATCAGGGAAACACCATGAAAAGCCCTCAAAGAAGTGATGAAAACACTCTATGGAAAACTTGCGGAAAACGGAAAAAAAGATGGCTATATTACTAGGGGTGCATCTTCCTTCTCTTCTGATTTCTTTCCATGGGAGGGTTGTTGCTTGGAGCAGTGGTAAAGAATTCAAGACAAGAACATGCAGAAGACGACGGATTCCGAGCTCCTCACGGCAGCCGTTCCTTGCGAAAAGATAGAAAATTTTAAACATCATCCTCAATCTCGCTACACTCAACTCAACCAAATGTAAGATCACTCGGCGCCTGTGCCTTTCTTTTGTCTCCTTTGCCGTGTCTTCAGGGGTAGAAGGTAAAAATTTTTAATTGAGGGCTTAATAGTATTTTCAAAAATTTTATAAAAGTCAAATAATACTTTTTAAACACTTTTAATACAGGTAAATAAACAAAAAATCAAGTCCCATATTTGCTAATGGCCTCTTTATAGGGATGTCAATTGATCCAATTTAAATCAAACACACTCTTAGCCATATTCACTTTTTTTGACACGTGTTTGCATTCAAATATCAATGAACAAAAATCAAATCCGATTCTGAATCCGAAATCTGATTTCACAATCTGAATCCAATGTACATCCAATTTTTAAATTCACATATGAATCTGAATCTTGAACTAAATCTAGCCAATTTTCAAAATGTAAGGGCGTTTGATATAGGATATTTATTTAAAACTAAATCTGATCCTTATCTGATCAGATATTTATGTATATCTGAATCTAATCTAATTTCTTAATCGGATATTAAAATCAAAACAGACCGTAATCGAAGATACGACATCCCTACCTCTTCAGAGAGTATCAGAAGCCAAACGTGTCAAATTGGCCTTATAAGCCAATACTGCTTCGTCTTGACCGACAGAGAAACAAAACAATAGTTTAAAATAAGTGACATAGCACATGTAGGCTTGTGTGCGCAATTGCATGCGTAGAGCTACACAAATTAGTAGTTTTATAAATTAGCACTTCATAGCCATTCACATATTGGTTGCCCATAAAGATTACAATTGAAAGTATTAGCGCCCCTCAGCCAAAAATTTCTAGCTCTGATACCATTGCGGCCCGCAACTCGATTCACGATGCGAGATGGAAACCAATATTTACAACATTGATGAAGATTAAACACGAGGGACGATAGAATCTAACATTCTTTGTTTCTTAGATCTAAAGATCTTCATAGATCTTTAGATCTTTCTTATAGACAGGTATTTCTTACATTGAAGGTTGAGTGCATGAAAGATCTTTGTTTGTGCCACACTCTTCTTGCCTTTCGTTTCTGTCACTGACGTCCACACTTCCCAAACCTACAACTTTAGATTCGATCGAGCACCACCTTTTGACATTTCCCCCAAGAAAGGGCAACTGGGTTTTGCTTACCCCAACCTATTGAGCCTAGTGTTTGATTCTGGCACACAATGTGGGAATCTCCCTATATATTACAATTCTTTCTCTATCTTTGTAGAAATCTTAAGCCAAGAAATGTGATAATGTGCAAGGTTGGATAAGTGAATAAATTAGATCTCAATCTATGGCTGAAATCCAAATGCATACCAAGGTTTGTGATTCAAAAATTAAATTGTTGAAAGTGCATCAATATTTTTATAGTTAAAAGTTAAAAACTCAAATAGAGAACTATCTTATGGTTTTTTTTTTTTTTTTTAAAATGCTGGACTATTTAATCTACACAAAGTAACTTCATATGTACGTATCTAGGGTTTGCCCACCCTACAAACTGTATTATTTTTGGTTTGGTTCTATGAAATGCAAATACTTGATTGGCACATAAAGTTGTTAACTTGTTTTACCAAGCCCCTAGTGAATTTTGTGCCTATGTTTGACTGCTATACAAGCATTACCCAAGTTGCAAGTTTTTCATCTTAGACTCATTGATGTAACAACGGCGGACCAGTCCTAGTCTCGACCCTACGCCGTGATGAGGCTCGTTCATTTCTATTGGCTACTCAGGGCGGTTTGACAACAATAACAGATGAATCTATCCGAAAAAATGGAGCAGATTTCTATAATACTTGTTACTTTGTTCTACTAATCTGCACCGTTTTTTTGGGCCCATGGTATCGTAACATAGTGTTGCTATTGTCAAACAACTCTTAATAATAACGATTTGTGTTCATATTTTATAAATCTATTCCAAAGATTGAGTTAAGTTCATGTGACATCGTATTACAATATTTTATGAATCTGCCGCAATCTTTCGGATAGATTCATGGAACAGTGAAAGCCCGTTACTAGTCAATCAGCTCCTAAGGTCAAATATATGTATATGTATCATGGGATTTGCTTTTTCTATTGATTCCTATGGACAAATGGATAAAAAGAAATAATTATTGAATGTGGTAGTCAACTCCATGGATGACAAGAAAAGGAACTCTTTATCGGTTCTATCTCATAATTTTTTAATGAAGTGATTGAATCTTTGTATTGAAAAATCAAAACAAAAATGAGTTTAGAAACCATATTCAGATCCAATATAGTTTAGATTATACTGAATTTGTGTACAATCAAACAATCAAACAAACCCAGAACCATACTCTAACTACTTTCATCTCTGATCTTGGTTGGGGCTGCCATTGTCATGTTCATTCATTTCTAAGGGATAATGAAAGGCTTCACTCTAAGTATCTTGTTTTCTACACAACATTGTCAAGGCCATGGTCCAAAGACTTGATGCATGGTACAAAAGGGGTCGTTGTCATATAATGATCCCAAGAGAGCCATGGAAATCTTCACAACTCGTCAATGGATCAACACCTACCCATTTCCACCCTAACGTGAAGGGATGTCCAAGTTATTCAGATACTCGTAAATCTGGCCCGGAATTGGATCCAAACTCGTTTTGGAAACTACAAACCCATATTAAAAGTTTTACATAAAACCAAATTTGGGTATCCATGAAAAGCAGATATCTAGTGGATTCAGAAACAAAAACTACCCAATTAATGTAAACTTTATTGTTCAATCCTACTATATGGATTTGGATCATTCTTTTAGATCCAAACCATTATGATTCTTGCTAACTTGCAGTGAATGGAAGAAGGCCAAATTGTTGGATGTTGAGTGCCCAAATGAAGGGGAAAGGAGAAAATTTCTCCTCATAAATAGGCAAGTAACTGGTTTCATCCAGAGTTCAAGAAATATTTGTGCCCATGAGAAAAAAAAAAAATTCTTACCACAACAGAAGGGCAACAAGACAAAAGGGAATTTTAACATGAAGAAGCAAAGGCCATGTCCAAATCTTGAAGCAAATAAACTTGAATTTCAAGTCTATCAGATTACCAAAAAGCACGCGAAATCGGTGAATTCAATTCCTGTTTTTGTCCTCTATAAGGACTGTCAATTGCTTGGGTTTGAATCGGTTGTCGAACTTGGCCCGATCCAAATCCACAACCCATGCATAACCATATTTGTGAGCTGGATCCAGATTTGGTCTTTTAATAGTTCATGATCTCCAGTTTGAAAGTTTTATAGCAAGAGTAGGTAACTTAATTATATGGAGTTTTGCAAAAGGCATGATCCTTTTAGAATCCAAATCCACATTGGTCCAAGTTTGGATCCAATATACAGTCCAGGGTTGGTGGAGAAATTCTCAATCACTGAAAAGAATGTCCAAGTGTGTGATCCAAGTAAGCCCCAAAGAAAGAAGTCCTTTGATCCCAAGTAATATCCAATAGCATAATTAGCATTTGTCATTGTATGAGGTTCAACAAACACCTCCTCACTAATCACCTGTTCAAATAAGAAAGTAGATGAGACTTCTTAACAACTCCTTACTTAATTAGACTTTCCATTTTCTCACCACTGTTCCGCATAATCGATGTCGATAATGGTATAATTATAGCTAAACAAGCCTTCATTTAAGCTAACAGCGTCTACAAATCCTAATTTGTTGCTGGCAAAAATAGAGGTATTAGCAGCTCCTTCTCTTTTGGTTTGGAGAGATAAGTTATCTAAGTCTTGTCGGCCTAAGAGGTGCATGCTTATATGCGAAACGATCCGCTAACCCACTCGAAAAGTCTTCCGATTGCTTTAGCCTTGCGCCGAGGAATCTGGACTTATGTCGACCTACCTAACCGGGCCCGGCCCCGGGCCCGGCTGGGCCTTTGCAGTTATAATCCAAACTTAGTCAGGATTACATACATATCTGGTAGGTATGGACCTAACTGACCCACACCCAAGTGGCTAAATCATATATATAATTGAAGATTAGCCTAATCAAACTCGGATCCAAATTATATGCAGATGGAAAAAGCTAGCCATATGATACACCTTCTAAAAGTATGGTGGTAAGCAAATTCATGTTATATTTGGAGTCTCATAAGAAGAAAGATGTTAGATTGTTAATCAACTTTGATTAGTTAATTCAAGTCATGGTAAGAGGGCCCAGGTCTCGTTTGCTTAGTCCTTGGGGTTTTCTCACATTTGACAATAGAATACATACTTGCCCTGATCTCTCTCTCTCTCTCTCTCTCTCTCTCACTCACTTTGTGGGGAAAAAGGAAAGGTGAACCTTCTCTCTCTGAGGGCCTAACAAGAGAGAGATCTAGAGAGAGAAACTTGGTGAACATCACTATTTCTTTCTCCTAACCATATAAAGGGTTTACTTGTAGATAGGTGGTACTAAAGTGAACTCATGATGCTTGAATGTGGAAGCCATGTGCATGAAGTTGCTTGGAGATTTTGACTTCTCTCTCTCTCTCTCTCTCTCTATATATATATATATATATATATAAAGAGAGAGAGAGTTGTGTGACAATACACAATGGTTTGCATAATAATAAATGTAATCCATCAGTTGGGGGTTGTTGTTGTCTTTGATGGGTCCCATGGGACCTTTTAAATACCATACGTTAGGGAGACGTATTCGTGGTCTCTCGACCAGACGGGCCATGACTGTGACAACACTACGCCGACCTGGTTGTTGGGGCCTTCTCTATCTTTTACTTTTCAACTCAACCTAATATTTTCTACTTCATTTAATTCACATGTCCCCAAGGGAGTTGGCGCAACTACCGGGGCGGAGGCCGGTTCCTGTTTCGAATCCATTTGGCATCAACCTTTTCTGCTGCAAAAAGAAGCAACTACTCAAGCACGGCGAGCGTGGCACCCTGAAGTACCAAAAGTAGACCATGTACCTTAAGGAGATAAGAGTTGGGTAGGGGCTTCGGCTTTCTTATGGACGGTAGGAAACCTTAATCACCCAAAACATCTTTGTATATTGCCAACATGCACATGCATCTTTTTTCTTTTTGGGTTCATCTTTCTGATTAGGGAGAACAATAAAATAATGTAATGTTTTCCATCTCAATTTCCCTTAACTTGCAACTTTGGACAATATGGTTGTTAAAATAAGATTCTAATGTCTTTTTGTATAGAATTCTTTGGAAGTTAATGTTATGGGCCCAATTTTAAACTTCCCCAACTAAGTGGTCAACCATGGATCTTATATCATTTCTCCCAAAGATTGTGTCAATGACTAACCTATATATATATATATATATATATATATATATATATATATATATATATATATATATATATATATATATATATATATATATATATATATATATATATATATATATATATATATATATATATATATATATATATATGTAGACATGAGCATTGACACATAAAGATAACTTATAGCTGTTTATGTTGAAAATTTAACATTAAAAATCTACTAATTGTTGAAAATTGGTGCTTTTTGTGTCTCACACTCCAGAAGAAGAACAGGGTAAGAATTTGAGAGTCTGATATGTCCTTGATGCATAGGGATTATTTGTTTCTTCCCTATAAAAAGTGGTGTTTTTTTACCTTGGATTTGATGTCCAAAGTGATATATGAGGTCACTTTAGTTCCTTATACCTAAGTTCAAATATGAGATTTTAGCAACATAGCGATGATAAAACCTGGTGTTTGTTTACTTTGTAAATCCCTCCTTAAAGGGATTTCAAATCCAAGGTTTTTATTACTATCAAACACCGATGGATTTGAGATCCGCTCTGACCTGAAATCTTTGTTTTGTAACTCATTGTCTAAAAAAATACTAGATCTCTACAACAATGGAAACGTGAGTTTGAGAACCATCGTTTCCCCCAAAATTTTCGAGATGTGGTCCAATTTTAGAGCGAAAGGGATGTTGGACCTTAGGTCTATGGATTTGAGATCCCCCTTAAAGATCTCATATCACTGAGGCTTAATTTCATGAACATGGTCTTAGGATGTGTTTGATATCATTGGATATTATTGTAAGAAATCAAAATGAATGAATAATTAAAGGGACATGAATTTTTAAAGTGGTTCAGCCAATAGGCCTACGTCCACTAGTCTATCATTTCTTGCTTGCCTTCCTTTGGTGGAGAGGCTCATTTATATAGAGGAGTTACATAAGGGGTCTCTAGTTCCCAAGAGACATGACTTTTCATCTTTCAACATACATGACTTT
>JAANDH010000237.1:0-39991 GCA_011799765.1 Nymphaea thermarum | reverse complement strand
GAGACATGACTTTTCATCTTTCAACATACATGACTTTTCATCTCTCAAGAGACATGACTTTTTATCTCTCAAGAGACATGTCTTTTCATTTCCTAAGAGACATGACTTTTCATCTTCCAACAGACATGACTTTTCATCTCTCAAGAGATATGACTTTTCATCTCCCAAGTAATTCACATTGAGAGCCTTCTTGGTGTTTATGTTAACAATTATATCTGAGTCTAATTTGAAACACGGGATTTCATATCTATAGAAAAACACGGATTTGAGATCCTCAATATACGGCCAAAACCACACATTTAAGGTCGGATAGGAGGAGGTCTGACCTTAAGTCGTCGGATCTAAGATCCTCAATGATCTTAGATCACCTCAAATCCTAAATATGAGGTAAACAAATGACTAAATTTGAGTGCCCCATAAGATTTTAGCATGTTGACACCATGATCACATAGATCTCTCTCTCTCTCTCTCTATTTCTCTCTCTCTCTTTAAATTGGACTTCTCCTAGTGTTGTCAAATTTCTCTTATAAAATTTAGGGTTTCCTTGCCTTCTTTGACAACATGTGATATTTTTGGCTTGTTAGGCGTTGCAGTTCACACTTTCACTATTATGTTCCTTTCCATGACTTAAATGCACTTGTTGGTCCCCTAGATCATATCAGCCTTAGCACAGACCCCGGCCGAGCCGAGCCGAGCCGACCTGACCCGTCCCGACCCAAACCCAATATATATAAGCATTAGAAGCGTGCTTAACATAAAAATCACATTTTCTAATGACTGATAGAATGGCGATTTTGGTTTCGTTCAAATCGTCCAGTGCCGGATTCGAATCGGACACAAATTGTTTCAATCTATTTTTTTCTGTACTTTTAAAGTTTTTCATCTTTTATATATCTTTTCATTTAAAAAGATAAATATAATATATTATTTTCACTAATTTACTATTAATTCAACTTAATGGCTAATTCACTAGATCAGCATTTTGGCGGATTCTATTCAATTTTCGATTGGCAGCTGAGCTCAGACACGCCGCACTCTCTGTCAACCGGGATTGGCAGCTGAGCTCAGACATGCCGGATTCTATTCAAATTTCAAGGCGACCGGGATGCAGTCTTTGAGTCTTTACTTTATTTGACCGATTATCGGTCACCAAACAGCTTGATAGGGACCCGGCCGGATGTCCACCCTTACATAGAAGGAGGCAAGGAAGCACGGATTAAAATGGTGACTACGACTACGAGCACCTGTCAACCTTATGATTTAGACACACACATGCCTTTATGAACTCACTTTTAGAACTCAATGCCCTAAAGGTCTACCTCAAACCCTAACTCAAGACTCCACATTGTCCTTTGAACTTCTATTGCAACACACAACCTAGAGCCCTAGCCCTTGACTCAAACCATGCCAACCGGACCCAGGTTAGGCCTAAATCACTGTCCATAGGTGTTTGCCCTAGTAACACTTTCTTAATTCGGAAACCAAACATGGGTAAGAAAGATCCTAAGGACCAGGCCGAATTGGACATGCTAGCGTCTCGACTGCACCCTCTCCAGACCCACCAAGTCAAGTCGAATCCAAACTTTCATTTCTCGAAATCTTTCGAAAACGATCGCATTATTGAGCGAAGAAAACACTTCCTTTCTTAGAATCACATGAGAAACAAAACTTCAACTTGTCTTAGCTATAAAAAGGTTGTGATGAAGCTTACAAGCGCAAGGAACCGCAATCGCGATTATGTGACAAAGTCCACACTTAGGGGACTTCGGTTGTGTTAAGCCTACTCGCGGATGGACTCGAACCAAGTCTTAAGATGAACCTAGGCTCGCTATCTTGGGCTCTTATATGTGTGCCAACCCTAGCCTAACACAACCAAACCTACCAAACCAAATCTAGCTCGAGTTCTTAGACATGCCAAACTTGACCGAACCCAATCTAGTCACTAAGTCAAGCCAAAAGCTGAGGTCCTAATTGAGCCCATGCCAATGTGATGGGACTTTGGTCCAAACTCAATAATGCACCAAACTTTGAAGCACGAGCCTATGCTCCAAGCTTGAAATGAAGGAACAAACTTTATGAGGGTATTTTCGTCCGTGGTTAAGTCAAAGGGTACGTTACGTCATTTTCTCGCAGAGCCGAGGATCATTTTCGTCCTTGATCGAGTCTTCGGTCTTGCGGTCCATCACGGTACGCAAAGGGGGACAGGTGGGGGCCCACCGGCCTTTGTCGAGCTCTCACGAAATCTGAGCCGTCCGAGATTCGCGTGCCGTTATTCGCCACCGTCCTTTGTCCTTCTAGAGCTTTGACCCTCCGACTGTCGAAAATTACGTCAGATGGGACCCGCTCCGAAAAGGCCTCCCCGAGTCGGCGGAGATTAACGTTTCGTGTCCACCTCACCGTCCTCTCTTGTTTTACCAAAGTAGCCCTTCTCAAAGACGTTAAGTTGGTCTGAGCTTCGCCAATCTAACGTGAAGTTCGTGGGTATTTTGGTCCATAAGACCGTCGTCCCATGTTATCGTATCCGGGTTGTCGGGCTTCGGAACAAAATTAAATTTATTATCCTCAACTAGCACCTATAAGTAGAAGGCACGTTGCTTGTTCGATTGTATAAGTGTTATTCTTTTAGAATGCAAAAAGATACATTACAAAAATCTAGATACAGTCCAACACCCTTTTAGAGTCTTTTTAGCGATAGTGGGTTGTTGACCTCTTGTGAAAGGTTCCAATATGTAGAGGGTTAAAAATTGGTTCGCTAATATACTAAAAAGTGTTGTTGATACTGATGTCGCACTATTTTTTGATAACATATTTTTAAATTTTTAGCTATCGGATAATGCATGAGATCAGTTATATTTGAATTCTAGGGTTTTTAAACAACTATAAATCTTGACAAAATCTATCTTCTCGTGTTTCAAACCTAATTGCATTGTTAGAGAACTTTGGCCTACCCGCAAAATGTTTTTAATTGAAAAATAATATTCTAAATCAAAATTTTCCATTATTTCTACACGCATTCCCATTCTTAAGGATTGTTTGACAACAAAGATACTTTATAGTGTCTCATGAATTTGCGTCAATTGAGGCAGACTAGTGTTTCATAAATCTACCTCAATCCCTGATACCAAACGGCCCTAACCGCATGCATTGACGGCCTCCACTTGTTAATTTTTTTTAGTTTGTAACTCGAGAAAATCACCCGCCGAAAAACTGTCATATGCCTGGTGATGCAAAACTCTTTGAACTAATAGTCCACACTTCTTGGGCCTATGTTGATTGCAGTTCGAGGAAACTACACTTGAGCGGAGAAAGTATGTCCTGGGCTCGGTAAAAAAATCATGAAAATGACAATGCAATTCTTTGTTGGATATCTCTTAGATGACAAACAAATAAACTTAGGGGCCTTGTTCGCCATCCACCTCCCAAAAAAAAACCGTTCTTCCAAAAAAAAATTATTTAAAAAAATTATATGTAAATTTTAAAATATTTTATTTATTTTACATAAAAATTTTGCAAAATTATATTTTAGCGGTTGCTAGAACTTTGAAACTATAATTTGACCCTCCTCATGCAAAATTCATGGCTCTACCCGTAGCTTAGACAGAAGATAGAGCCAAGATATCTTTCCTTTAAAAGGCTAAGAAAATTTCTCACATTCCATATATTCAAAAGTTTTTGAGGCTCATCATGTAAAATTATGTTTTCCAAAATAAACATATATCCTCGTGGCCACTTGGTTCAGCCCTTGGTCGCGTCTCAAATTCACAATCATTGGCAAGGAGAAGATATCTCCAAGAGGCAAAAGCTCTATTCATTTCCTTCGGTCTCCGGACTCCAAGCTTTAGAACCTGATTGATGAGACAGATATCCATCAACTAGAGTGTCATGCATCCACTGTTTGCAGTTTAGATAAATAGCACCTAAGAAAATCGAACTGATGGGCGGCCAAGCTTCCATCAAAGTACCAGTCCAAATAGTTGTGTTTTTGCCCCTCGAGACATTGATCACATTATGTTGCTGTTGAAATCCACTGTTTGTTTGTTTGTTTAGCGAATGATTATATAATATAAGGGGACCCCAAAAAAAATTAATATAAGAGGAGTCACATACAAGGCCTTTGCATCAAGTCTCAATTCTAATTTCATATTCTGATTTCATAGTTTGAACATTCCTACATGTTGATCTTCACGTAAGGGTTTTCCTTCTTGACAAGCTTCCACGCAATTAGTTTACAAAGTACGCTATCTTAAGTAAGACGAAGTAAGATAGGACGGATATGCTTTTAAGATGAAAATTTTAGCACATGTATGTTTGATTTAGGGACAAGTTATTATCATAAATGGGATGGAGTTACTTTTAAGGAAAAAAATTTCCTCCATTCAAACACCTAATCCAAAAAAGAGATAATATTTAACCCGATTTAAAGTCCTCCACTTTCCACACCAATAAATGTAATCCAATTCTAACTTTTGATAATGCTTCAAGGGACATAACATAACATAATTGACGGTGTTAGGGGCCTGTAAAAAGGTAGGTTTATAGTTTCGTTCTCCTAAGCGATGTGTCTCTGTGGTTATAAACGGTGGGGTGCAGTGCTCAAGTTAAAGGGTGCACCACCGTCATCGCTAACATCAAAGCAACTCAAGACCCTCCCGAGGTAAGGGAATAGGGGACATGAGCTTTCGAACATTTTTTGTTTTTTTGGATGATGGGTTGTTGGCATCCTATTCACCCAAAATTCTAAGAATTGAATTAGACTTTTGATCTAAGAAATTTTTAAAAAATGTTCTTTTTGACCCTTTTTTTTTGCCTTTTTTGCATTACGTGAGCTGTTGATTTCTTGCTTGCTTAGAAAACAAGCTTAAGGGTGAGAATTATCAAAATATTTTCTACTTAATTAACAAAACAGCGAACTTGTACTAAAACAATGGGGAATGTTCCAAGAGTGATGCCCATTATAATTTTCAAATGAAAGAAAGAACATTTGCTCGTCATCTATCAAATCCGAGGGTCTTTTTCTCATAATTTATCTGCCCGGATATATCAAACAGGTTCCAAGACCACAAAAATTCAAAGGCGCGGACAAATAACTAAAAAGAATAAGGCGATGGTCTACAAGCTACACATTTTTTGAATTTATCTTTCTCCTCCAGCTTCTTAGAGTATACTACCCAACTTACCATGTGGTGTATTTAATCACATTTACCCGATACATTGAGGGGCAGAGCTAGAAATTTTTCATGAGAATGGCGAATTAAAGTTTCTAAATTTTGACAATGGCCAAAATATTATTTTTCAAAATTGTTATATGAAACAAGTGAAATTTTCTAAAATTTATATATAAATTTAAAAAAAAATTGAAGTGGGTCCAGGCCGATGCAGGCCTTACCGCTCTACCCATTGCATGGAATGGTTGTGATGGAATGGTTGTGATTGGATGAAGCACAAGACAGCCAGAGTATCTCGGATTAATCTACTTGATATATTGCATGGAATGACCGTGATTGGCTTAAAACGTCTGACTATCTTGAGTTTTATCCAATCACGGCTATTTGATGCAATATATGGTGTGGCTGTGATTAATTTATTATATTAGAGCAGGCTGTTGTCGAATGACTACAAATTGTGAAATCCATAACTTAGGGTATCGTAAATAAATCATTACTACACCATAAACGGTTATTAATACCTTATAGCGAACTGGTTTTTAGTAATTAACTTTTAATTTTTAGTTACACTTAACATTCAGCAGAGTTGACAACCCCATTCCCAAAAAAAAATTAAAATAATAATAATTTCAGTTTTTGAATACTCATTGGTTGTCAGGACAAGGGTGAGCAACGCGAGTTCGACTCGTTAAAGCTCGGCTTGTGAACGAGTTCGAGCCTAGTCATTTACTTAACAAGTCGAGCTCGAGTTCATGAGTGAATTTGCTCAAATAATCCGGTTGAGTTTGAACTCAACATGTAACTGACGAGCTCGAGCATTACTCGAGTTTGTCGAACCTTAATCAAGTCGATATATTCAAACGAGTTTACGATTTTGTCAAGCCTTAATCGAGTCGACCTCAAGCTCAGCACGTAATGATGAATATCAATTCTATTCAACCGAGTTTGTGGAGCCTTAATCGAGTTGAGCTCGAGGTCAATACGTAACAGCTGAGCTCGAGCTGCTTCAGTCGAGCTTTTGTCAAGCTCAAGCCAAGTCGAGCTCAAGGTTTCATTAGTTGAGCCAAACGCGAGCTGACTCGTGTTCACCCCTATTGACAGTAGACATGCATCGGCTTATAAAAAACAATTTAGAATTTGTAAGTAATTTTCGATTAATTTTTTTTATGCATATATGAGTCAAAAGCAGAACCATATTGGCTGATATATGTGCGCTGATTTGGCCTCGTGTATAGGCCGAGCTTTTCGAAGGGGACCGTACCAGCCCTAATACCCCATCTTCAACCAACGTGTACAATTCGTATCAAACATTAACTACAATGGCAACAAGTTTTTGCATCATTATGCTATTAAAGATATTAATAGCATTATATTTTTAACAAGAGAAAATGACATGATATATATATATATATATATATATATATATATATATTTCATGAATTTTTATAATACATATATTATATAATATGATTTTATCTATCTTATTTATTAATTTTTCATCATGTGCATGAGTGAAGAAATGCGAGAACTACAAATTATGAGGACTTGTTGATGTTCTAATCTCAACATTCTTTGCTTATTTATGTACAGGTTTGAACTTTTAGTGTCCTTTAGCCAGATTTTTTTGGCTTCATTCTTGGTTAGGTGACGAGCCAAGATCAAGCTGACTTAGCTCAGCTCAAACATGGTCTGTGAACAATCTTAGTGAGCACGCTTTGTAGTCATCTGATTTGCTAGATTTAGATATGTTTTTTTTGGGCCATCAAAAATTTAATCACTCTTGTAAAGAGGAAAGTTTGGTAGCAAAAATATTAAGATATTTCATAGAATCAACGGAATTAGAAGCATATTTGTATTAAACTAGTAGTCACACTTTAATACGTAAAGATCATAAGAAAAGTTTCTTTGAACTTGAATTTCAGATTGTATAATTTTGGTTATCTAAGTAAGTGGTTGAGATCTTTCTCTCTCTCCCCAAGTTGGTTTCTTAAGTAAGAGGGTAAGAAATATTTTCTCTCTCTCTCCCTTCTCTCTCTACCGCATCATTTTAGAGAGAGAAAGTAACCATCCCAAGCGCAGCACGCAAGCCCAATTAGCCCAATATTGACTGGTGAAGGACGCACACCAAATTCTGCAAAACACACACCATCCCCACGTACATGATAATTTAGTGAGAGAAAGCATACACTCACACTCCTTTTTTGTCTTTCCCTCCACCTGACTGCTTCCTGGGGTCATGTCTGGAGGTCGTGGCTCATTTCAGCTTGGTGGCGCATTTGGGTGGAGTGCAACAACAAGGTCTTCAGGGGCTCCTTCTCTTCGTTAGATTCTGTTGCTCGTCTTGTGCAGGAGGATGTTCAGTTTGCCATTCGGTTAAATCGTCGTTGCAAGACTGCGGTTGAGTGACTGTGTCACTTCATCTTTCCTCTTCTTTTTTTTTCTCTGTGCATTGTATTGTATATTCTTTTTCCTGTGTGTGTTTTTGTGGTATGTTTTTTTGCGTCTTCTTCCTCCTCCTCCTCCTCTTCTCCCTTTCTCTCTCTTCCTGCCATTGGAAACGTCCGCCTCTCACCTTCTCTCTCTTTTTGTCCACGCATGTCAAGTGGGTAGATTTTCATGCACCATGAAGACGGCGTGCAATAATTTCCTGTCTCCAATTCTTGAGTTGATAGGTAACGTTTCCCCTTCAGACACGGAAGATGGCAAGCAGAGACATGGACTTCTAGAGAGAGAGGGATAGATGTGACATATAGGGAGAGAGAGAGAAAAAGTAGAGAGAGAAGCGTTGCCCTTGCTTTACCCTAAATATTTTTTGGTTTCTCTCCCTAGCGTGGATTGAGTCTCATGGCTGGCGCTTAGTTCCGAACCAGCGATTCTCTTTTTCAAATGGGGAGTCACGGTCCCATGAGTGACCACAAAGTGTTTGATAACAGGCGTCAACGAGAGTTGGAGTGTCTCTTACGGCAAGTCGTGTGCTGGGGGCGCCGGGGGGAAGGATGCAACCACAAAGCGGAGTGGGGGATATAAAGCCACCATCCTCCTTCCCTTTCTGTGCCACAACCACCCATTTATGGGCGTATCGTGTTGCCGCCTCTGTTGATCTCCCCTTTTTTCTTCTTTGCCAGGGATACAGATAATTATTCTCTGTTCTTTCCCCCACCCTCTGTCCTCCCTTTTGCTCTCTGCCTTCTTTGTGAAGATGGGGAGCCAAGGCGGTTGCTTGAAGCTGCCCCCTGGTTTCAGATTCCATCCCACAGACGAGGAGCTGGTGGTTCAGTACCTCAGGCGCAGAGTGTTCTCCTTTCCGTTGCCTGCTTCCGTGATCTCTGACATAGACGTATGCAAGTATGACCCCTGGGATTTGCCTGGTGAGTGTCTGGAAGGCTCTCCTCTTGCCTGATTGGAGTTGGGTTTTGTGGGCTGTGACGGAAAACTGATGAATTTGCCTTTCTTTTGGTGTATCAGGTGATGGGGAGAGTGACAAGTACTTCTTCTCCAGGAAGGAGGCAAAATACCCAAATGGGAACAGGTCTAACAGGACCGGTGCCTCTGGCTATTGGAAGGCAACCGGGAAGGACAGGGCGGTTCATGCGTCCAGGTGCAACCAAGTTGTTGGGATGAAGAAAAGTTTGGTTTTTTACAGGGGGAAGGCCCCCAAGGGATTCAAGACTGAGTGGATCATGCATGAGTACAGACTGACTGATGCTGGGGCACAACCTTTCTTGTCTCTGCACAGAAAGAGCTCGAGCCAAGTGAGTTCTTCACCCTTTGGTTAATGGAATCAAAACTTGTGTTTTCTATTGGAACGCCATTGAGATAAAAATATGCTAAAACTCACTCTGGGAGTGGAATGAGAAGGAAAACAGTATAGTTGGTTGTTGTTGTAAAAGATGTTCATTTGTTTGATTTGATGGAAGACACCCAAAACTCAGCTTTATCTTGTAAGAAGCTCTGTTGTTAATTTCCCTTTCACCTGTTTTTATTGGAGCAGATTCCCATGGAAGATTGGGTCCTTTGCCGCATATTTCTTAAAAGAACGTCTCAAAGGAGTCATACAACAAGGCTGCAATATGTGGAGAGTCCCTGGGACATAGCAAGGCCAAGAAATCCAGTTGTGGGTAGGCCAACCTACATTGACTTCATGATGGAAAACCAGAGAAATCCTGATGCATCGGAATCCAGCAGCATCACAGAAGTTTCTTCTTCCGACGCATGTGATTCTGAGGAAGGCATCTGCAGCAGCAAGCCTTTTTCCCTGTGAGAAAAGGGGCAAGAGATGGCCTGCGGGCTGGTTCTTGCAGCAGAGTTTGGGTAGGAGAACAGCATGACTGTTAAATACAATTAACTAAAGAGAGCACTTCGTTAACCCGTTGCCGACTTCCCTCCCTCCCTCTCTCTATCTTTCTGCAGTTTCTTAATAGTTTTTTGTACTGTGAAATTACTAGAAATGAACGAGCGGAAGCAGAAGCAGCCATTAACATGTAGTTGGAAGAATGCTGAGTCTGTGAATAGAAATCTGGAATTTTAATCAAGACTACAGATGCTTTCTTTTCCTTTTCCATTTGCTGAAACCACAAAAGAGCATGTTGGTACCGAGTTCATTTAATCTTTAAAAACTGAATTGAGGTATCCTACATCCAAGCAAATCATAGATATCTGCCTTTTAACCCACAAATCCAACTGCTTGAAGAACAATGAAGCTTCTACAATATCAATGAAGTTCAATCTTGCAAGAAATTGGTTGGCCTTCAAGCAAGATTGTTGTGGCATTCACATGACAATGCAAAAAGAAAAGTGATTAGAGAAATGGCAAGTTAATCCAGCAAGAAATATAATGACTTAGGTATTCTGCAAAAACTATTGCGGCGTTGCATTTGGAGAGGGAGAGAGAGAGAGAGAGAGATAGGCAAGTTGGTACGGTGGTTCTTGCCTTCAGAAGAGTCACGGGTTACAGTTTGACTTGAGGAAGTTGGTTTCGATTTCTATTGAGTGTGATCTGAATCTTCATAGGTTGATTGTGCCGCTTAATTGCGGAACTGACTTGTAAGTTTTTTACAGTTCTCCCCGTGAAGATTGTGGACTGAAATTTTTTCTTTTTGATCATCAAAAAGAGAAGATAAAGAAAGAAAAGTCGATTAAGCGGTATGAATGGTTCCTCGAGAAGAGAAAGAAAGAAAAGTCCACAAGGAACCCCACTTGCATCCATTCACCAACAATGGGTGGTCCCCTGTATGGATGCATGTTGTTCAATTTCATTTCACTCGCGTTTGAGTGCCCCAACTAAAGAAACCACAATCAAATGCGTAATTGATCTTTGAAATGAATGTGGCCGTTCAATTCTTTTATTGATACCCACAAAAAGGAAAACTAGAACCTGATAAGTTTCCCTTTTCTTCTCACTGTTTACACAGGCAAATCCTGAAAGGGATTTGAGTCCTACAAGAAATGGGGTGGGTGATCTTCTCAAGCAACCTCATTAAGAATTCTAATGAGAATCGGCGCCATAACGCTAATAAATTAATGTCAAGAACCCCAATAATTCTCTCTGCCTTAGTTAAATTCCTCGTTATTAAATTCACATTCCCTTCCATCCTCAACCATTATTATAAAATTCATGTCCTTTGGTTTCTTGAGATTCACAAGGACTGCGACTGCGTAGAAGTCAGGGTGAACATCGCAAGTAAACAGAATAAAAAAATAAGATCAAAGAAGAACGTATTGGGCAGAAACGGTGTTGCCGTCCCGAGGGTGGGAGGAGGTTGGAAGAGGTGTCATGACGTTGGCATGTGGGGGTGGCGGTGGCGGTGGTGGTGGTGGTAGTGGTGATGGTGGCGGCGATGGGCAGGTGGTGCCATTGGTGGTGGTCCTGGCAGGTCGAAGTATCCCTCCCGTACTGGTATCATATTCGATCCCATCTTTTATGGTAACCCAACAAACCAGTAAAATTGGAAGTACAGATGGGGAGTTCCAAAAGCAGGAAGCATGTCTCTATTACTTCAACAGAGGACAGAAAGATGTATAGTGAGTGGACATAGACATGGACTCCTCATGCTTTAACTAAACTTTTTCAAGAAATCAACCCTTACAGAGAGAGAAATATCCTGGCTTCTATTACCCGATGGATTTTTTTATTTCTCATCCTTACCAACATCAAAAATCGTTGTTAATTGCCTTGAAAAACTACGGCTAGTATACCTTACCGGATGGATATATATATATATATATATATATATATATATATATATATATATATATATATATATATATATATGTGTGTGTGTGTGTGTGTGTGTGTGTGTGTGTGTGTGTGTCTGTGTAGAGAGAGAATCATTTTATTGTATATATTGAGAGAGAGAGAGAGTATTAATTAACATACAAAAGCAACTGAAATGTTGACATGAAAAATCATGAGGTACGAGCTGTACAAACTCAATCCAACATAAATGCGCTTTACATTGGCTAATTTACTTTGGAACAAAGAAAGGATCTGTTCTTCCTAATGTAAGAAATAGGTTTAGTTGAACCATTAAAGGTCTCAAGCATGATAAGGTTCATTCTTGATGGCTCCAGAAAGACCACTACGCTTGTCGGAATCACAGGATTGGAACCTACATCCTGCTAAACAGAATGATCCAAATCACATTTTTAAACTAATCTATGGAAAAATTGATTTCAATTTAATTAATTGATAATATTGCAAATGAAAATAAAATTATTTTTCGAAAAAAAAAGTCAGAGAGACAGAGAGAGAGAGAATCAGCCTTGTTGGCCATAATGAGACAGCCTTTATCAGCTTTTTTTTCTACATTTTTTAAACTCATAAAACATTGATTATTAGTTTGTTCAATAACGTACCAATATGGTATGAAATATGAATTGCTTGGTTCTGTCAATTCAATTTAAAGAATTAGCTGTATCAGCTCCTCCCGCTAATGATAATAGCATTGATTTTTTTAAAATGGACTTGTACTTTTCATCACGTGCTTCTAAACAAGATCTAGCTAAATAAATAATTATTTTTTATGCCCTTGAAAAATCTTTCTTGTACACCATCAACACTATTATTTAAAAGCTCCATTTACTACACAAATTGCATGAATCACATGAACAGGTCTTGCTTTGAGTACACACTGAGCAGGTCGGCTGGTTTTGGATTGGGACATACACCTTCTAACTTCTGGACAGAAGCTTCTACACTGCTTGACTCCTGAAAGTTATTAAAAGATGGGCATATTTTTAATTTTGATAGCTTCTCAGCTGCAATGACTATGACTTCTTAGAAGAAAGAGGCACTCCAAAATCAATCTCAGCTTTTTGACTTTCACATTTCCATCAAGGAAAATACAAGTTCTGCACATACCAAGGACAGATCTTTGAAAACTAAAGATTGGGCATTTAATGAGGCCTATTCATCCTTCATTGGGGTTAGGACTGAAGAAGGTCTTTAAGTTGAACAGTGCCAAGATTTCAATACCTGGGATGTGCCTCCTTCGGCATGCTCTGGTTCCTGTGTGTTTCATTTGATACTGAATTAGTTCTTGATCTAAGGCTTTAAAACAATGAAATAGACGAAGATTTTTCGGCTAATTTTGTGTTTATAAATGAATCCGGCCTCGTGAAGATGGAGTATGAAAAATGCGGCATGAGCAGGGCCTTTAATGCTTTGAGGAAACTGTGGAGAAGGTGGCCTCAAACATAGAAAAAAATCAAGAAAGACATGGGTACTCCAATAAAATAAAGAGTGCCTTCTTTTCGAAAGAGACTGAGTCATGTCTTCCTCTCAAGTTGCTTTTCTTTGGCTAAAGTTCCACTTTGCAAGCTGTGTTTGCAGCAAAGGTTAGGAATCATAGGGGTGCAGCAGACAGGAAAGGAAGAAACCTAACCCCCATCATGTCCCATGAACCATCCAAAAAAAGCAGACAATTCTTATTCTTTTTATAAAGAAAACCCGGTCACACATTTCCAATCATCATTTGTGGGTTTTTCCATTGCAAAGAATCCCCAAAAGGCAATTGGGTCATGAATAATTCCAGTGACTGCAATGGCCGCTTGTGAAAGCAGTAAAGAAGAAAAGTCTAGTCCTTTGATCTTTTACAGACATATGCACAGAATAAAGCAATTGAAAGCATCTGTACAATGTCAAACTCAAAGACCACACAGAGAAGCAACCATATCTGATAAGACAATGGGCCAGCTATGATAAATATCCTTCCTAATATTCCTTACAAAATGCTGTCTTTTCATGCAGAAAGAATAATAACAGATTAAAGTAAAACCGTTCACTCCTATTGGTAATCTGTCAGATAATGGAATCATCCTGTACAAGTGGAGAAAATTTAGAACCCAACTAAAGGTTCAACACCAGGTTTCACCAGAAGGGGATTTTTTAACTCAACCACCATAGTGGTTAAACTTTTCATGAGACTAAAAAGGCAATGGCCCTCGTTCAAATCAATAGCGAACATGTTCAGAAGAAGTTTGCAGAAACGAGTTCAAAGGGAAAATATTTCAGCATCCTATGCATTAGAGGATTTACCTCATCATGTTTTTACTTCAACTGTTCAAAGGTAAAATATGAAACTTGTAGGATAAGGATGAATTGAACAATACTGTTTCTCACAACGAAGAGACAACGATACTGCCTAACCTATCCTCCTATTCTACTGAAGAAAAAAAATTCTGACAGGAAAAGAAAAGGATTCCTCCACGAAGTTACCAAGTACCGGCCAGCTTTAGAGATAAGTTTAGAAAGTCCGTATGAGGAAACAAAGCGCATTTGTAAGAAAAGACTCCATTTAGATAAACAGTGATCACATGGGGCACACCTCAACATCTAAGTATGTTGATGCGGTGAAGCCCTTCTGTGCAGCTCTTAAGTGCACCTCATAAAGTCCGCTCAAAAATTGCCTTTTGTAATCAGCAGAGGAGAGATACTTGTCAAAGTTCAAATACTAACTCCGTCAACAAGGTTAATAACCAATTTAATACAACCCCGGAAGAACTTTTGCTCCTATGAACATGACAGAGGTCATTAACTTCTTGCACATAGCAGGCCATCTTGAAGGTCAAAACGGTGGCCACAACTCCTTCAAGGTTGTTTCCTATTATTTTCTGTTTTAAGATTTCTTAATGTTCCTTTCCACAATTTTTGCAATATCTGGAGAATATACTTCGGGAGGAGGTTCAGAACAAGCCCTCAGTACTGCTTCATTCTGCCAAGAAGGAAAAAGGCGAGGAAATGGTTAGATGTTCTGTGAAGAGAAACCATACCGTCCATGACAAGCATATTGAATAGACCTGTTATCCACAGAGAATAAATCTATTACCAAAAGAGATCTGTTCTCACCCCACGCTAAGCATGGACATTACAAGCTCAACAAACATACTCACACAAAAATCACATGCTGCTTTTGTTAATGCATCATTGTGATGTATTTCTTTTCTTATCTCCTACTCTTGCTCACACTTATATTTCCATTCTCAAGGTGGAGGGAATTAACACAAAAATCCTTGCCACTAACGGCACTTCCTCTTGTAAGAGAAAATGGTAAAACTGCTAAGATCATGCTACGTGACAGCATTGACTCTTGGAACAATCAAGGTAGGCCCTTTCATACTACGAACAATCAGTGCACTGTAAGGTAAGTTGTCATAAATTACCCAAGGTACACCTGGCAGAACGAGTTGTTCACTAGGAACATCACCAGCACATCAAGAGCAGATGTTTCTTTAATGATTTTTTTAACATTTTTGCATAGCTTCAAGTTCATGCAGTGAAAAGGACATGACTATCCCTCATCATAGGGTTTTTGAACATCTCAAGGTATACATTTTCTGTGTTCATGCACTAACGGAATTCTGAGATCCTGTATGACATGATGGCAAACATCTTTGAAAGATTGATGCTTATGAAGGTAGCCAAATGGAATTTTCGATAAACCGGAGAAAAGGTAATTCAAGATGGCAATTTCTCATAGAGGCAGATATGTGGAAGAAAAAATTTCTTTCCATGTGACTGAGCTTAAACGTGCTTTATGCATAATTTTAAATATCTACCGGGTGTGCATAACTTACAAAGCCATGTAATAGATAACAAAAGCACATGAAGAGATTGTTAATTAAAACGGACATTGCCTATGAGAAGGTGAAGATGATCAAAGCCAGACACATAATTCTATATTGAGAAAAGTACAAATCATCCTGAGTCTCTAGAAGTTGGAGGCTCCACGATCGGAAGATTGGAGAAGCTTCTCAAACATATATGAAAGATAAAAGAGAAATCATGACAAGTGACAACAGTGATATTCACAAAGAGAACAACCACAGGACACTAACAACAAAATACACATACTGATTAGCCTTTTCGCCTTAATCATCTCTACAATTTTTTCTGCCTTTTATAATTATCGTTTTATCATGTTCAGTTGTATCATTTAAACAGTGTACCTAATCATCTGCTGCCTAATGTATTTATAAATTTTAAGTGATCCATTACACAAGAGTTTACTAACAAATCGTTTCTTCCAGTGGCAGCATCTGTTTTTTTAGTCTATTTTGCAGATCCATTGATCCCTCCAGTTCCACACACTTTAATATTATACCATACCTTACTCATGCCTACGTTGTCCTGCTCTTTGCAATTAGCATGTCTAATATAGTTATAAATTTATTAATTGTTAATCTCAAGATAGAACACTTATAATATTTAACAATGGACGTAACGAATTTGTAACTTACATACATAAAGAGTAAGAGTACAAGTAAAAAACATGCTAACTATGACATTCTCATCAGCCAATCCAGATTATGCCATGTTGAGTTCTTTCAACTACTATTTGCAGATTACTAAGCCCTTACTATTACATTATAGGCTCTCCAAACAACATCATAACATCGATCAAGGCTCTTCAACTAAAATAAGTGTTGTAAAATCAGCTTATTCAAATTAAATAAACAGAAGCTTGATTCCATTTGCTGGCCTTGAATTGCCAGTGTCCCAAAAACAGCCTATTTGCACTTCAATCAGCTGAATCATGGTTGAACTGGTCAGTGCGCTCTGAATACAGCCTATTCTATCTATTAATTCTTCTTTTCAATTTCTCTTCTATAGCTTTTTTTTAAGGACCTAATTCTTCAACCAACCTGATGCACAGACAATTCCAATTTGATTCAGTCAATTCACATGATTTTTTGCTGGCCAATCCAATTCGAAACCAATTTGCTACAACTAACCAGTGGAGTTAACGGAGTTCACAAGCATGTCATTAATCAAACATCTGAAGCAAAGAAAAGGGAGTGTTGATCCTACAAAGCACAAATGTTACGGAAGGATTGATGTCACCTTCAGGTCACTTTCAGAATTCAAGTGACTCATATTTTTGGAAAAATTACCACTGGGAAAAGCTAAAGAGGAAAACAGAATCTTAACCAAAGGGATGCATCTTGTAGGACATAGTGGCAAATGCAAATGCTTAGGTCATGTAACATATATAAAAGGGGAAAAGACTTCTTGTCCAAAGAAAAGGAATCCGTGCTGCTTACTTAAGAGAAAAATGCATCCATCCAGAAGGCAGTTATTGGCATCATTGATCAGCAACAAACACTCACATATTGTTAAATGAACATTCCGAAGATTGTTAGTTTTATTGAAAAGTACATATGAAATTGCAGTAAGTATTTTCAACACTAGTGACTTGCAGAAACTCAAAACCCTCAAGAAGAATCTCAGCAAATATATGTGCGATGATCAAACAAGATACACATTGAGACCAACATGAAGGAACCACATATAAATGACAGTAGAAGAACATACACGTATAGCAGAGAAAAGCAGCAAATAAAGCAGATAATTGAACAAAAGGTAGCTGCAGGCTAGAGGACCCAATTTCAATCATAGACCTTAGAGTCCATAATCCGAGTGTGAAACGGTTTCAAACGTATTCTTAACATATTCCGTTTCAAGTTCCGTGCTCTACCATGCCCCACTATCCTTTTTCATCCAACCCTTCACTCTGGAACTGAACTACACCTTGGCATTGAAAAGTAAACAGAACTCAAATACAGAAATACGTACAAAGGATCTGATTAGGCCCAAGGTACAGCCTAATGAAAAGTGAAATACGTCTCCACAAGAAACAACATTTCACTAAACTGACAAGGAGACAGTATATCTGAAGAGACCGGTTGACAAAAGAAAAACATACTGAAACCCTAAGTGAATTTCACTGACGCAAGGCCCAGAAAGCGAGATATCATTAGACTTCAACAACCACCAACATCACTGGATCATATATTCATGACGGAAAGACACCAGACGCCAACTATAAACCACTCGACCATTTCCATAGACCAGATTGAACTCAAACAGCAACCGTATGCTTACAAAAATATCGTATACCCACATGGGCAGGTCAGTAAACCGCTGTACCGTGACCAAAGTGGAACAAAATATACCATCCGCATTGCACAAGAACGATCTAATCACAAACACCAACATTGTAGCAAATTCTTGTATTCCACCAAACTTACAGTAAACAAAGCAGCAACAACAGAACCCCTTAACTACATACCACTAAGCACACAATTTCTCTTCAAAAAGAGAGAGAGAGAGAGAGAGAGAGAGAGAGAGAACCTGCCAGACGCGGCGGAGCCTCTTCTTGGCGTTAGCTTTGCGGGTGGAGGTGAGCTTGATCCTCTTCCACACGAGCCCTCCCGAGTCGTGCTTCTTCACGATCTCCATCACCCTCGTCGCCACGAAGAAACCAAACCCACCCATCTCTCCCTCTTCCTCTCTTTCCCTCCCTGCCTCGTCGCAGGGCCTCTGTCACAAAGACTTGGGCCTCGCAGCCTCGCAGGGCTTCATTTTGTGCGGCAGCAGCCAAAGCCCGCCGACTCCATCGCCTGCATTGACCGGTTAGGGCTCTATGCGACTGCTGAGTGCTGACCCCATGTGCCTCGCGTCCAGCTTGATATCTAAAATTCAAGCGCCAAGACTCTGTTAGGGACCCCAACCTATAATTTATAGGTTTCTTTCAATTATGGATTTTCAATTAAGCTTAATAAATATAAACTTATGAGTTTTTTAAAGAATAATATAATTTTAATAATAATAAACATCAATAGAACTGAATTTTCCAATTTCATGCTACTTGTATCTAAAATTTGGTTTTAAAATGATGCACTCAAAACCGAGTACAGCATTCATTTAACACTTAATTGTATCTTGATTTGATTTTAGAAAGATGAAGTAAACTGGATTACAATTTACAAACTTGAATCTTAATTAGTACAACTAATTATAAAATTAGGTCAATTCTGATTTGTTTGGTGTTTTTAGACATCATTAAATTTTGAGTACAACTATTTTTCGGTCAATCGTTCCAAAGTGGAGAAAAAAAAAGATCAGCAAGTAGCAGAGCCAGAAAATATTAATTCATCTTATTATTACAATAGATTGAGTGCATGTAAAGGTACACCTGGTGTGGGCACTCTATGTGGCTAGTCTTGAGCTGAACATATGATCAAATAAAAATTTTACAAAGGTTTACACAAGCGGAGTTGGGCAGTTGCTCACACTAGCCCCATAGTAGCTCCGTTACTGTCAGACTGAGTCGGACAACCATCATCATAATAATTAACGAGCTGAGTTTAGGACGGGATTAAACTCAATTGAGCTTGGCTTAGTCTAGGGAAGTCAATTAATCGGATTCAAATTGATGTATCAGATGTACCATTTACCATATATAAATTTATTGGAAGTTCACATATTCATATTTGAATTCATTAAAAAAAGTATATATCATGTATGAATCTGACTTTTAAATATGTAGTCCAGATTTGATTTGAATCCCTTCTTTTGTATTCACATCGAAATTTAAATCTCACTTTTTAAATAAAATCCAAATTTAAACAATATTATGATATGTTAAGAACCAACTTTTAAAATGTATGAATATTAGATATAAAGATACTTATTCACAAATAGAATTTGAGAATGAAGCCACTTGAGTATTTATTTAAAACACAATCCAAACCCGATTGGATGTAATTTCTTAAATCTGAATCAAATCGAATTTCTGAATTGAATATTAAAACTTTTTAAAGCAGTTTGATCAAATATCCAAAATCTGATCCATTGACATTTCTAAGATTCAATTAACTATTTCTTCAAACAAAGAAATCGATTCACTCCTTAAAACGGCAAATCATGAACATAGGAGGAAAAAATCTAAACATTTTATCTGTCTTGAAATAAAACAAATGGAAAAGCAGCAGATAAATTCCGATCACACAACAAATAGTGACAGAGAAAACCCTAAATCAAGGATTATTCCTTACTTTTCCCCGCTGTCTTGTTCTTACACAAACACAACCTGGTCAACACTTCGCATCACCTAAAACCAGTGATACGGAATCTGCACCATACACGTGTTCTTGATCAACGTCTCACATAAATAACACTGTATTTTATTTTATATGCCAGAAAACATTAAAGCATTCCATATTACCAATTCCTGGTAATATTGCATGTCACCTCCTCGCTGCCATTCTCTCTCTATCTCGATCTCTTTTTCTCTCTCTCTCTCTCAAATATAGTAAAGCCATGCAACGGTCTCAACGTCTTCGCCCATAGCAATCCCCAGAAAGAACGAAGCTTATCACATCAACGGCAAGTTTCCGACGCCATTACCACCACCGCTCATCTGCCTCCACCACCGTTCTCTCTCTTTCGCCGCCACCACCACCACCCTCTCTTTCCGTATCTCTTTTGCTACCGCCACCACCACCACCCTCTCTTTCCTGTCTCCCATCGTTTGCTCCCTCAGATGGGAATAGGTGGGTCGAAGAACGCAGCAGAGGCGACGACATTGGCCGGCCAAGGACGCCCGCTCTTCAGGCTGCGGCGGAGGCGGCGCATAATCAAGACGCTCAGCACCATCTCCACCCAGGAGCTCCTCGTCACCGACACCGGCAGCCTCAAGGACTACGCCTCCTCCCCCTCCCACTCCTTGATCGACCCCCTCGATAGGAGCCTCTCCATGCCGGCCGTATCAGCGCCGATGGAAGCCGCACAGGCGTGCTCCGTAGGGGAGATCAAGGATGAAACGCGGACATCGAAGACGAAGGAAACGGAAGGCCGGGAGTCTGCCGTGAGCAGAAACGACAATGAAGGTGATGGTGATCAGATCGTCGGCCAGGGGGGGCCGATAAGGGAATCGTGCGGCGATCGAAAGGAGATGCTGTCTCCTGATCATAATATCGACCGCCATCAAAAGGGAGCGAGGGAGAAGGAGGAGGGAGCAGAGAAAGAGGAGGAGGAAGAGGAAGAGGAAGAGCCAGAGGAAGGTGGATGGGTGCTTGGGTTTGGTGATCTGCCTGGTTCTCCTAGCTTTAGAGAGTACTGCCGTTTCTCAATTCCCGACCCCGACGACAGCAGTGAAGATGGTGAGCTCAATTTTCTCTCCCCATTCTACTTTCTTTGTATAATACCAGCCATGCCAGTATATATATATATATATATATATATATATATATATATATATATATATATATATATATATATATATATATATATATATATATATAATCAACCGGCCAACCTCCATGGAGATGCACTTTACTATGACAGTTCATCGGCCATGTTCACTAATTTCAAATTTCTATGATTATATATATATATATATATATATATATATTATGATTTGTAGATTTCTTCATCTAAGTTTAAATTAAAAAAAAAAATATTGATACCAGTTGATGCATTAATATGTTTAAAACACCGATCGGATGCATCAAGTAGATATGATTAGCCAGAAAATTTCAGTTTATTTATATATATGTGTGTGTGCATACGTATGAGATAAATTAATAGGTACCAAACCTTAAGTTAAGTATTAGACCAGTAAGGATGCACCTTGGTCATTCGTTTTTTCAAGATGTATGTCAAGAGAAAAACAAGAAAGAATAAGATAATGAATTTAAGTCCTATAACATTAATTAACAATTTTTTTCTTTATTTTTCTTTCAACCGTTCATCTTAAACATATATTGTTTTCAGAAAATTTACATTTGTTTTTATCTAATTTAACTTTTGTAATGTGATATTTTTCAGGGAATGCTGAGCCATCTGGAACCAAGGGGAGCATTAATTCGGCAGCATCCGGCGCTACGGTATGTTCTTCGTTGAGATATATTTTTCTATGTTTTCGAAAAATAGAAGACACGCATGCTCACTAGTTTAAAACAAAATACATCTCAACGAAGAACATAGATATGTCAGACAGAAAGATTATAGGTTATAACATAGATGATTTATGGAAACATGCTTAATTTTGAATTTCTTGTCACGATAACCTTATTTATATACACTTTCAATGAAATCAAACTCGATGTTTATGGGAACATGTACATACAAAGGGAAACTCAATATGGATCTGGGTATAATATACTTTATTATATTAATAGTCCCATAGTTTTTCATCAAAATTGACCAATGAGATATATATATAGAAAAATAAGAAAGAATGAAGTCTTTATTTGTAAATATTATAAATTTTAATAGATTGTCCATACCAGCTCCAAGCCAGAATTTTTGGCTATAGGACACTGTTATAAAAATTCTCATTTCTAAAAGAATATAACATATATAAATAAAAAAATGTATTAAAAAAATGTAAAAATAAATAAAAAATTTGTTACTGTGTGGGCAGTTGCCCACGTCAACTTATATGTAGCTACATTACTGCAATACATGATACAACCACATATTTATTTAAAACTAGTCCAAATCCAATCACATTACCTGTTTGAATCAGATGACAATTTAATTTTTTAATCAGACATTAATTTTTTTTTCCATATCTGATTTTTTTTGGATGAACGGTCGACATGCAGAGACCGGCGAAGCCATCGAATCGGTCGGTCAAGGAAAGGTTTAGGAGGCTTCGGATCCTGACGAGAGGACCCATCGCCATCTCCAACCTGCTGAGCATGAGTTCTTGCTACAACCACACCCCGAGGACGAGTGGCGAAGCGCGCCTCCTTTCCATCAAGTCCGGCTCTTAGATGCTTCCACGTAAGCAAAGAAGGGTTATTTCGGGAAACCTGCTTGCATCAGGCAAAAGGACATAAAAGATCCTAGTCTTTGCGGGATTTGCAGATGCCTGCCCATTCGACAGTAATTTTCTGACGACTTAGAAAACGCCCTTTTCTTTGTACGAGGAAATTCAGGTAGGTTTTTGCAGTTTGCCCCCTCAATGTATACGGAAAGAAAGAAAAGATGGTTCCCCTTCTCTTCGCCTTAGTCGGTCGGATGCATAACTTGTGTATCTAAATTTGTTTACCCTAAAAAAAATTGTATCAAAGTAGACTAAGTCCTTATGTACCAAAAAATTGTATGCCAGTTGTTCAGCGGTCACCTTCTTCGGATGAGAGCTCTATATTCTTTGGCTCTATCAGACTTCCTTGGCCTGGGCCTGCTTGTCCTGGTACGCGGGGTCCTCCTTTTATGGTACAGGTTCCGCATATTTTCAGCCCAGGTGATCCGCTGCACCAGTGCTCTTCGGTGGTAGAGCTACCGCCTTTTCAGCATCCGCCCTTGCTTCCCTCACCGCGGGCGCCAACCTCTCCTCAGCGAAGGAGTCTAGCCTGCTCCCTGCCACGATCCCCCGAGGTACTCTGCTTGCCCTCCCCTTTTCCTGTTTTGCGAGCTGGGGCTCCACGGGGGTCCACCTCGGGGTGCCCCGTCCCGATGCTGGTTGCTGTCGTTGCTCGCTCTCGTTCGATTGCGGCCTGCGTTGTCTTGGCCTCTGGCGTCTTGGCACCCCCAGTCAGCTGTTTTCCCTCTGTTGCCTGTACGTTGTTTTTTACCTTGGTTACTGGCCCCCCTATACCCCCCCTTACACCCAGGACCTCCTCCTTTGCCTATCTGCCTTTGGTTTTTTCTGTTTCTTTTGACAGCAGCTTTAGCTTTGACTGGCCTTCCCTGTAGATTCTGCTCCCTAGACTCAGTCGCGGCTCTCCCCAAAACCCCGCCTACCTGCCTCCCCCACCAGTTAGCCCTGCCCTCCCCTGCATCCCTTTTGTTGGCTCTTTTTCGCCCGCCCCGCGGTCTGAAGTTGCATCTACCCCTGCCCCCTCGTCCTCCCCTGTTCAGTCGTCTGGCCCTACCACTAGATCTGTGGGTCGTCACTCCTTGCCCGATAGGTTGTCACCTGGTGCCCCCTTGTTGGATGTTGAGTTAGGCATCTCCCTTCCGGATGCGCTTGACGCTCTTAAGGTCTCTCTTCCACCGGAGCAACTTGATTTGTTACGTTCCTCTTTTCCTGCCGCTGTGGCACCGGTCTCTCGTTCCAGCCTGGCCAGGTTGCGGCGGGAGTTGCGTAGGATTGGGGCTTCCGCAGCCTCCATCCTCCCCCCTGGTGTTGCCAGGACGACCAGACGTACGTCGCCTCACGTGGTTTCCCAATGAGGGTTGCATGTTGGAATGTGCGGGGCCTCAGTGCCCGTTACCGGCATAGGTATCTCTCTTCCTGGATTCGTCAGCATGGACCCTCTGTGCTTATCGTGGTTGAGACCAAGATGTCTGTCATCTCTCACGCTTGTGTTCGTACTTTGTTGCGACAACCGTCCTTTGGGTTCCTTCCAGCTCGTGAAGCAGCTGGCGGCATCCTGCTTGCTTGGTCTCAACCCCTTACGGGGGCTATTGTGCATGTCGGTAGGTACTCTATCTCTGCTTCTCTCAACGGAGTCTGACCTAATGGTCCGGTCTTGGTTACTGCTGTTTATGGCCCTTGCGTTGAGGCTTTGCGTGGACAGCTGTGAGCTGCATCAGGTTCGCCAGCTTGTAGCTTCTCCTTGGCTGCTGGCAGGGGACTTCAACTGCTTGCTTAGCCCTGCTGACTCTTCCTCCCCTGTCACTTCTGGCCCGTCTATGTCTGTTTTTCGAGCGTTCATTGAGGAGTTCGGTCTTTTTGACGTGCCTTTGACTAACGGTACGTTTACTTGGTCTAATAATAGGAACCCTCCAATCCTTCGTAGGTTGGACTGTATTTTCCTCTCGCCTGAGTTGTTCTCTGCTTTTCTTTCGTCCTCTTTGGTTCTTGGTCCGAGGCACCTGTCTGATCACGCACCGCTATTACTTTCCCTTCTTCGGAGTAGGGTTGGTATCGGGCACTCCAGGTTTCGTTTTGAGTTTTGGTGGCTCCGTGATGAATCTTTTGTGGCTACCGTCCCTAATTGGTGGGCTCGGGCAGTTAATGGTAGGTGGGCTTCTTTTAGGCTCTCGCGGAAGTTGCACTCCATCAGGAGGGAGACCCTCGCCTGGAAGCGCATTTTCTGGAGTAGCAAATTTTTGGAAGTGGCCGCTTGGGATGAGGAAATCCTGTCCCTTCAGGCCTCTGATAATATTTCTGCAGATCAGTCTTCCCGTCTCCTTTGTTTGCAGTGTCTTTTCCAGGAGTGGCGGATTAGGGAGTCTATCCATTGGCAGCAGCGCTCTAGGCTGGGTTGGCTCGCGCATGGGGATCAGAACTCTAGATTCTTCCACTTGGCTGCCTCCCAAAGGCGCCGTCAAACGTTGCTTCAGTCCTTGTGTATCGGGGGTAGAGTTTTTCTTGGCGATGACATCCTCCGGGCCTTGAGCGCTCATTTCCAGGATTTCTACTCTAAACCTCTTAACTTTCGTGCCACGCTGCCGGATTTTCACCTCTCCTCTCTTTCTGTCTCTTGTGCGATCACTCTGGAGCGGCCCTTCCAGCACGAAGAGATCAAGAAAGCGGTCTGGGCCCTCGACTCGGGTAAGGCGCCCGGCATTGATGGGTTCCCTGTCGAATTTTTTCGAACTTTTTGGGATGTTTATAGCGCGGATGTGTTTGCGTTTTGTGATGAGTTCGCCTCCAATTCTGTTTTCCTAAAGGAATTCAATCAAGCTACCTATGTCCTGGTGCCTAAGCGCCCTAACCCTACGGATGTCACCCACTTTCGCCCGATCTCCATCCTTGGTGCACCTTACAAGTTTATTGCTAAGTTGCTCTCTTTGCGGCTTGCGTCTGTCATGCCTTCTGTCATTAACCCCTTCCAAGTTGTTTTCGTCAAGGGTCGGCGTCTGCAGGACGCGGTTGTCCTAGCCAATGAGGTTGTTCACTCCTTTTACTGTCTTCGACTACCTTCTTTCATCCTTAAGTTGGACATCTCTAAGGCTTTTGACTCGGTTAGCTAGGAGTTCCTTTCTGACCTCCTCACCCGTCTTGCTTTCGGTCCTTCGTTTAGACAATGGATCATTTCGCTCGTCATTGGGGCCCAGCTTGCGGTCTCCTTCAATGGGAAGTGTGGCGACTTCTTCTGTCTTGAGCGTGGCCTCCGTCAAGGTTGCCCGTTATCGCCCTTGCTTTTCAACTTAGTTGTTGAGAGTTTTCGGCGCTTTTCCATCACGCTACGGTCGTTGGCTTCCTCACACCTCATTCGCTCCCCCACTTACCGTCCTTCTCAACCATTCAGTATGCTGATGATTTTCTTCTGTTCGGTGGTGCTTCCCGCCAGCAGATTGTGAGAACTTGGCTCATCCTTCGGGTTTTTGAGCTCATCTCGGGTCTCTCTATCAATTCCGCCAAGTGTCACCTTTCCCTCATTCACGCGGACCCGGCCACAGTGCTTCTCGCGGAAGCTTGCTTTGGGCGTAAGGCTTCTAGCCTGCCCATGGACTATTTGGGACTTCAAATCACGTTGTCGCCTCCTGCTCCCTCCTTTTGGGATGGGTTGGAGCAGAAGCTTTCGGATCGCCTTCAATGTTGGCAGGAAAAACTGCTTTTTTTCCCAGGTCGGATTACTCTAGCTAAGCACTGCCTTGCGTCGATCCCCCTCCATGCTTTGTCCGTCTTTCGGCCTCCTGTGGCTGTTTTGCGTAGGTTTGATAAGCTTATCTGTAAGTTTGTTTGGGATGGAGATCGACCTTCTGATCGCCTCGCGCATTGGGATGTGGTTGCCTTTCCACGTCTTCTTGGGGGTGCTGGGGTTACTAACCTTAGTCGGACATGCGAGTCGTCTCTGTGTTCTTGGTGGTGGCGGTTAGCAACTGAACGTTCTCCCATCACCCAATTCATTAGTTCAAAATTCGACCTACCTTCCCCTAGCGTCTGGCATAGTTCCATCTCTCACACCTCTCCCTCTAACTTTTGGTCTGACATGCTTTCCGTCCTTCCTCTTTTCCTCAGTCTTGCTGACCTCTCATCGTCCACATCCCCATCCTGGCCTCTTTCACCTACCCGTGAGTTCACTTTTTCTTCTTGCTACCTGGCCTCATTTGGTCCTTCTGTCGCATCACTCCCTCCCCGGTCTCTTTGGTCTCTTGGTCCATCCCCTCGTGCCATTGCTTTTGTCTGGCTTCTTCTGACTGGCCATATCAACACTTTTGACCACCTCCAGCGCCTTGGCGTCAGTTTGGCTAACCAGTGTCCCCTATGTCTCGTCGCGACTGAGTCTCGAGTCCACCTTTTCACTTCATGCCCTTTTTTCACTAGTGTCCTTGCTTCCACTTGGCCTTCCCTAGCTAGTAGTCTTCCAAACCCACCATCCATTCGTCTTCTCTTCCTCTTTTGTCATTCCCCCTACCTGACTGCTTCCTGGGGTCATGTCTGGAGGCCGTGGCTCATTTCATCTTGGTGGCGCATTTGGGTGGAGCGCAACAACAGGGTCTTCAGGGGCTCCTTCTCTTCGTCAGATTCTGTTGCTCGTCTTGTGCAGGGGGATGTTCAGTTTGCCATTCGGTTAAAGCGCCGTTGCAGGACTGCGGTTGGGTGACTGTGCCGCTTCGTCTTTCCTCTTCTCTCTTTTTCTCTGTGCATTGTATTGTATATTCCTTTTCCTGTGTGTGTTTTTGTGGTGTGTTTTTTTGCGGATTGCTTCTGTATTTAGGAGACTTCTTGTCCCCAAATTTTGTTAATTATATTCTCATTTTATGGGCTCTCTCTCTCTCTCTCTCTCTCTCTCTCTCTCTCCCTCTCTCTCTCTCTCTCTCTCTCTCTATATATATATATATATATATATATATATATATATATATATATATATATCTTGTTTGGGACAAGAAGTTCACATTATTCTATTTTTTAAAACAATTGCATAAAATTTGCATTGGCTGCTTCTGATGCCATAAATCTTATATCGAACGTTCCTAAAAATGAAAATATAACATGGGATGTGATTCTTGCTTGGTTGGAATCCAAACATGATGCTCTAGTTGTTTTTTATGTCACATGGTGGGTAGGTGAAAATCTTACTTCTTTAGTGGATGGGAAATTAGGTATAGAAGTTAGGTGGAAAATGTTTTCCTTTTTCGCCTCCGCGAGCGGCCACATCAATGTACTTTGTTCATTAATTTAAATAGAAGTCGAAAAGTGATTTATCCAATTTTTTTTTTTAAGGATGAGTGGTTCATTCCATCGCTCCTGGGGTCACTGGCCCGTCTCCTGTGTCTGTCTGGTTGGGTTTACATATAATGCTTGATGACCTTTTATGGTTCAAAGATAAAACGCACTGGTTACATGACAAATAATGCTTCAAAACCTGAGCCCCCCTGAAGGAGCCGGACCACCTTGCTGCTTAATAATACCACCGAATAGATTACCAATTTTGATATATAACTTTTTAATTGGATGACACCAAAATCCACGTTTCTTTTTATTAATAAATTATCACATTCTAATTTCCTTTCCAATCTTGTTGGGATGATCCCAATATCAAGGTTTTCTTTTCCCAAGAAATTATCACTTTTGAAATTTTGTTCAATGACGCCAAAGAGTCTTCTTTCTATCAATTTATAATAAAGTTCCATATCTTATCTTTTCGAGAAAGCGAATTGCTAAAATGAACCAATTTTTGATGACCACTTTTTATTAAAAGGTTGCAATTTGTATTTTTGCCAAAAGTTATTTTATGAGGAACGATCCTGTTTGCTTATCATGAAAATGGCTAAATATTGAACTTTTATTTTCAAATTGTTGCCTTTTCATGTATAGTTTTAATTAATTAATCAAGAAAAATTGCAAATCAAGTATCAAACTTTATGGGGAAAATATTATTTGAAAATCAATGGCGTATGGGTAAATGATTTTTTTCCGTAGTCCACAAGCTCGTTTCGTGTGACATTGACCATAGTTCATAACCATAATTACAGAAACACTTTTTTTTTTTAAAACATGATAAATTAAATAACTGTTTAAAACTAAAAAAAATGTTTGTTTTAAAGGTTAAAAAACACCATTTTTTTCACTTTGTTTATTTTTTTAGTTTTTTAATGCTAAATATTTTTTTTATGTTTTATTTGTTGCAAATCTACTTTATCTTTAAAAAAAGTTGCCAAGAATAAGCCTACATTATCCATAATTTTTTTTGTTTGGTTAGATATGATCGTGTTTGATGCATGAGAAAAATACGGAAAACTTTGTATGCTCTTCCGTCGCGTCATCAAACGCGGAAGAATTTGCCGCGCTGGGAAACTTTTTCCCGGGTTGGATTTTTTTTCCCAGAAAAAATCTTTTGAGGGCTTTTTCTCTCCTCTCGCCTTCCTTGCGAGTTGCATCTTTGCAGCAGCAGCTTCCTCGGGCGTTCTTCTTCAGCATCTCGCCATCCTCGGCAGGGTCGCTTCCTCAGCAGTGCATCCTCTGCTGGTAAAAGGCAAGGGCTTCAGCCTTCAGGCACGCTTCTCTGCGCATATTCTCTTCCTTCTTCCTGGCAGCACCTCGCAAGTTTCAAACGTTAAACCTGGGGTTTTATCTCCATCAGTTTAGGGATCTTGTTCTAAATAATCTGACGATCGAGTTTAGCACGGGACTGAATCAAGAATCGAGCGAAAAACTGAAAAGCTCGCTAGGATTTTGAAGAGAGCCCCAAATCTGCTGCCGCTAGATGAGGTTTCTGAAAATCCGGCGAGAAACTTGAACTTTCCGGCATTATTTTCGTTGATTCATGGTTGTTTTCTTTTCTTTCAGGTGTCTAGGATAATCTAGAACCTAGAATGTGAGTTTTCGTCCAAAAATTTACATTTTTGTCGGTCATTTACTGTTGGATCCTGTTAGACGCTGGCTGCTCGTGGATTTCCCCACTGTTACCTATGCTCGTTTCTGTAGCTTTTTACTCAGCAATCGTAGTAGGTGTTCTCTATTACTGTTTGACAAACAACTGATGTCCATAACCAACAAACAAGATTGGTCTTTTGTTTTTACGTCCAATAAGCATCAATAATGGCTATGAACTTGCTCTTGATCAAATGGATAGGCACATTTGTAGGAATTTTGACAGTTCGATCAAAAAGAGCAAGCAGATTCTTTTCTGAAATTTTTCTGTTTTCATGTTTTTTGGTGGACAATCATTGCCTTCATTTTTGCGTTTTGATGCACAGGCAGTTTTGGTTTCATTGTTTCTGTTATGCAAGCAGTGGATCATCAATGGTTAAGGATGCTTTTGTATGGCCACCAATCGTCTCAATTTTTTTCTCCCAAGAAAATTCTTCAATTCCAACAAAAAAGGAGAACTTGATTTTTTTTTCCCAATTAATCAAACATGCCTTACACTACATTTGAAAGATGTATACCTTTTTAGTGCCAGGATTATTTTTAGTAGAGAAAATATTTCTGGGCCATCAAAGAAGACCTAAAAGAAACTTAATTGCCTTTCGGCTGCACCTTTTGCACCTTTCCAACCTTGTTGGTATCGACGTGAATCGGCTTATCCGATTCAAGTCGGTGGTGGGCGGTTCAAGACTGTCAACGTGCTAATTTTGAAATATTTATTTAAAAAAAAAAACTCACTTAGAAAAACGAATGCAAGCCAATAATAACTTATATTCACATTAATAAAACTTCCATACCAAATTAGTAAGTCTTATAGCCTCAGGGTTTTGGTAAACCTAGTTGGCAGGCATCAGCACTAACACGGGTTCAAATCTATTTTCGGGTGAGCAAGAGGGTCAATCCCACTGTCCGAAGGGCCTTTCATTTTTTCTGTCTTCGGGGTCTTGAACTGCATTTGTATCAGTGATAGAACGGGACACCCTTCAACTTGGATGTCGCGTCTCACCGCACATGAGCATAACGCCCACAAAAATCGAACTAAAAACCTATCTTATACAAGTCTTTAGTCCGACCAACTACGCTATGCCCTTTGAGGCAAATCTTCTGAAAATTTGGGAACATCCTTTACACCCAAAGCAAGCAACAAAGTCGGGGAGTAGTTTCACCCAAATTAACAAAAGGATGATAGTTACAAAAAGGGGTGTTTGATAACTTAACTGCTGCATTACTCAATATATTAAAGGAATACTACATCCTAAACTATAGTGTTTCCCAAACACCTTCTAAAAGCTACCGTACTACGACTTCATTAGTGGAAGACCCCACTGGTGTATAAATTTTGTGGCTCTAGTGGGACACATGAGTCATGGGTGATCATGGTCCGATTTCTCAGGCGAAATCAATTCTTGGAGTGTGACAGATGGCGCATAAAGGGCCCTGGTAGATATTGATTTCAAGTTTCGCTATCAAACCTGACCCGTTTGCATACCTGTAACTCAATGAGCGACCCATTCTCAAACAAGACTTGTCTTCCTCATGGGGCCATATTGTTCAGGGCCATGCTCTTTGCCAATGGATGAATGGCCTTTTGGAAGCTGACAGATGCATGCACATGGAAGAACCAGTAACCCGAAAGATCTTTCTGGCCATCTTGAATGGATTTCCTTTTCATGGTTGAATTCAATATCTTTGGAGACTCACCCATATAAGATATTTCGTACCATATGGGTCCCATGGTTTTTATTGGTGAATGTCCATACATTACATGCATGTTGAGAAAGGATGTGGGCATGGATTGGACCAAGTTTTGGTCTAGACCCACCTGCTAGGTCCGCCAAGCCTGTGCCGAGCTATGCTCAGACCCAGACCCAGACCCAGTTTGAGCTTTTCTATTCCAGGACTGTATTGTGTGAAGTTGGGAGAAAATTCTAGGTTCAGATGGCAGTTGGAATTGAGCTTTAAAAATATGCAGATTGCAGTTGGATATAGATCTGGATCTTGAGATCCATAAATATCAGTAGATGACTTTGAGCGTGTCCAGATTCCACGGTGCTGGCTGCATATTTATATGCCACGATTGAGAATAAATAAGTCAATAAAAATAACTCACCAAGGCCAATTTTCAAAGTGACCTTCTTTTAAATATGTTAGGTATTTTGTTTGAAAGTTGGTGTACGTGGGATCCAGTTACTCTGCTAACCATCCCATAATCATGGGATTATCAATAAATCTATATTAAGAAAAGCCTAAGCCCAAAGTCAATTGCATTGTTAATAATCAGACCAAAATAAAAAAAGGGGGGCCATTTTATTTAGCAAAATTTATGCACATCTTTCAGAATTTGCTAGTTTTATGTTATTTTTTTTAAAATAAAGTAGTCAAATGGGCATAATTTAACACATCATTCCCTATCTCTGTCTCCCTACATGTGTATCCTTCTCTGGAAACTTTGACGAAATTCAAATTCGTGTATTTTCCAAAAATGACTTTCAGGCCACCTAAAATTCTAATCAAACAAGTCATGGCGCCTTCATGACACATCTGCAAAAACTAACTTGTTTCACACCTTCTAAAAGGGTCCCTCTTGATATAAAAGAAGACATTTATGAATAACCACCCAACCTTTAACATATTTAATAACAAATGTCTACTTAATTTTATAAAATAATCCACAAGCACACGCTTCATGGATGAAAAAGCATTAAAAGTATATTTAAAAGGCCGTTTTACCCTTAATAAAAAAGAAAGTATCTTTAAACAAAGAATTTTTTATTACTTGCATGTTTTGTTGGCTTCTGTTATTTTTTACTCTTCTTTTGTGTGATCTTCTACACAAGAGAGAGAGACGTTAAATCATTGAAAATTGGACGCCAAAAACCAGAGTTTAGATCTTTCGTTTTCAAGGTTAAGACTAAAGAGCCACAGACTAGTCTAAGGAAATAAAGTAGGTGCCGTCAAACCTGACCTGGGCCGACGCAAAGCCTCCTTGGCCTCCTTTAGAATCACGAACTCGTTAAATTCTTTACAAAACTTTATGTATAGTTATAGTAATTCGTATGAAAAAAGTTCTAGCTCTGACCACGCTCGAGCCTGGTTTTTGTGCAACTGAATCGGCCGAAAATATTATAAAAATCAACGAAAAATTTGTATAAAAATGTTTACAAATAAAGATATTTTAAAGTGCAACGGTTAGATCGATCACAGTTTCCATACAATTAAACTTCAAGCTCGTGGATAGATTTTTTTTTTTCGACGGTGATATTTGGCTGCAACTTATCTGCAACGTTTCAAACACGAGGCCAAGTGGGTAGATGCAATCGCACGCATCAAGGGAAGAGGCAGGTGAGCCGAGTGTCCCCATCTGTCAAAGGGCCAAAAGGCCTTAGAATCCACTTGCATGTTAATCAATAACTTAATTTTTAGATGCACTCTCGGTAATCACTCGTCGTTAGTAACTTAATTTTTAGATACGCACTCGCTAATCGCTCGTCATTAAAGAATGGAACCAATGATGTTGCTCCATCCAAGATGATGAATAAGATGAAGGAATATTTAAAAGAATTTGACTATTTTTTACGGCTTCCGAGTCACGAACCGTTCATTAATTAAAGGCAAAAGAATAAAAAACGCAAGTAGATCGCAATTATTGTGATATAATAACCAGAAAAATGGGAAAAGAGGAAGAAGGCCGGAGGCCCGGAGAGCTCAAAGGCAAGCGTCTACTTACAGCGTCCTTTTTTCTGGGCATCTCCGTCGCTGTCTCCCATCGACACCCATATCGATTTTTTGTTCGAGGACGCGAGTCGCCTTCGTCGATTGGGCATTATTTCTTGGTGATTTTTGTTTACCCTGAGGAAGTTGTGTTCGTTTGGTGATTTTCTGTGTATCTGTGAGTTGGGTAGTTTTTTGGTTCTCTCATGTGTTTCATGTTTGTGTGAAAATTGTTATTTTTTTTCTTGATCTGTAGCTTCTGTGATGGTGGGTTCGTGCTAATTAAGCAGAAGTATGGTGGATTTGGTGGTGTCTTGATAAGTTTGTCCTTGAACCATTTAGGTGTTTAGTAGGTCGATTTTTCTTGTTGGGGTTGGTTTTGCTATTGGAACTAAGCGGGTCTTATGAGATTGTTGGCGATTTTAATCGCTTAAAATCTTTGCGTTTCTCGTCGAGTTTCTGTTTTGCCGGGAAATTTTTGTCTAGTTTGTGATTTTTTTCTGTTAATGGTTTGTGTTAATCATAGATGAAGAATGATGGGTGAAGTTTTCTAGGCGAGTAAATGGACGGTCACCGGTTTCAAACATCTGGTTTACAGAATTGGGTAGTTGTAACGCTTTTCAAAAGTAGCGTGTTGAATTTTTTCTTGGCATTCGGTTTGTGAGTGGAATCAGAAACTTAGTGCTCTTGATGTGAAGCTGGAGTTGATTGTTCTGTTTGTGTGGCATTGTCATCATGTCCTGATTTCTTTTTGAATGATTCAAAGTGACAATATGCTTTATCTTCCCTTATTGGTTGAGCACTAAATTTAATAGTTCGGATGACATGATGGCACATGAAGTCATGGTATTGTTCTATTTCTTTTCCGTCTAATTTCTGTGTGAAATTTCAGAGAGAGATAAGATCTGTTCTTTCCTATTTGTTGTGCTGGATCAGCAAACTGACAGTATTGCTTAGCTGAAAATGGAATAGCTGCAAATTTTTTATTACTCTTATATGATGTGTAGTTGCCACAAACTTTTCTCCCCTTTTATCTGCTTGTTGCTAAATAGCCTATTCAAAGCCTTCACTGAGATGCTTTCCTTGTTCTATGCGCTGGTAGAGTTTGAAAGAAGAAAATGTTTGGTGCTATCATTCAAAAGGTTGGGCGCAATGGATTTGCTGCTGCTGCATCCAGCTTGGTAATGTCTGCTGCCCTTTAAGCAAATTAGATGAATAAGATCTGCTATTTTTCAAGCTTGCTATTGAAGCCCTCATAGCTATTCTAATAGTGAGGTTGCATCAGCTCATCAATAACATACATCTTTGTGCTAATGCATCTGACTAATCTTGCAGGCCCCTAGACAGTCTTTCAACAGGATTTTTCCTGCATTATCTATGCTAGAAAAGAATTTTTCAAGTGCTGCAAAAGAGGTGTAGCTGATAACCCTTTATTATCATGCTTGCGTTTCAATTTGTTTTTTGCATATGTAATTTTGTGAGAAATGTGATTCAATAATATGAAGCGACATTATCATATTCATGCTGGATCATGCCTGCAGGCCTTCATACAAGTGCAATGGGTGTTTTTAGATAGCAAATGATGCACATGGGAATGTGCTCAAGAAAATCACATCTCCCATTTAAATCCTGTGGCTGAAGTTTTGCAAAAAATGGATGTAACTCTTTTAAGAATGATGAAGTATGAACTGAGAGGCTTTCTTCTGCACATGTTGATATATTTAAGAACACAGTTCTATTCTATCTTTATATGAATCAAACATTTTCAAACGACTGATGTTATGCAATATTGTGTTGGTCATGTCAAGATAGTTTGCTGGTACAGGACTAATATTATCAACCAGACAGTAACTGAGGAGGTTAGCCAGTTTAAGCTATAGTCTGCTCGTCATTGTTAACTGTTGATTAGAAACGCTTCTGCTGGTCCTTGAGTGAGTTTTTTGAGCTTCAAGCCTTCAATCGATTGGGGAAAAACAAGCAAAAGACTTTTTAAGGCTACTTATTGACTGTTGAAAAGATGAACCTTGAAAGAAGATACTATTTGGTCTAACAATAGAAAGACTAGTGTCTGATTGTTGAAAGAAGAGGTTCTCTCCTTCCCCTGTTCAGCTGTTGGATGCATGTATTTGAAACTATTTGGTTGTTGCTTAGCAAGTTCTTCAATAATCATGCTTGGATATGTGGAAATTTATAACTCGGTAACAAGGATATGGTTAACAATGGTCACCATAAATTGCATTCAAACCCACCAATTTTGTCAAATTATAGATATTATAAACATGTTTTGCACTTTATAGGGAGATTCGGGATTCAATTTTGATTGAGTTTGCCTTTTTAGGGTCAAATGTCCGTGCGCTATCATCATTGTGCTTTAGAATCTCATGTTACAACTTAGTGTTGTTTCTTTCCTGTTTTGTCATATGGAAGGCAAGAATGCCTGCACTTTGGATATTTTTCTGATTTCTTTACATTTTCTCCTTCTTCTTTTTTTCTAAAACCTTTGTTGGATCATATACAATACTCTTTTAGCTTCAGCCTGTGGTGAGATATGATCTTTAAGATGGGCATGTTGTTTGTTACAGATGACAGTTCGTGATGCTCTAAATTCTGCCCTTGATGAGGAGATGGCTGCAGATCCAAAGGTTTTTGTGATGGGAGAGGAGGTATCTACCACATGCAATCAGTTGAAACTTGAAAGTTTATTCCATGTTTTCTTTCCTAATCTTCAATTTAACATTAGAATTTTATGACAGGTTGGTGAATATCAAGGTGCTTACAAGGTTAGCCAGGATTTTAAAATCTTTAGTCAGATGAATTGTTCTTATACATTTAAGTCTAAAATTTACCATAAGATGGTTTCATTTGTAGGTTACTAGAGGTCTTCTTGATAAATATGGTCCGAACAGGGTTCTTGATACCCCCATCACAGAGGTAATTCACGAGACATGTGATTTAAGTGTAGCTTCGTTTATTAATGCTGGCCTTTATAGTATGCAACAGAGTAATTACACAATGCATGTGCAAGAAAATTTTTTCTTCTAATAAATCTATTGTTAAGGTGCTTATCGATATCTTCATGTATGTAGGCTGGTTTTGCGGGAATTGGAGTTGGTGCAGCCTACTATGGCCTCCGTCCTGTAGTGGAGTTTATGACCTTTAATTTCTCGATGCAGGTTAGATTCACTTATTTTTATTATATTGAGCATCCTTCCATCTTTCTTTTAGATAAGTACAATGGAACTATATTAATGTAAACAATTGGTCTATTAGATAGTGGATTTGGTGAAAGAGACAGAAAGTAAGTGGAATATAAGCTTCAGTTTATGAGTCTGATTCTTAACAGGTTTAATAGTCAAAACTAAGCAGGGGTTTCACAATAATTTTGAATTTGAAAACTTGAGGTTCTAAAACCATGTGGTAATCACTGAAAATTTGAAATTGCATGACAAATGACGCATTTAAAGCAACATTTAATTGCTGAAAATAATAGTTTGGCATTCCATGGCTTAAATGTCCATCTCCAATACTTTGTAGGTACTGCAAATCTAGCAGGAAGCAGTTGTTAATGTTTTCTTGGTTTATTGGTCTTTTGGTGGTGTATGAGCTCTCTGACAGCATATGGTAAATCTTGAGACTTTGTGAAGGTGTTCAGAAGCTTTGGTGGTGAATTTTAATGAAGCTTTTGTTAGTTACTGGGTCTCGGATCATGGCTGCCTTACAGGTCAGGTCCTTACATAGACCCAGTGTTGGCCTTATAAATAAGCAGGTGGTGTGTCCAAGGGGATCTTTTCACAGAGTTCAGTTGTAGAGCCCTCTGGGAGGGATTACCCTAATTGGGGATTAGGGTTATTAGGGGTGTGCGCGAGTTTTTGCAAGGGTTTAGTTCTTTTGAGTGTGATACCTGTTAGCGGTGGCTAGCAGCTTTACACTTTCACCTTCTAGGAGGCCTCCCCATGCTCCTCCCATTCTTTTTTTGTGAATTTTGTATTGGTGCATATTGTTTTCACTAAAACAAGAAAAGAAGAAAGATCAAAGAAGAATGTACTAAAACATGCTTGTAACTCCCTTCAACGTAGTATATGTATTCCTATGATTGATAAGTCTCTTGGAAACATGATGTATGAGGTGCAAGATATGCCTAGTTGATAGATCCTGTATCACTTCAGTAAATTTGCTATTCTGACACATGAATTGGCATGTCCGGTCACAAAATGCATGAAGTTTAAATGCTTATATTGAAAATCCTACTTTTTTAATGGATTCTTTAATAAAGACTTAGAATTTTGTGTATCATTCAGCATTAGTTCATTAAATTGTTTAATCATCAGGAGAAGTTGAAATTGAATCAATCTGACCTTATGTGCTTGTACAAGAAATTTCTGTCGATTGATTTGACAGACCAAAGTCTGGCATTGCAAGATCTAGTGTCCGAAATCCATAGAGTCTGCAAATGAAGCAACCCAATTGACATGTACAGTTTGTATGTTGAGTTTGTTGGACCTTTTTTTTCTCTAGTTGAAATGAAGGATGTATTAAGGGACCTGTGAGCATGTTATCACTATCTTCGCAAAAGCTTAGATTTTGATCAAACTATGCGCTTGCTCATGTTTAATGTTCGTGAGTTTGATGCTTAATTCCTGTTTCTGTGTCAAATTTCTCATAAGGAGATCTAAATAATGTAGGATTTTTTCTTGAGCTTGACTTCTCCCCTTATCAAATAGTTAAGTGGGAATTCAATCCATTTTTGTTTGTTCCTCCGAACACACATATATCTGATGGTTGGATTGTTAGTGAGCAAGAACATTGTTAACTTGTATGGGTTTTGCTTAGTTTGTGGATGTGTTTCTAATAGTGGAACTATGTGCTGGTTCTATTTATGGTCTCTCCCAAGTGATATTACATGAATAATGATACGTGTCTAATTTTTCTTCCTTTGTCTTTTCTCTTAACAGGCTATTGATCACATTATCAATTCTGCTGGAAAATCATTTTATATGTCTGGTGGACAGATATCTGTACCTATTGTTTTCAGGGGTCCTAATGGAGCTGCAGCAGGAGTTGGTGCTCAACATTCCCAGGTTTGCTGCTGCTGCTGTCTTATTTAATCATTATTGTGATGGATTGATCATTGACTATGTCTAGTGGGCTTCATTTGCTGCTGGTGGAGTCCAGTAGTTTCTACATCTACCCCGCAATTCATTTAGCATGGTTGTGATTTCAATTCGACTATTCAAGAAATCAGCAATTTGGAGGTGTTGATTAGATTGATATCCTTGGCCTGGTGCTAGTTCAACATTGCTTTGTCTCGTAGGTTCTCTGTGTGATATCTAACTGGCTTATTACTTGTTATTATCATGTTGTGGTTGTGATTTTTATTATAGCGAATTGGCATTTTTATATATAGGAAACTGTCATTCATAGTACAGTTGTAGCAAAACTTAGCCATTTTCTGTTCAATTGTTTATTTAGTTTGGCTCATGACAGTTGGATGAACAAGCTTTTCACATGTATCTTGTCATGCTATCTGCCCATGGAAAAGAAAATAAGAGTGGTGCTTCTCCAATTTTTTGTTTGCAGTGTTATGCTGGTTGGTATGGGACTTGTCCAGGTCTTAAAGTGCTCTCTCCTTACTCATCAGAAGATGCTCGAGGGCTGCTTAAAGCTGCTATCAGAGATCCAGACCCTGTTGTCTTTCTTGAAAATGAATTATTGTATGTCTTAGGTTAATGCATTGGTTCATATTAAGGGGGAAAACATCCCTTGCATATCTGAAATTTCTGTTGTTAATGCAGATATGGTGAAGCTTTTCCTGTTTCTGAGGAGGCTCTTGACTCTAATTTCTGTCTTCCAATTGGGAAGGCTAAGGTGTGTTTTTTTGTGAATCCGTCATAGTAATAGAAATAATTTTATTTTCATGTCTAACATTCAATTTTGGCAGATAGAGCGGTCTGGAAGTGATGCAACTATTACAGCTTTCTCTAAGATGGTTGGTTATGCACTTCAGGTTAGCCTGGTTTATCCTGGACGCTAGGGTTCAGGTTTGCTTTCTGTAGAAAATATAATCATTTCTATAGTTTATCAATATTGATTAAGTGTTGCAATTTTATAAGTTATATGATCTATTGTTGGTTCATCAAATAACTTAAGGCATATATGCAGTTTTTTTTTTGTGTTCCATTTTACAGTTTATTTAATTACTCTGGGTATTATATAAAATCTCATTTTCCTTTTCAAATCATTGTGCAGAAAACATGAATTTTTTTCTAATGAGCCTTGTGGCCAAATCTATATTGTTTTTTTGTAAATTTGTTTCTTCAATTTGGTATTTTTGGCACATTAAATCTCTAGCTGCATCAGCGGCAGGTTCAAAGAATGTTAGGCTAGAAGTTAGCAAGGAAACCAGTCATATTCTTTATTTGGTCTCATTAGGGGTTTTCTCCTAAATGAGTTTTTGATTAAGTTTTTGTTAATTTTTAATAGCTTTAGTAGTGGGAAATGAACCTGACATGTAGTGTTCAAAAATGAAAATGTTAATAATTCTTGAAATTCAGTAATTAATTTTCTTTATCTGTTCTATATCTGTTCAAAATTAAAATTGTCCAATGAATTTTATTCACCAGTAAAACTCTCAGGGAGAGGGGGAGAGGGAGAGACAGAGAGATGCCACACTTGTGTGCACGAGTATATGCATGTTGCTTCCCTGGATGTTGCTTCATGTGATATTTAGCAGCACCATTTATAATATTAATATATGTACTTGCTGACTTTTTCTTCTTTCTTGACCAAATTCATAGGCTGCAGACAAACTTGCAAAAGAAGGGATCAGTTTGGAGGTAAATCCAAGTTATTATTAGATTGAATAAAAGGTTCAAATCCACCACAAATTTTAGCATCATGTTTCTGCAGGTCATAAATCTGCGAACAATAAGGCCCCTTGATAGAGAAACCATCTTTGCTTCGGTCAAGAAGACCAATCGGCTTATTGCCGTTGAAGAAGGTTTTCCCCAAAATGGTGTTGCTGCTGAAATTGGGTTTGTAGTCTTCTGCATT
>JAANDH010000236.1:272137-324897 GCA_011799765.1 Nymphaea thermarum | reverse complement strand
ATTTCTAATTTGCCGACTCCACTAAGACAAAAAATCAAGTAATGACCCAATGTTGGATGCATGCTTGATGGTCTACAACCTCATTTCATTTTCAAAAACTTTTTTCTTTTCATCAAAAACATTTATTACAAAAATCGTAAATGTATGTGATGGTGGGAATGTCTTTAGATGAATGTTGTGGTAAGAATGAATCATGTAAGATCAATGCATTTACGCATTCACAATCACTTAATGTCACTTGTGATCACAAGCATATTTTTAAAGAACTTAAGCAAGATGAGACAAAGCCCTAACTAGGTAGTAACTGAATTACAGCAAAACCTCAAACCTACTTAAAGTTTTAAGAGAACACTAAAGTGACTTCAAAATGATTTCTGAAGCTTTCCAAACAATATTGACAAAGATTTTTCAATTTTACATTTTCTCAAAATATTTTACATTCTCAAGTAATTCTTCAAGAATCTTTTCAAAAGTTTGAAACATCAAACTTTCAATACTTTTCTACATTGCAGATAGAAAATATGTTTAAGTCAAAATGAAATGCATCAATAATAAACATAGTCATTAGATTGATTACCCAAGATAAAAGCTCCGAGAACGGTCGATCTTCGTACTGATGGACGAGTCCCTTTCTCTTTCATTTTGAAAACAAAACCTCATTTTTTCTGGAGCACTCCAAAAACCAAAATGTTTTTGGAGATGCGAACAAATGATAACAAATATTACAATATTATCACATCCTATGTAAACAGGATATGGATTTTTCCACATATCCAAACAAGTAAATTTAGATCTGAATTCATATATGCTAGCCATCTTTGGTAAGAGCAAATAAAATTTTATGTACTAGAACTTATAGTGCAATAAATCCAAAAAAATATTTGATTAAAATGTCTTTCATCGTGTTTAAGAGTGTTACCTTACAACTGCAGGCAAAAGGCAAACAAGATGATATCTTGGCTTCAATGTAAGTACGAATATTTGGAGTCAAGGATCCAAACAAGTTAATTTGGATCCAAATCTATCGTGAACCAATAACAATGTTATATGGATCTCACCATGTCTAAGAGTGTTGATTTACACTTCTTAGCATACCAACATCCAATACTATAATCATTCCTTTTAACTAGGATAGACATACTGAAATATAATCTTTGTTCAAAGAATATTTTTTCATAAAAGGTAGAAGAAATTCATCTTTTAGCATTCTAGTGCTACTCGCATTGAATATGTACACTTCCTTTTATATATAACCAATTAATAAATCATTGGATCACAAAATGAATGCTTACCATAATATGTTCAGATCCAATATAAACAAGATATAGATCTTGAACGAAAGGTGTAAACTGGCCAAATCAGTCAAGCTCCAAAGAGTGCAACGTTTACTGTGAGATCCAAATTCAACAGCTAAATGGATATATAAAACAAAATTTTGGTCATATCTAATGTCAGCGTGGACCTAAAATGACGATGAGTATCCGTAAAGCAAGCATAATAATATATATTTGAACCAACATAAACAAGATATATATTTTTAACCAATATCCAAACAAATTCAGATCTAAATATGACATGAGCCGAACTGAATACAAATATGGATCTTAAGTAACTATTAGATCCAAAGCTAAAAATCTGATTGGTTATATCAATGTGGATCCAAACATAATGATATCAACAATACAATCACTACGTATTTAAACACAAAAAGATGATCAAAATTGAAATAATATTTTAGATAGCGTCAGAACAACAAGCTTTTATTTTACCATTGGGTCATGAACACACAAAATAATAAAATTGCATAAGTCTACATACATGTTGCTAACCATTTTTCGATCTTGGCCAGTTCTGAGACTCCCACTCTAGAAATCGTTTATAAGTTTCATTTTTAAAGACAAGTTAAGAATAGCAAAGAGGAATTTAGGTCACAGTTAGATATTTGCAACACTAGTAATATCATGTCAAGACATCTCCAACGAAATTCTTAAACACCACTTAGAAGTAAGGAGATTTCAACTTTAAATATTTTGAACATGAATTTCGTCCTATATTTTCAAAACTATACTCATCACTCTCTTATTGCAATTTATAATAAGTTCGAGGGTCTCCCTTTGCAATTTCGTATATAATCAAGGGTTTTGATTGAAATTAACTTTCACAAGCCTCTTTTTGAAAGAGTTTTTATAAAAAATGTTGCACATTAACTTCTCAAAAATTCGACAGCCTTTTTAAAAATAATGCAAAAAATGGTGAACTAATCTGTAATTTTTTTTTTTTTGGTATATAAACCCTTCATATCTGAGTTTTTCATATTTTCTTGGTTTCATTTTCTCTCCTCTCGAGAGCTTCTCTCTCTTCTTTGTGAAACCCTCTGTTAGGGTTTTGTCCATCGAGCCTCCACCGCCGCCTCTTTTCGAGCTTTCTTCACCGCTACTGCGAGGAAGATGGTCTTCAGTGCGAGAAAGAGACGGTCGAAACTGCTGCCGGCGAGAAGCAAAGAGCCTTAGAGGCCTTCTCGCACTTCGTTTGAAGTTCAAAAGTTTTATTTTTTTTGTTCATCTCCCTCTTCATCTAGTGGAGCAGCAAGGTGTACTACGGCTAGGTTCTATAGTCCAGCAACAAAATTGGGAGGTAAAAACTTTTTCTCAGTTATATGTGCGCTACCTATCTGGCCAGGCCCTCAATGAGGGTTCTGTTTCCTGTTATTATCATTGTTTACCTTTCGGAATCCACTACTAGAATCCTCGACACAAGTATTTCCTCCCCTCAGCGAGGTTCTTACAGGGCAACCAAAACTTTCGACAGGTGAAGATCTTCCGTTCTTGACAGGCATTCACGCTCAAATCTATAGATCGACTCTGTTCTCTGTTTCCTTAGGACTCAAAGGATACAACTTTCGACTTATAGAACACAACACAATATTAAGCATAAGATATGAAAAAACCTCAATTATGTTCGAACTAGCATGCTTCTTATATACTATTTTGTTTTGTCTAGCTTGCTTTCACATTCATGAACATGATCCCAAAACTGCATGTCATATGCGCAGACTACATTTATCATAAGCATTACATACACTACAGAAATCTGAACGGGCTTACTGGAATTCGACAAGCAAGGCTTTGATACCAATGTTAGATTTACAACAGCGGAATTGTGTTTGGTCGGCTCTGAGTCCACGCACCAGCGACGTCTCCTGTTAAGAGGCTTCAACTATGATCGAGAAGAAGATAAAGAAGAAATAAACAGAAGCAGATGTGATATGTTTAAGGGTTTACTTTTACCATGTATACTATGGTCATTCTACTCAAGGAAAATTTAGTCATATTGTCAAATATAATCTCAATGACCAATTTTAAGAACTTGGCTAACTAGTATTCCTAGTGACATGTAAAAAGAAAAAAAAAAGATGGAGCCACATATGTATAAGCCAGGAAGCTCACTTTTTGGGTGAGCAGGATGAGACTCACTGCCTAAGTGAGAGGAGAACCTTGATCAACATTAAAGACTTGCAAATATAAGTCTGTTTATGTGGATATACACATTACAGACTTAAGCATGTTCTCCAAACATTTTTCATATCTAAGTGTGTTTATAAAAAATGCTTAAAAAACTTGGGCATGGTATTGAAACTTATTAAAAAACCTATGCATGCTAATATTGGAAAGATTTGATACTTTTAATTTCTTTGAAAATTTCTCAAAAGCATTAGCATGTTTTGGAAAATAATAGCTTCAGTATGTCTTTGAAATTATAAGAAACGTGAATATTTTGGAGAATTAAGAAGAGCTGAAACAAGTGATCCCTAAAACTTACGTGTTGCAACAATTTGATTATATACCTGTTTAATAAGAAGCAACCAAACCCAAATTTATCTTATGCTTATAGCAACTTCTTGAATGTAATCATGTAACAAATGCCTGAAACCATAAGAGTCAAAGGTATGATCGATGTAAGCAAGAAAAGGTTACCAGTGACAGAGGACATTGTAATTGTCTTAATTTTTGATAGAATTGTTAACAAGCAACTCCATGGCCTGGATCAATGTTCTTCCAGATTCATGCAGCAGTATTGTGATTTTAAGGGCAAATCACTTACATTTAAGTGAAGATATTTTTAACTTTCTCTATGATTCATTCAGAGTAAAGCGAAGACAAACTAAAGGTGTAGGTTTTACTGATGCCAAAAGACATTCATTAAAGGGTTGGTAGAACTATTTCTGACGTTTAACACAACTTGCCGAGCAACAAAATATGCATTAAGGACAAAAATATGAATTGACAACAAAGCAAAGACAAACCAATTTGCATACCGTCTAATATGTAAGACCCTTCCAAAAAGAAAAAAAAAATGCTGTAATATATATCTTTTGTAACAGAAAAATGTCTGTCCATTGAAGTGTCATTCACGTTGCATGAAGGACCCTGTGAAATACGCAGGAAACTAACTTTCAATTACCTTGATAGCTGTCTCAGCAAGTAATGTATATCATGCACTGGTAAACAGAAACCATCCCAGAATCATCAGTATCCGAGTTTCAAGTAGATCGCACAGACAGAAACAAAACAAGCCGCATTCTAAAATGGGTCATGACTGGTTCCTTGACTCGCGCATGAAACCAAGTCTGAGTTTTTTGTTATATATGTATATATATATGTATGTATAAACTCAACAAGTCCCAGCAAAGTCAACCCGTGACTTCCATGACTTATGACTCGGCCGTTTGACCAGGCGAGTATTAGTGGCAGAATCCCAATGAGGTTCAAACATAGACAAATCCCCCCCCCCCTCTACCGGGTGTTTGAAGATAGGCATGTTCAAGGACTCAGGCTTGACACAACTCGCTTGGATGCGGTCGATTCAGGCTCAACTAGTAAGTCTGAGTTTTTTGTTGTGTATATATATATATATATATATATATATATATATATAAACTCAACAAGTCCTAGCCTAGTCAACCCGCGACTTCCATGACTTATGACTCGGCTGTTTGACCAGGTGAGTATTAGCTGCAGAATCCCTCTCCCCCCCTTCTACCATGTGGTTGGAGATAGGCATGTTCAACGACTCATGCTTGACTCAACTCGCATGGATGCGGTCGATTCAAGCTCAACTAGTAAGTTGAACGAGTCAATTTTGAGCTTAACTGACCACTCGAGTTTGTAAATGAGTCGTGCTCGATCTTAACTGATAACTAGAGTTTGTAAACAAGTCGAGTTCGAGTTGCATGAACTCAACTCTATTACACCCGCTTAGACTTGTTTACCACTAATACTTATTTGTGTTATTTCAAAAACTAAAAATGGCTTAAATAAAAATTTGAAAATTTTAAGCATGAAATAAACATTAAGGGCATGAGCTTAAACGAGTCCAGCTTGAGCTTGGACTCCGTCAAATGAGTCAAGCTCGAGCTCACCTCATTAAGCTCAAGCTGGACCTCGAGCGAAGCTATATGTGAGTCTAGTCGAGTTCGTGCTCGGGATTTTGAGCTTGGCTAGCTCGTTGTACATCCATAATCAGAGGCCAAGCGAGGGTGACTCCTCAGGTCAATGAGTTGAGTTGGTGGGTTTTCAAGCAAACACTGAGGCAGACCTTTTAATTTTCACACCAGCACTTGAGGTTCTGGAACAACCAGCTCCTCCTCTTGCCGGTTATTCGTTCTTCTTTCTCGGATAAGCAAATTGGGTTCATAGTCCACATCTCCGAAATGTTTTGCATGGGCTTTGGCAGATTAACAAAAGGAAGAAAAGGTGAATGACAATGCCTTCCTTCTTATGGGCTTTGACATTCTCATGAATCTCATCCCATTTTTATGATTTAAACTTTCAATTCCTTTGGTAATCGGTTCAACTTTAAGTTCTCCTGTGAAATGTTTTCTGCTACCTACTGATCGATGCAACAGTCGTTTTACTCATTTGGTGGGAGACATTACTGCCAAGCATTCCTAATGGAGAATACAGATGCTAATCCAGAAGTACTTATTGACTACTTCTGATAAAGCATTTATGCATATCATGCCTGTCTATTCCCAATGGATTGACTCGAGTCGATGAAAGTCATGAATGTGTTGAGTCAATTTATGGTTGATGTAACGTCTCTAAGCTTTCATGTTAAAAGTCATTTTTTCAAGAATAAGGATTCAAAAAGCATTCTTACTATTCCTGACTGTGTCCAATTCTAATGCACGTTTAAATAAAGATATACAACAAGTCGAGCCAACTCGGGTTGCTTGAATTTGCCGGTAGCTCGACTCGAGCTTGAGTTAAAACTCAAGTTATAAATGGGCGGGCTTGAGTTATTATATATACTCACTCGACTCGTTTAATCTCGACTCAACTCGTGTCTTCCTTGTTTGTTAATTTTTGGAGTATGTTGGTAATTTTGATGAATTTAACATTTTTTTGTGGTCTTCATTTTCATTCGAAAAAAAATAGAATCAAGTAACATGAAATTCAATGAGTGGAGCTTGAGCTTGGACTTAGTTTTCCAAGTCGAGCTCAATGTCGGGTTGCTCGTTCTACGTTCTTATTTCTCAACCAATTACATGTAAATTATGATTACGTTTTTTGTGTTCTCGTGGTTAGGGTCCTCAGTTGTTGATCATCATCTAGATTTGGGTTGGATCTCCTCCCTGTCAAATTCAATTTGATTGTGCATGTCCCTAGTAATCGGATTCAAATTCAAGCACTCATTCGGCCATTTCCAAAACTAATTTCAGATCCCATTTGCATGAGATCTGACACTTATATGCTATTGTGCCGAGTATTGATTAGCAGTTTCAGAATCAAATATCATACTCAGATTCAAGTTCAATTCACCTGCATACCATATCTGAATCTGACTGGTTATTCAATCTAAATTTAGCATAGGCTGATTCAAAACAGATTGTTAAATGAGTAGACCCGATTCATTTGCAATATCCTAACTCCGGGTCTTAAGCTATTGCCCATACAACATCTTTAAAGTTGAAACAATTTAGCCAGGGGAATAAAGCAGCAAAGGAAGGAGCATCTTTGAGTCTCACTCAGACTATGGGATTAATCCTCTTGCTCACCTGAAAGGCATATGTTCCATCTCAAGATTGGCTAACCATGTATCACCTTGCCAACAGTCGCGGAGCCACATATAGGCTGGTGTGGGTAGTTGCCTACACCAGCTTCTCAATTTTCTTTCATTTTTAGATTAAGATCATTTAATATTTACTTTGTTATACATGTAAGTGACCCTTCAAGTATGAAACCTGTGAATCAGTGCCCTTTTAGAAAATTTTTCTGACTCCGCCATTGCTTACGAGTCGTTGATCAATCAATCTAGGGGATGCACGAGCTCACATAGTCTTTGGCCAAGTGGTCAACGACCTACCGTGTTTCGATTTGGCTCCAAAGTCAGCTGTAGAAAGTGGAATCGACGGTTGATCACAAACCCTTCAATGAAACCAAAAAAATATCACGAACAGTGACTTGTATGGTTTTGCTAGTTCTCTAGTTATAAATAATTCGAAAATACTATAGCTTGGTCCTTGCTTCATCACCAATATCCAAAACTCATTGGTTCTCGTCAGATTTTAGAAATCAAGAGTAACCCTTTTTGTTGATTTCCTGAAACCACATCTTAAATGCAAGTTCTATAAAAGTGTAGTGAAAAAATTAAGATAACCACTAAGATATTGTGTTTGTTGAAGATTCACCTAACACCACGAACAGGTTGGGGGAGTTTTGCTTGTGCCATGGCCTCCTCGGAGTGTGTTATATGTTATGGCCCTTAACAATGGACTGTGTTATATGTTCAAAATGACCAAAATGCGCTAGTTAAATGGAAGACCTCTCTTCTTCTAACACTAATGATCTGATTGGAGGGTGGCGTTAGGTAGTGAACAAGTACCTTTTATGTATATGAGTGTGTGTGTGTGCAATAAAAGTAATTTATATCATGAAGGACATGATCTGCATGGTTTGAACTCCTAACACGCAGCCACATGTTAGGGCAGGACATCACGGTTAGAAATAGATGGGCACTTGGAGTCTATTTATTAAGAACAATGTGAACGCCATTGTGAAAGTGTCAAAGGGTAAGCATGTTTCCAAATTTTTTCAGAATCATTATACTGGTTTAGTATCTTTCCTCTTTTTAATTAAGGGTTTACGTTACTTCGATGTAAGAAAAAACAAGTTGAAACAACCAAGAACCAATCTGAAACGTTGAAGCGGCAACAATGACTGAATCACTTGCAATAAGTCATGTATATTGAGTTTGCAAATTCAATGATGAGTTTCAAGAGAACCTGCGGGTGGAAAAGTTAAAAACACAGCTATTCATAAACAAGATGAAGTGCCCATTGGATCCTAGAAAAAATCAACAATGCAAGAGAGAGAGAGAGAGAGAGATTTCTCAACCACAGGACAATTTTTTTACACCAGTTCTTCACAAACAACCGAAAGCTCCTGAATACAGCATTGATCGAACGTCCATTGTAGTGTCGACGTTGGCATGAAAGAATGTTTAATGGCCATCACATGTGGGCATGGGTGTCCGAGGAGTGCCCATCATTCGCCAGCCCCAGTGGCATGACTCGCCGGACGCCTCCGGGACAGGTACACCGAGCTAGGGATCAAGGTTCTTCGGGTGCTCTATGTCCATGACAAAGTGCCAACAGTACCAGGCATGGTTGTGAATGAAGCACTGGGAATAGCAGAGAAGTTTGCTGACGGTTGGCTTCAGCATCCATGGAGCAATGCTCATGTCAGTGTTGAGCTTGCCCCTGGCCACACAGCGTTGTCATTCTTGAAAAAGTCTCAGTATCTGGCAGACTTCCACAACTTCGAGGTGTTGCTTCACCTTGTTGATGGGTACTATGGGAAGAATCATGGCTATGAATCAGCAACTGGAAGGAACGTAACTCTTGTTCCTCGTACTGGTCTACCAATCTTTTCACCTCTGGGAGTACCTGCTCCCTGGCTGAGTATACACTGTATGGGCATGGCGGCTCCTGCTGGTCCATCGCTATGTAAAGGTCCAAAAACCCTGACTATACATTGACGGAAAAGTCAGGCGTGGCGACGAAGCCGGCGGCTCGGAGGGCTGCCTGGAAATCCTCCACCCATTCCATACACGTCACTGTTCCGCGTCACGCGATCATGATATCGTGCCTTCCGAGCCGTTTGGTCTCGTCAGGATCGTCGCAGATGGCGACGTAGCCCATCCAGTTGGTCTTGGTGCTCCATGCCCTGCTTCGCTTGGATGTCCTGAAGAATTTGCCGATGTCCTTGTGGCATGTAGAGATAGTGCTTCAATGATCAATCGGTACCCGCGATCGGGCATATTGAGCTTTTTGGAAGAAGGAAGATGAGATGTAGCGGCAAGTGCCGCAATACTTTCGAACTTACAAGACCATCAAAATGTCAAAGAGACCAAATTTACTTTTCCAACACACACTTGTGCACAATTTAACAGCTTCTCCACATTTTTCTGTTAATTCAGATGCTAAACTCACACAAACTGTAATAAGCAACAAAGGGTCAATTGACAATTTGACATAATAAGAACACCAAATGGCACTACATAATTTACTAGCATAAGAACATACGACAGCTACAAACTGTGGAGGATGTAAGCACCAAATTGTTATTTCTTATGACAATCGGAAGAAGATGTCGGGATTTCTCCCCATGATGCATACACAAAACCAAATGTATATGCCCTAAAACAGGATCATGTTCATGCTAAATCATTCAATTAAATAAAACCATAAACTGAAGCGGAAGCGTACCTGAATTTATCTGAAGAACTGGACGGTAGATCGCGGGGTAGGATCTTTCAAGGTACGTGCGGCGCGCTTGAGGTCTCTCTCAGATGGGGAAGAGACAACCCTAGAAACCAACGTTTCAAGCAACCATTGCACGACCCCGGGGACCCCTACCATTTTATAATAGGCACAATTATAGATTCCACCCATCAAAGAGTCCGTAATTGCGTACTGGTATCTATACATTTCAAAATTACTCCATACCATCTAAAATGACGTAATATCTCAAAACGCAATCACTTAACCGGATATTTACTTTAAGACAGCCATAATGTCTGAAATTCCTCATAGACATATGCCGACCCACCAAATGATCTTACAATCTCCCACTTGGGCCAAATATGTCTTTATACATTCAAACATTACACATAACCTTAGGAGCTCATAATTGCTATCTTATTAAACGTCATTTTCACCAATCTCGTCCATGACCATATCAACACAGAACCAAAGCGGCTTTCGCTATAATAAAATTAGTTAAACCTTCAATGATCACAAATGTTAAACATAATCAATGACATAGATCTGATATGGATGTATAGCATGAGAATTACATTTAATGTGATTACTACATGTCTATTCTCAACTGGTCCTCCTTTAAAACTTTATGGAGATCAAAAACATAAACACATAAGCACATAATGGAACCAAAGAACTTTAAACTTTATTCTGCAGAAAACTGAATATGTGTCCATACATAAGAGCAGACAAAATACAAACTCCCACTAAACCTGCACATCATCCAAGGATAACACCCCCATATGAACAACATGTTCGTGAAAGACCTTATGTGTTAAACCCTTGGTAAGCGGATCCGCAATCATGGAGTTTGTCCCAATATGCTCTAGATACCTGACCATTCTGTATCTTCTCTTTAACAGCCCAAAACTTAATGTCGATGTGCTTCGACTTTGACAAACGGCTGTTATTAGAGTACATGATTGTTGAATTATTGTCACACAATAACCTTAGTGGTCTTTCTATACCATACATAATGCGCAGTCCCGTGACAAAATTTCACAATCACAAAGCATGATTGGATGCCTCGTAACATACTATGCTACTATTTTCGCACCCAACAAAGTCAGAATTTGAATACCCAATGATCTCCCACTGGTCTGACTTCCTATATGTGAGCATAAAACCTTTTGTTCTTTGTAAGTACCTCAAAACTATTTTGGCTGCTTTCAAATGATCCATACCAGGATCACCTAAGTATCTGCCTAATATTCCAACGATAAATGCAATATCCGGACGAGTACAAACCTAAGCATACATAAGGCTTCCCACAACAAATGAATAGGGAATCATTTGCATTTCCTTAGATTCGATTTCATTTTTTTTTGGGGCACTGTTTGAGACTAAACTTGTCTCCTTTAGCAACTGGAGTATCTCCTGGTTTACAACTTTTCATGTCATATCGCTGAAGCACCTTATCAATGTTGGCCTTTTGTGATAATCCAAGAATACCTCGAGAACGATCTCGAAATATTTGGATCCCCAATACAGAAGATGCACAACCAAGATCCTTCATGTCAAACTTTGTTGACAAAAATTTTTAGTTTCATGCAATATGCCCACATAATTACTTGTCAGCAATATATCATCGACATATAAAACCAGAAAGATAAATTTACGCCCACTGAACTTTTGGTATACACATTCATCAACCATATTAGTCTCAAAGCCAAATGAAACTATAATTTGATGAAATTTATAATACCACTGACTGGAAACTTGCTTTAGCCCTTAGATGGATTTCTTGAGTTTGCAAACCATTTTCTTTGCATCTCCTAAAGCAAAGTTTTCTGGTTGCTTCATATATATCGTTTCATCAATGTCTCCATTTAGAAACGTTGTCTTAACATCCATCTGAGGCAGCTCTAAGTCAAAATGAGCTACAAGTGTCATTATATGTCCTGAAAGAGTCTTTCAACAAAACTGGAGAGAAAGTCTCTGTATAATCAATGTCTTCCTTTTGAGTAAAGCCCGTTGCAACAAGACGTGTCTTATGCCTTTCGATGTTTTCTAACGAATCCCTCTTGGTTTTAAATATCCATTTACAACCAATGGGTTTCACATCTTCAGGCAAGGGAACAACTTCCCATACGTCATTATCCATCATGGACTTTAATTCTTCATTCATGGCATCTATCCACTCAAGAGATTTAGAACTCTTTATTGCTTACTGGAGGTTGACAGGATCATCCTCCATTAAGCCCATATCAACATCATGTTCTTGGAGATAAACAAAATCATTTGAAATTGTATTTCTCATCTCTCTAATGGATATCCTTAGTGGCACATTTACTTGAATTTCTTGAGGTTGTTGAGTTTGTTCTTCAGTGGTTTGAATAGGGAGGTCGACATCATTGCCTTCTTCTGAATATGTTGATGGAACAATGCCAGGAATATAGACCTGACCATTGCTTTCAACATCTGTATGAGTAGACTCAAGTCTCTCTTCAAAGGCAATGCTCCTAACCTGATCACCTCCCCCAAACTCAATATCCTCAAAGAAATGGGCATTTTCCATTTCAAAGAAAGACTTACTGGATGGATTATAAAACATATAATCCATTAATGCTTGTTCATTTTCCCTTATGTATTCAATGCAAACATTAAAGTCTGCAAAATCAAGGGACTCAAGAATTCCTTTTGACATAAGCCTTTTATTTTCTTTTCAGAGATATATCCTAAGTGCTTATGCCATAACATAATAGAATTCTTATTGGCTAATTTTCATTCAGTACCACTAGACATAACATGCAAGGTTTCATGATATGAAGCAACTGTATCAAGCAAATAGAGGTTATCGCTACTAGACAAAGAACCAGTGAAATTCAAATTTGAATGCAGAAACAACTTAAATTTACTTCCTCCAAATGAACAATAATAACCAAATTTGTTCAGTAAGAAAATAACAACCAAATTCCGCCTAAATGACGGTACCACATAAGTTTCTGTCAAATTCAAATAACAACTAGTCTTTAACAATAACCGAAAATCTGCTATGGCTTCAACCTTCGCCATCTTGTCATTGCCCACATAGATGAATCTTTCAACATCATTTGGCGTTCGATAATTTAGGCAACCTTGTATAGACACTGTGTGAGTAGTAACACAAAATCAACCTATGAAATGTTTCTGGGTACCCAAGTTAAATTAATCTCAGAACAAACCAAAGTGAGAAGTGTACCCTTCATTTCACGCCATACGTGATGCTCAGTACAATCCTCCTTCATATGACCTTCACCCATGCAAAAGAAGCAGCCTGATAGGCCTTCCTTATGCTTCTTTTGTTTCTTAATGGATGATTGGTCAACTGCAACTTTCTTAACAGTCTTTCTTTTCTTACTTGAAAAATTAAATGATTTAACTCAGTAATAGTACTCAAAATTTGCAAATATCATATAAGCAGAACCCACTGTACAAAGAACAAAATACCAAACATGCTCACAATTAATACATGTACAAAGATGAAACAACAAATATAAATGAATTTAAATACAATGGCCCAAAATCCCATCACAAGGTACCGGCGCAACATTAATATCCAATCTTTGGATTGAAATACTAATTGCAAGTGGTATTCTTGGTCAACAATGAATATGAATAATTAACCCTGTCAAACAACGAGCCCATCTTTGGATTGACTCATTATCCACATGGAAACCTGAAAAATTATCACATATTCATTACCCTGTATACTTAAACCTGACCAAGCAACAATTCTCCTTTGGGCTGATCATTGCCCGCATGGATTAAGTATACCATCATCCAATGTTCAAAACAGGCAAATTCGTACAACAGAGGTCACTTTGGCGACATAAAGTACAAACTTACTCATTTCGAACAATAGACATGGCCAAAGTTTAAATCCATATTCCAAACATTTATCAAAGTACACCCACAAATTTAAAACATGCAAAACATGAGACATGAATTAAAATTTACATACAAATTTGCCCTATATTGAATCCAAAAACCAAATGATTCAATGATGTGACACATACAAAATGACCTTACATTGAATTCAAAACCAAATGATTCAATGATATGGGCCCAAAAGAGTTCAAAATTTCATAAACCGATACCATAATTGTGCTTAAGTGGGTCAAAAACTGAATTGGCCTTAAAATGGCCCGTATCGGTCTTAAACCACAACTAAAACACCCACATAGCCCTAAACGGGGCTGAACCGGTCTAAAAATTGGATGAACCGGTCAAAATAGACTGTATCGGTTCCAAAACCCACTGAACCGGTTTGAAAAAGGCTAAAATCGATTTGAAAACTGAATAAATCGGTCTGAAAAGCTTTGAATCAGTTCAAAAATCAACTGAATCGGTTCTAAAATGCCCGAATCGGTTCCAAGACTGAATGAACCGATTCTGAAAAGCAATGAATCGGTCACAAAAGGGTTTGAATCGGTTCCAAAATGGTTCGAACCGGTCTGGAAAACGACTGAACCGGTCCAGAGAATATCTGAATCGGTCTCAACAGGTCCGAACCGGTCTGAAATGGACCGAATCGGTTCTGGATCGTATTGAACCGGTCTGAAACCGAATAAACCAGTTCGAGTCTTTTCCAAAATCGGTTTAAAGAGTGAACCGATTTACATAACTTAAACCTCATGGATACGGGTCCGAAAAACAAAACTTAACGCAGGTAGAGGCGGCAACGAATTTTTTTTTTAAAATCTAATGGATCAGGATCGGGTCTGTCAAGACCCGACCCGGTCCGACCCACAGCCCCCCGCTCGACGGCTCGCAGGCAGCGAAACTGCCGCTCGCCCTGCCAAGCACCGAACGGCAGGCGAACGGCGAAATCACCTCCGGCAGGCCTCCAGGGAGCTTGGGTGGGCGCCGGCGGGCGGCCCAGCGCCGTCCGGTGACGGTGAACTCCCCCGACGGTGGAGATATGGTGGTCGGTGCCGGAATCGGACGAGCCCATTTCTGGTTTTTTAAAAAAAAATTTGGGTGTATGTTCCAGCGGCAAGGAAGCCACCGACGACTTTGGGTAGGAGTCGGTGGGTCGAGCGGGTCCGTCCGGCGACAGCTATGTTGCCGGCGGTCGCCTTGCGACCGCTGTCACCCCTTCCTGCCATCGCCCCTCTCTGCCGACCCTAGCCCTTCTTCTCCCTTGTCTGCCCCTTTCTTGGCTGCAACGGAAGCCCGACGGCTTCCGTCGCCCACGCCGGAGGCTCGACAGCCGCGGGTCACACCGTCCCTTCCGGCGACAGTGACCGTGCCGGCCGTCGTCCCTCCCTCTGTCCTTTTCTCCGATTGCAACGGAAACCGACGGCTTCCATCATCCAAACCCTTGGCGATGCAAGCCGCCGCCCCCTGAATCGAGATTTTTTTTTTTTTTTGGAAAACCATAATTTGCAGTCAAAGAAAAAGAAGATCCAAACGGGAAGAACGCACAAAAATAATCCAAAAAAATTCAAGATCAACAAAGAACATGGGCTCTGATACCAATTGTCGGGATTTCTCCCCATGATGCATACACAAAACCAAATGTATATGCCCTAAAACAGGATCATGCTCATGCTAAATCATTGAATTAAATAAAACCATAAACTGAAGCGGAAGCGTACCTGAATTTATCTGAAGAACTAGACGGTAGATCGCGGGGTAGGATCTTCCAAGGTACGTGCGGCGCTTGAGGTCTCTCTCAGATGGGGAAGAGACAACCCTAGAAACCAACGTTTCAAGCAACCATTGCACGACCCCGGGGATCACTACCATTTTATAATAGGCACAATTACAGATTCCACCCATCAAAGAGTCTGTAATTGCGTACCGGTATCTATACATTTCAAAATTACCCCATACCATCTAAAATGACGTAATATCTCAAAACGCAATCACTTAAGCGGATATTTACTTTAAGACAGCCATAATGTCTGAAATTCCTCATAGACATATGCCGGCCCACCAAATGATCTTACAGAAGATTCCTCTAAAAATATATACACCAGAAAACATCATCAACAATATGAATGTTCACCTGTTTAGAAGCAAAATAAACCCAAATTTATCGTACGCAATGCTTCTTCAATTCCAATCATGTGCCAAAGGCCTGAAACAACTAAGAGTCGAATATACTATATAACTAAGGAAAGGTTATTAGTGACAGAGGACATTGTAATTATATTACCTTTTACAGAGTGAGAATGAGCAACTCCACGGCTGAGATCAATGGTCTTCCAGATTCATGCAGCACTATTGTGATCTAAGGGCAAAACACTTATATTTAAGTGTAGATATTTTTAGCTTTCTCTAGGATTCATTGACAGTAAAGCAAAGATGAACTGACAGAGGGTAGAACATATGAGACATCTCCCACGTGATATCAGTGATGAGCGCATACACCACTGAACATAATGCAACAAAGAAAAAACAAAAATACTGTAACGTATACGTCTAGTAACAGAAAATTGTCTGTCCATTATGGACCCCATAAAATCCACAGGAATCTTTCGGTTTCCCTTATAGCCATATCGATAAGTGATGTACATCAAGGCAGGAAAATAGAAGCCATCACAGCATCAGCAGTATCTAAGCTTCAAATAGATCTCACAAACAGATACCCCAGGAAACACAAGCAACTGTGATGCCTTTGATTACAGACCATCACTGACCGTTCATAGACTGTCTTTACTGATAATTCCTGTCAGAACTGTCACCATTTCGTGAGGATATATATATTTAGCATCATTAATTATCATGCAACACTGGTTGATCAATCAAATTTAATATCCTTTAATGTGAACTGAATATCCTTCAATGTGATTATCAGCCTTAGCAAACAATAGAGAGAGAGAGAGAGATCTGTCCTGCCACGTGAACTTCTACTACACCGCAAATATAAGACTTTAATAACTTCTAGTAGTCCCCTTGAGACTCCAATCAGTGAGAAATCTACAAATATAAGCAAAAGTCTCTCATTAATAACCAATAAATGCAAGTCCACTATAGTAAGGTAGAAACCAGATGCAAAACCCATATATGCAAGATTTTTAATATGTCATCGTCAATCAACTTCAGTATTCAAATAACAGAAGATAATATCTAATTAGGAGGATTTTTCAAACTCCAAACCTACTGTTGTTGACATAATTGTGCAACCTCTCGTACAACATATTTTTTTGCTGAAGTTGTGTTCGGTTTAGGGCAGCATCAACTTGCTAGGAAGTTCGCACATCACGTCTTTCTTCAGCAAGTTCCACCCTTGTCGATTCAGCAGCAAATCATTCAAATGCAAATCAACTTGTCACTTAATCAAATACATCAGTAAATGGTTGAAGGATTTATGAACACCACACAAATGGTTGATGTTTTGAATGTTTGAAGATGTAAACACTAGTTTCTAGATTTTCAGTTAGCTCCCTTTCACATGCATATATCATTTGAATCCAACAAAACTTATCCTCTCTGGAGACAAATCAAAAGGCAAACTAGACAGTGTAATTGTGTTTCTAGAATTAAATAATTTAGCACAAGTGCTGGAAGCCATCTCACATGAATAATAAGTTCAATTCAAGGAACATGTTTTAGCATTTTAAGCATTATATTTCACATTCTTGCACACATGCTCTTCCATTCACTATTGGTGTAAATATCACCCAGTAAGAAGTCTTGCTGAGATATCTAAAACCAGGAGAGTAGGATCTAATTTTTTTTATCAAATCACATTCATTTAAAAATATCCCTCTCCACCAAACAAGGTCTGCAAATTAACAGCACTTTGTGAGACCAAAATGCTGTTCAGTTTGGATAACTGGCAAGCCGATGCCGAGATCAATTTCCATATTTGTTCGTTATTTTGAAAATCACTAAAACATATAAAGAGGAACGGAAGGGTGTATATGAAGCAGATACATGCCTGTTTTCTGTCATTAGATATGAAAACAACAAAAAGGTCCATCCCTCCTATATCACTGAATCCAGAAGTACACAATTGCTTGCAAAGTAAGCGGACATTCTCCTTACTACATCATCAAATGTTTAAAGCATAAGTCTTGTTGTCAAAACTTTAAATCAGAACTAAGTTAAAGATAATAAAGAAACATTCAGCATATATGTGATCCGAGCAAGTAGACAGAGTGTTTAACAAATATACCACTTGCACAGTAGTTCAATGAAGTGCTAATTATTATATGTCAGGATAAGAAAGTAGATAGATATCAACATGCAGTGGGAACAGACCAGGGTTAAGGATTATTGCAACATTGTGAGGCTGCATCTGATATTTTTCTGGACATCGTGAATTTAGTCAATGTAAATGAAGTTAGACTATTAAAGATTGTAAAATGAAATGGTGCTCCAACAAAATAGGAATGCAGAAGCCTGAACGTCGATATCTTAATTATGTTGGTGTTACGTCTATATTCACAAAACACTAATATCATACAGTATATGCACAATTAGAAGATACAGATCTAGGAAAGAGCAACCAAGTAGGCAAGCCACACAAAGATTCTGGCAGGAGGCGGATATGGATGGAAAATGTGGTATCCAAACAAAGAGATCCACATCAATATGGCACACTTATGTGCTACTACGCGTTCTGCCCTCAACCTGATCTGGCTTCTATCGAGGAAGGGAAGCCCCTCGACCCTCAAACACTGTAGCAATTTGATTAGAGCGTGTGTTTGTGTTTGTTATCATTAGAGTTTTCTCTTTCTTTCCTAAGTTCATTTCAATTTTGGTATGAATGTGATAGTCGGCACTAGCATATTGGTATGGATAATGGCATCTCACTTGGTGTCCTTTTCTTTGACCACCTTTTTGGTATGGTTAGTCTGAATAGCATTGAATTTGCAATTAGTCCTGGCCTTTCCATATTCTTTTCCTTCAAAAGTAAGTACTAATGACATCTCTTTTTTTGTATTAATGTGATAGTCAGCACTAATGGCATATTGGTATGGAGCTGACCATGAGCTGAAACTGATAAAGGACAGTCATCTTCCTACTCCTATAGCGGAAAGCAGTACTCTTTTGTAGTTACTTCAAGAAGTATGGAATCTGACTTGTCTTTCTCCACGGATGATGGAAGCAGTCATGATTGACTTTAACGGAATTCTTTTGATCTGCAATAAGGGAGTTCAAAGGATGGCCATTGGAAGTCAGAAGTCGATCTTTCTTTGATTGCCTCATCAAAATCGAAGGTTTGTGTAGGCTGACTATTGATGCTTGCTAACCACGGACTCCACTGTCTTCTATTGGTAAGGAAGGACTGAGGAGAAATGTTAAAGGCCTCCAGATTGAGGCGTGTGTGATCCTAAGGCAGATATTAATCAGTCTCACTCAGCATGTAGCTGATAGGGTTTACACAGATTCCCAGATGAACTAAAGAAATTCTTTCCCATTCAGTACGAAGGAAGAAAAGAAGCAGAAATGGGAATCAGTAATGAAAAGACCAGTGACAGCATGACAGAGAAAGTGACTGACAAATAAAGAAAGGGCGAGGAAAGAGAACACAAGAAGGTTCTTTTGTTGTTCCTGAATTGCCCTCCGGGGAGGAAGCGTCAAGCGGACATCTTCCGACTCAACTATGGCTAATAGATAGGAATCAAATCAGTTTCCATAGTCGTTTGTTTGTCCGCCTGCCAATCCATGAATGAATTCCTCCGTGATAGACTAAACTACTCGATTCAATCGCGAAGATCGGTTGCCCCAACGTCACGTCACGTTATTAGTAAAGCCTCCAACGTCACGTCACGAGCCAATTTCAGAGTCAAGGTCAGCGTAATTTGGTGAATTTGTAACCTCTAATGTGTGAGGTATAATATTTTTGTATCAATGATATTGAAAAAGCCTAAGCATTTTATATATCCTTAGTCTGATACTACTAAATGTTCTGTTTCATAACCCTTTAGGTGTGAACTAAAGCCAATAAAGGGGTAAGTTAACCACATACGGACAGCACACACACATATCAAGAAATGTTACAACAGTAATGCCATAGCCAAATTAAAAAATTATAAAGGAAAGCATCAGCCTTAATTTTATTCCCTTCTTTAAGGGAGTGATATATAATAATTAGCTAAATATTTCAGTCCTCCATGGCTCGACGTTTCTTTCATAAAATAACAGAGATTGATATAATCACTATGCCTTGAAAGACTAAATAATCACGTTTTCCACTAGATAAGTATATTCTTATAAAAGTCAGAAATTCAATGTAATGAATTCTTTTTTGCCTACAAAATTCCATACATCCACCAAAACAATATGTTTGTGTTTCTTTTTTTAATTTTTGTTTAAAGGTGTACTTTTGGGTGAGCGGAATTTCCTGCTGGCTCCCGCCATGCTTCAACTTGCATGTGGGTGACTCTTTTTTTTGCAGCATAAAGGGTTAATGCTATGAGAATTCGAAACATGAACCAGCGGCCTACTGGCCTCCCAACTGTTGCATCAACCCCCTTGGGGATTTTTTGTTTTTGGGGGAAACCCAAAACCCCAAGCTCATATGACTGTACCTCTAAGGTCCAAACTTGCTTTGACACTTATCGGGACTTATAATGCATCCTCTAACTTAAGTGTCTGATTGCTTCTGTGTTCCACTCATGAGAGTAAAACCCTATAGTGTGACAATGATGACAAGATTCAAACCTTGGATCCCTTAAGTATGTACGGGCTTGCCACTTGGTGCACTATGCCCTTTGAGGATACTAATACGATCATGTTTATTTCGAAACGTTAAGTTAAAACCCAACAAGAAATAACACACACACATAAAAGAACTAAAATTAAGAAGAGCAAGGGCTACATTGCTTTATATGAAACCAGATATGATTTCAGCTTGGATTTTGTACTCTATTCAGCAGCCAAGCTGTTCGCATTATGAATATGACAACGCTTCCCTTGGCCTTAGTGCACTGTTCAACAGAGAAAAATCTACTAGTCTGTTCATTACAGGCTAAACATGAACAGTAGTATGGACTCATCTCATTTATTTGGTGCACCTAGTAACAAATAACTTTTTTCTGGTCATATGGTGTAACTAGTAACTGATATTCCTTTTTGTGCTACAACCATTCTTTTTTATTTTCCCACACATACCTCTTTTCGTAATGTGTCATAAAAGTAATGAGGAAATTCTAGAATGACTTTGGAACTTCTGAGTGCAATTAAGTCTCGACATTGGGCTTAGATACCTGATGGGTACTTGATACCCAGCCTGGAGCAACTGGCCCATGTCGGCCTGATAATGTATCAGGTTGGTCCGATGGGGTTCGATTCGGCTTGATTTATTTTTTATTTTATTTTTTATTTAATATTAATATATATGTTATTATTGAAATGTATTTTATTAAAAAAATTTATTTATATTTAAAAAATATATGTTTTTTATTTTAACCGAGCTGAACTGGGTCAGGCCCTGACTCGGGTTTCGGACATCGAGCAGGCCTAAGTGCAATGTTGATGTCTGGGGAAAAAACTAACCAAGGAGGGGGTAGCCTCTTTTGAAGGAAGACAAGTGTGCCGTGGACCAAAATACACTGGACGTTTCCTGGTAAGCAAAATTACAAAAATGATCGACCATGCTATTTTTGTGAAAATAAAAAATTTGAAAATAAGTTTTTTGCGTTTACTGATTTTGTCCTCATAAGAGGGTACATGTGTTAGCTTGTGAGGGGCCGAACCCACACTCCCACTGCACTCTCCCTTTCAAGTCCTTGCTGGCATGCATCATTTGCTATGGAACGAAGAAAACGATTCCGAAGCGACATGATGCATAAGAAACTAGTTATATACGTCATACTGGTGTATGATAATGACAAAAGTATTTAAAAAAACATAATTGTAAGAACAAACGTGAAAATTAAAAAAAGTAAAAAGTTTAGAAATGAAAATCCTTTTTAAATAATTACCAAAATATCTTCTCTTTTTTTTCGCCCGTCCAAGTACCATAACCCATGTAGAATTTGGATACATACTTTCACATTAGCATTACATGATAGAGAATGGTGTACCCACCAATTAGAGTCGTACATCCATTATTTTCAGTTTAGATGGATAGTGCTCATGAGAATCATACTGTCGACTAGACTTTCACCGACTATGCTAAATATTTATGATGAGATCCTCTTCATCATCAGGCTTCCCTGCAAAAGCCAGTCGATGAACAAGAAGGCAGCCCTAACATATTCATCAATCTTCTACCCTTTTTTTCAGATGTTGTCATTCAGTTTTCAAGTACAAAATTCGTGAAGGAGAATGTTTTGCATAAGCACTTTTAAGACCATTCCACACATCAAATGACATCCTCAAACCAACAATTTGAATGTGTTTTGACTCATTCAAAGAGAACAAAGTTCTAACTAGGAGAAGCTGATCATGTTATGCGGAATAACAAAATTAATTAATAGTGTTTTGTTTTGATCATACCTTAGTAGAGATGGTTCTGGCTGGACATGGGTTAGAACAATTAACATAGACCAGCAGGTCATTCAAATGAAGAACAAGAAGAAATTAAGACTCAAATAAGGCTGCACAGGAGACGAGTTGAGTTTGAGCTCGGCTCGAACTCAAGTGGAGCTTCATAGAACAGGCTAGAGCTCAACCTGACCATACAACATCTAGCTGGAGCTTGATTTTCTTAACTCATTTATGTTAACATGTCTCTTTTTTTTTTTTTGTAATTCATTTAACTTGTCAACTCGTTTAACTCTTTAACTCATTTAACTAATTCAACTATGATGAACTGGTTTTAAGTAGTTGAGCGAAGCTGAGTTTAAACGAGCCAAGTTCTTATAGCTCGAGCTCGACTCGTTTGAGTCGAGTTTGAATAGAGTTTTTCCGAGCGAGTTTGAGACGAGCACGAGTTGGCTCGACTTATTATGCAGCCCTACTCCTAAAACACAATTATAAATATTCCATGAATTTACTCTAACTTTTTAATGCAGATTCATGAGACAATAACAATAACAATGTGTTACTGTAATCACCCCAAATTTTTCCAAATCCAAAATCTAATTCGTAGATCCAAAACCCAAGTTGAAATCCAAATCAAGCATTTCAGACCCATTTGCCCTTCCTTTCGATAAAGAACCTCCTTTTAGATGGTGATTTTGGTTTTTCGGTGGGCAAGACCCATTTGCCCCTCCTTTTGACAAAAAAACCTCCGTTTAGAGGGCGATTTTAGTCTTTTTGGGTAGAGAAGGGCCCAACTCATTTTTAAAAAAATATTTTTATAAGCCTAATGGCCAATCATACCCATTTTCAAACAATTTTTTTTCAAAATAATTCAAAATTATGTGAATACCTCTATAATTCTCTATTTATACCTCTCACTTCCCCTCTCTTGGGCAAGATTGGCCATTGGTAGAAAACCTAAAGTATTCTTACTTGAAGACTTATGATTTATCTTGAGCTCTCTCTCTCCCTTTTCCTCTTTTCATTTTTCCTCTGATTCTCCAACTTGGAGCAAGCTACAACCCTCTTAGGAAGCATTATTTTGGAGCTTCACTCAAGGGGATTTTCAAGGTAAGGTATTTATTTTCTCTAAGCATATCTCATTTAGAGGTATGTAATCCAAACCTCACTTCATTCTTCATCTTCATCTCCCCATGGCCAAAGGAGATAACACTCAATTTCTTTTTAGAGACAAGAGGATATGCTCAAGTGCACCGTGAGCATGGAAAGATGAGATGATCCTTCATTTCATGATTAAAGCATGTTTTCTCTTTTATTGAATATAGCATTTTCTTTCTTTCTTCATTTTCTTTTCATCTTCACATCCTCAAGGCCAAAGGAGATAGCATTCAATCTCTTTTTAGAGACAAGAGATTATACTCAATTGCATCGGGAGCATGGAAAGATGAGATGATCCTTCATTTCATGATTAAATTGTGTTTTTTCTTTTGTTGAATATAGCATTTTCTTTCTTTCTTCATTTTCTTCTCATTTTTATCTCTCCATGGGCAAAAAAGATAGCACTCAATCTCTTTTTAGAGACAAGAGGCTATGATCAAGTGCACCGGGAGCATGGAAAGATGAGATGATATACCATTTCACAATTACATCATGCTTAGTTGAATCTTTCTCTTTCCATCCTCTCTCTCTCTTTCTTCATTTTCTTCTCATCTTTCCTTCCTTGAATGTTGTATATATCTATGCATAGTTGCTTGGTTTTTTCATTTATATGTGAAAGTATGGTGGGAATGAGAGTGTGGTTTGGGGACTCTTTATTTTCATGTTGATTTTTGAGGTTGGAGATTGTCCAACCCAGGAAGTCCATCACGAATATTTACATGTTAAAGATGCATCTTCATGTTCTTACATGTAGTTTCATTCTTAATTATCCGATTAGGAACCCTAATGAGTGTCTCGTTATATTGTTTGTTTTCTTTCATACCCAACGATGGAAGAAATATATTCCTCATAACAACAAAGTAATAACATTTTATGTTTATATATGAATCATATTTTCCAAAACATTTTCAAAACTAACCTCCTAATACGGCCTTAGTGACTTAGCTTAGAGTCTTGCATGAGTCCAAGCTCCCTTCCAGCTCACATTAAACTTGAATGTTGGTAATTTTAAGTTATTCCTTGATTTCTAATTTTGTGAAGGCACGTATGTATATACATATTATACATCCATGCACACATGATGATCTCCCCATCTTTCTCTCTCTATGCTTTCACTTTTCATTTTACAAATTTTCATATATGCATGAATGTGTATGCATATGTGCTCTATTTCCTCTCTTTCGAATATTTTATTACTCTTCTCAAGACAAATATCTCCATTTACAAAATTTCGTATACATACCTATATATACGTATGTATATTTTTCATTTCCTCTAAAATCTCTATTTCTCTACAAATTAATACATCTTTTTCTCTTAAGCTTTCATATATGTGTATATTTGATGGTATGTACACATATATGCATGTCTTTCTCTATCTCTCTCTCTTTCTTTTCATAAGAGTGTTTTATCTCTTGTATTTTTTTATCATTTTCCTCTCACGATCTTTCTATTTACCAACTTCATTAAGACCACAAACCAAGTAATGACCCAATATTGGAATCATGCTTGATGGTCTACAATCTCAATCCCTTTTCAAAAATTTTTCCTTGTTATATACAATAATTATAACAACAAAAATCTTAAATGAATGTTGTGGTAGGAATGACTTTAGATGAATGTTGTGATAGGAATGTTTTACATTATTCTAATCATATAAGCTAAATGCATCTATGCATTCTCACTCACTTTATTTTACTTATGATCACAAGCACCTCTCCAAAAGAACTTAAGCAAGATTAAATTGAGCTCTAATTAGGTGGTAACCGAATTAGAGCAAAATCTCAAACCTACTTAAAGTCTTAAGAGAATATTAAAGTGATTTCAAAATTATTTCACAAGTTTTTCAAATGATATTTACTAATTCTACTTTTTCCTCAAAACATTTTACATTTTCAAGCAACTCTTCAAGAATCTTTTCAAAAGTTTAAAACATCAAGCTTTCAATATTTTCTACACCACATATAAAATCAAAATGATGTTTAAGTTAAAATGAAAATGTATCAACGATGAACGTTGCCCTTGCATTGATTACCCCCGATAAAGGCGTTGGGAACGGTCAATCCTCGTACCGACGGACGAAGCCCTTTCTTTCCTATTTCAAAACAAAATTCAATTTTCTGAAGCACTCCAAAACCAATAAAATTTTGGATGCAAACAGTTACTGTTGCCCAACAACCCCTGAAGGAATAAGGGGTTGGGTAGGTGCCTCGGCCTTCTTTTGCTCGATGGAAAACCTTGGTCACTCAGAATGACATGAGTTGTTATTATTGCTAAACATAATTCCCTAGTTAGATGGACTTATCCCACATGATTAGGAAAGTTTGTTTTTGGAGTTCCTTCGAGATATATCTTGTATAACCACCATAGATTTTCTTGTGCGAGGGTTATCTCTTTCCCATCGTGTGTGCCCAAGAATGATGAGACTATCGTAATGCATTGGATCCTATAAGAAAAGTGGATTTTACTACTTTTTTGTACTAAACTTGCTTTTGCACCAATTATGTATAGTCTGTACCACAGGCTCAAGCCAAAAGGGCCCTTGTGTTATTTTTTTTTTTCAAATTTAAGCATATGTTATTTATAAATAACTAAGCTCAAAGCTGGCATAATAAAGTGTGTCTTGGCTATTTTAGGTGCACTATTGGTGAGTCAGTTTGATATATATTTGCATAAGATTCCGCAACACATGTTCAATTTAAGCAAGAGATGATTCAGAGCGCTAGCCTTATTGCTACTTGCAGTGGTAAAAGATACATATTAAAATCAAAATTCATTTTCTCACTGTTATTTGTTCCAAGCAAGAGCCAAGAACTCTCAACCTTACATATGAATGCCCATCAGTTGGTACGAAGTTAGGTGAAAATGATTTTGATGTATTGGAGCATAGCTACAAAAAAATCTTGCTACTCACAAAAGCTTTTGTGTGTTTAAAATGTTAAAAGCCGTCCATTTGAGAAAAATACGAAAAAGTATGTTTTTTAAAAAAACAAAAGTAAAAAAAAAGAAAAGAAAAAGAAAACTCGTTTTATTGGTGGTTTTCTTTTTTTTCATTTTTTCATAGTTTTTCACGTTTTTTTCATTTGGACCTACCTTGGTCCAATTCCAGGTGAACGAAGAAGACCCACCATCCCTCCCAAGATGATGGCATTGGTTTCCAACAGTACCACGAAGTTGCCCAGAAGCCACTGGAAGAACGACAATGATTGATGGGTGATGGTGATTCCGGTGAACATGAGGATCGATCCCACCGCCAGAGCGGACCAAAACCCATTCGATTGCCAACACGTTGGCACATGTCAAAATAATGCCTTTAAATCCACCAACCATCATCTTCATTTCCAAGCTCTACTTCCACTCCTCCACCTATTGGTTCATCACCAGCTTCAATCCTGCCATCATCATCGATAAGCTCTCTTAGATCTCCTTGTCTTCCACTTAAACCTCCAACAAGCCTTTTTTTCTACTCAGACCAGCGCACTCCTGCTTTTCTCATGGCTTCGTTTCTGCCCATTCACAGTTTAGCAAGCAAGCCCCTGGTGTCACACTTGCCTTCTCCGATATCTCATTCATCTATGTTCCAGTCACCATCGTCGAAGCCCAAAACATCTTCTGTGTTGGAGCTTTGCGTGAAATCTAGATAGCGCACAAACTGAAATGCAGAAATCGAAAGACATACATCGATCCATGTGTTTCATAAAGCGAAAGTAATACCTGTAGAGGTGACCGCCGATTGAATGTCAGCGGCTGTTGGAAGAACGGCTACAGTCCCCATAGAGTCGTTCCCCAGCGGGGTTGGCGGCAGCGGTGGCGGCAATGAGTTTCTCTCCTCAGTCATAGCAGCCCAGTGATGGGGACAGACAATTCAAGTATGACTAAGCGGACCGTTTACCCAGACGGTAAAACTGAATGTGTCTCACACCATCACAAGACACGACTTTGTATTTATACTTAAGGATCCGAAACGGATATGGACCCGCATCGACGTAGGACTATCCAGATGGGTAAATCCCAACAATCTCCCACTAGTCCAAGTCGATATCAATGGTAAACAAAATGGATGGATTGACCTTAAAATTCACTCCAAGGTCTCGCCTTTGTTGTCTTACAAAATTTCTCAATAAACAAATAAGAATACAAAATAAATAGACAACAAACTTAATGAAAATCAACAAACTGTATGTGATCACATTCATAAATGTTTATATAATAGTGTGTTTACATTGAACTACACAAACTCATCATCTTAACATGTTTAGAAAACATACAGATGCTAGCGCTTTAGTATGGGGATCTGCAACCATTTCTGTAGTTCCAATGTGTTGAATACACACTAGTTGATTTTCTGTCTTTTCCTTAACAACAAAATACTTAAGTTCCATATACTTACAAGAAGTAGTACTTTTGTTGTTGTTGAAAAAGGACACTACAACTTCATTATCACAGTGAACCTTAAGTGGTCTATCAATAGATTCAACTATCTTATCTTGAGCTGTGAAATGAAATTCTTTATCCAAATTGTCTGCGATGTAGTCTCATATAATGCAATGAATTCTGCTTCCATGGTATGAGCAGCAGTCACAGTCTGCTTTTTGCTCCCCCATGAGATGACACCTCCTGATAGAAGGAAAACAAAACCAGTAGTATACTTTCTACTCTCAGTACATCCTCCAAGATCGGCGTCAGAATAGCCAATCACTTCTAAATGGTCCACCTTGCGATATGTCAACATGTAATCTTTTGTCCCTTGCAAGTATCGCATGACTCTCTTTACGGCTTTCCAATGTGCCATGCCTGCATTAGATTGAAATCTACCAAGCATGCCAACAGCAAAGGAAATGTCAGGCCTAGTGCAAATTTACGCATATTGCAAGCTGCCAACCGCTGATGCATATAGAATGTTGATCATTTGTGTCTTTTCAAATTCGTCATTTGGACAATCATTTAGGCTCAATTTATCACCTTTAGCTATAGGTGCCGAAATAGGAGAACAATTCTCCATCCCATATCTTTTAAGTACTTTATTGATGTATGTTGATTGGGAGAGACTTAAAATACATTTAGGTCTGTCTCGACGAATCTCAATGCAGAGAACACACGAAGTCTCACCCATGTCCTTCATCTCAAATTGAGATGCGAGAAAAATGTTTGGTCTCTGTTAGCAATTGAAGATTATTTGAAGCAAGAAAAATGTCATCCACATATAAAGTCAAAATTTTGAACTTACTCTCACATGTCTTAAGATACACACATCGATCAATGATGTTTTCTGTAAACCAAAAAGTCGTAATGACTTTAGAAAACTTAATGTACCATTGATGTGAGGCTTGTTTAAGTCCATAAATTGTTTTATTAAGTTTGCAAACCAAATGATCTTTACCACTCTGAGAGAACCCTTGAGGTTGATCTATATATACCTCTTCATCCAAATCACCATTCAAGAAAGTCGTTTTCACATCTATCTGGTGTAGCTCTAAGTCAAAATGAGCTACGAGAGCAATAACAATCCTTATTGACTCTTTAGCAAAGAGGTGAATATGTCTCATTATAATCAATGTCCTTCATTTGTGTGAATCCTTTAGCAACCAATCTTGACTTGTATCTCTCTATGTTGCCTTTAAAGTCCCTCTTAGTCTTATAGACTCATTTACACCCTATGAGTTTTACTCCTTTAGGTAACGATACAAGGCTTTGTGTCTGGTTTTTAGCCATAGAGTCAATCTCTTCTTTCATGGCATTAATCCAGTACATGTATTGTTTGCTTTCAACGGCTTCAATAAATGTGAAAGGATCATCATCAACATCTATGAAATCACTAGGCTCTTGTAGTTATACCACATAGTCTGATGATATGGCAGATCTCCTGGCTCTTCTAAATCTACGAATAGGTAATTGATCATTGTCAATTTGTATGTCTACATCCTATTCGTGTTCATCAGTATGATCTACATTTAACTCATCTGGATCTGATGCATTACCTGTATGATTTGCATTCATGTCATCATAAGAGACAACATAATCATACACATTTACATTCTTTTGATCAAGTCTATGGTCAGTATCATATATTTCCTCAAAATTGAGGTTTTATAATGCATCTAATCCAAATGAGCCATCTTCCAGGAATTTAGCCTTATCTGTTTCCACAATATGTAGTGTATGAGATGGACAATAAAACCTATAGACTTTCGATCTTTCTGGATAACCAATAAAGAAACCACTGGTTGTTCTAGGATCAAAGGCTTTTATGTAGGGGTTGTACAATTTAGCTTCAGCAGGACATCCCCATATGCGCATATAAAAGAGAGAAGGTTTTCTACCTGTCCACAATTTGTAAGGAGTTGTGGGAACAACTTTAGTATGAACCCTATTTTGAATATGCACTGCTATCCTGAGAGCTTCACCCCACAAGGTTAGAGGGAGAGTTGAATAATTTAACATAGCTCGAACCATTTCTTTAAGCGTACGATTTTTTCTTTCAGCTACACCATTTTGGTAGGCACTGCCTGGCATGGTGTATTGAGGCATAATGCCTTCTTCTTTTAGAAATCGTGTTATTGGTCCATCCTTTTGTCCCATCTCAGTAAACCTACCATAGTATTCACCACCTCTATCTGATCTGACTATCTTGATAACTTCACCGGTTTGTTTCTCTACTTCTTTCTTATAGTCCTTGAAAACTTGACACACATCGGATTTTTCAAAGATTAAGTAGAGATGCAAATACCGAGAATAGTCATCAATAAAGGTGACAAAATACTTTTCGCCTGTGTAACAAGGAGGGAAGGGTCCACAAACATCTGTGTGAACAATTCCTAATCTTTTAATACATCGTTCGTTACCTTCTTTATATATGTTAGTTTGCTTTGCCTTTATGCAATCTACACATATGCCGTTATCCGTAAAGTCAAGAGATCGTAAAATCCCTTCATTTAAGAGTCTCCTTATTCTCTTTTCAGAGATATGACCCAAACGGCGATGCCATAGCATGTACGAATCATCTTTTATGGTACTACGCTTATTGCCAATTATACAATGACTAGAAACCAACGATTCAGGAGATTGGATCTTCACATTCAACTTATATAAACCATCATGCAAAGTAGTAGAACCAATTTCAACAAGATCTTTATAAATGAACATCTTTGAATTCTCAAACTTTAAGCAGAAATCAAATTTGTCTAGTCTTGATACAGAAATTAAGTTTCTACTATATGATGGAAGAAAGAAAACATCATGAAGATCTAAAACAAAGCCAGTATCAGGCCTAATCTGGCATTCTCTTACAGCTTTCACATGTGAGCGCATTTTGTTTCCTGAGAAAATGCTTTTTTCATGTAGAGTTGGTTCCATTTTGCTCAGAAAGTCTTGCAAAGAATTGGCAATATGCACAGTAGCACCATAGTCAATCCACTAGCTATTAATAGGAACATGTAACATATTACTCTCAAGTGAAACAAATGACATATTACCTTTCTTCTCTAATTAATTCTTGTACTTGATGCAATCTGATTTCTTATGTCCATTTTTCTTGCAAAAGAAACACTTTATAGGAGCTAAGTTAGTCTGCGCAGTTTGAGAAGAAGTTTGACTTGTCGACTTCTTCTTGGCATTCCTTTTCATTGAACCTTTCTTTATGCCAATTTTACCAGCCCCAGAGTGAGAAACCGTATGTGCGCTTTGCAACTTCTCAACCTTCATTCTTTCCTCGTCTTCAACACACTTAGACATCAATTCATTGAATGTCCATTCAGTATTATGTGTGTTGTAGTTGATCTTAAAAGGAGCATATTCAGCTGGTAAAGAGGTCAAAGTGAAGAATACCAAGAAAGATTCAGAAATAGTCAACTTCATGTCATTCAATTGAGAAGCTTTGTTCCTCATTTCTAACATATGCTGGCGAATGTTACCCCCTCCTTGATATTTCATAGATATTAACTTTGACATTAGGGTACTGGCTCTGGCTTTATGAGAGCTGACAAACTGAGCCTCAACTGCATCCAAGAACTCTTTTACCGTTCTACAAGGCGGGATAGCACTACGTATGTTCTTAGCGACCCTTGATTGCAAAAGCAACAAGCTTAGTCGGTTAGAACGCTCCACTTGTCAAAGTACATTGTTTCATTATGTGTATTTTGTAGTGTAAGAGGTGGTGGCTCAGGTCGCCTCAAAGCCATATCCAGATCCATATACCCTAATGTAAATACAACATTTTCTTTCCATTCAGCATAATTGGAATCATCAAGTAAATGGATAGAATTGGAGCCATTAAAATAAATAGAACCAAGCACTGCAAATGACAAAGATATCAATAAGTTGACATGCATTACATCCAGATGGGTAAATCTCAACACTTCTGATCTTCTAATTAGGGTTCCCCGTCAAGTTATTAACCACGGCCGACCAACGTTTCTCTAGCAGCATGGAACAGGGGCTATTAGAGCTCAAGCGGCAGATAGTACTACCAAACATAAGCAACATCCCAAGCCAAAGACGGTGGGATCCGCGGATATGGCCGGAAGGTGGAAGGAAATCCAAGGGTGTAACGATTAGACCAGGCTGTTGGACCCCATAAATCCGCTGTTGCGGACGGAGGTCATCCGCTACGGCGAGTTCACTCAAGCCTACTACGACTCCTTCGACTCCGACGAGTTCTCGAGTAACTGCGACACTTGCCGGTTCGACAAAGATTATTTCTTCAAGCAGCTTGGTATGTCGGACTGCGGGCACCGAATGAGCCGCTACCTCTATGCCTCGACCAACCCCAACATCGCAAAGTTTTTCCACCACTCCAAGAATAGCAAGGCATGGAGCATAGATGCGAACTGGATGGGCTACGTCGCCGTGATGGGGCGGCGGGACATCCTGATCTCATGGAGCGGGACGGTCACCAAGATGGAGTGGATCGAGGATCTGATCACCATCCTCAAGCCCACCGGGTTCACGAGCGACTCGTCCATAAGGGTGGAGTCTGGGTTCCTGGACCTGTACGTGACGAAGGACACGTCCAAGTGCCATTACTGCAAGTACTCTGCTCGGGAACAGATACTGGCGGAGGTGAAGAGGTTGGTCGACGTCTACCAAGACGAAGAGCTGAGCGTCACCATTACTGGGCACAGCCTGGAAGGGGAGCTCGCCCTGATCAGTGCCTACGACATAGCAGAGAAGGGCCTGAACGTGAGGCCCGATGGAAGCAAGATACCCATAATGCTCTTCACCTACGGTGGGCCGAGGGTGGGCAACATGAAGTTCAAGGAAAGATGCAAGAAATTGGGAGTGAAGGTTTTGAGATCTGTAAACATTCATGATGTGGTCCCTCAGGTTNATCACCTATCATACATCATTTTGAAGACGTCAAGTCATGAGCATGAGCAAATTCTTTTGTAACATTTTCTCAGTTGATGTACGTGCTGATTTAGGACCACAAAATGAAGTATTCAAGCTCCGTTCAGAAAAAGCCTTGCTTCCTTGCTCGATAACAATATTGTCAAACGAAATTGCATCGTGAACCATAAAAGATATTTGCATGATAACTGTAAGCAATTAATTTCGAAATAGGCAGTCATCTTACCGTGAACAGCTAAGTACTTTTAAAAAAGCAAGTCAAATCTACAACAGATAGTTGTGATTCAAGTTATGACGATCTTTTGAAGCAATCTCTTTGAGTTTCTATATATGTTTCACTTTGAAAAGTTATTTTGTAATAGAAGGAACCGATATAACCTACAAGAGATAGAGGTGATTCACGAAGATTTATTCAAGCAATTGACTTGAACTCGTATGTACCCAAAGGATAATAGATTTAGGTCTGGCCACTGACATTTTTTAACCTCTCACACAATTGGAAGTTGAATATTATTTTAAAGTTAAAACTAGTGTCACCTAATCAAACACGCGCCAAAGTGTCTCATGCCTGTCGGGATTACTGTTTTCCGGGATTACTGTTTTCCGGGATTGCTGATCTTACCTTTTTAAGTTTGTGGCCGCCATTCTGAAATCGATGCACGCTTGCCTGCTTATTCCTGTGCAGTCTTCTTGGGGAATCTTCCCTCATAATGTGAAGAAAACAGTCGAGATTCTCATACGTGGATTTATTGTCATTTCACTGTCGTTTGATTTATAGTGTTTTTGTTTTCCATAAAAACGAATAAGTGGATTGCAATGGATATTTTATGATAAAAAAAACCATATGCATCAAATTCAACCATAGTTTGTAAGTATATTTATGAAATATGGACTGTATGTCCGTTGCGTATTTAGTGCATCTGTATTTGTTTCTTAATTTCTTGCTATATACACAGGTTTATTGTAACCTTTTTAATGGACAGCTTCTTTAAAGATTTTGCCCTGAAATTCGAAAATTACAGAAGAAAATCCTTAAATTAATATATAAATAAGTATTGATATAATAATATAATGTAATTAAAAAAAAAAGAAACGAAGCTGGTGCATGACATTGTGAAATTACCAAGAGACCCATGAGCACCGAAACAGTGCTTTACCCCTAGATGTCCAGTCAACCGCTGTGCCTCAGCCCGATTCAAAGTTGAGCCTGCCCAGGCTCTATTATGAACCAGATACGGTTCGACTCAATCCGATTCAATCTTAAAAAAAAAAGTTAAAATATTTATATCATATATATAAATATAAGAAAAACTATTTTTAAAAATTAATAAAATTATTTTTGTTGGGTCGAGTAGGGTTTTAAAAACTACTCATTTTCTCACAAGGGCAAGAAGATGAAAAAGTTGGAAAAAGGCGTTTTCCAAAAGTTCCTTTTTCCTTTTGCCTGTCAATGATGTCATGTGTACGATGCAATAAATATATATAAAGTTAACCATGATTTTAAGAGATATTTGTCAAATGACCAATTGATTGGGGCCGTTTGACTTTTAGATCAAACGGCTGATCAAAGCCGATCTAACGGCTCTGAGTTGTTAATTTGTTATTTATTTTTGCTTTTTCTTCACGTTTCCCTCTCCTCAATCCTCCCTCTCTCCCTCCCATTTGCAACTCTCCCATCCCACCACGCTCATCTAGTCCACACCATTGAGCCTACCGAGCCTTCATCCTTCTAACAAAGGCTTGGCAGGCCCACCGGCATTAGGGGACGTCGGTTTCCCTTCCCCAACAAACCTTCATATTAATAAATGGATGAACAACTGCACCCATTTGCCGTTGTGTGCCTCACCATAATCATGGTAAGCAGGGACAGAGGGAGGGGGGGCTCGCTTAGGCCCTGTTTGGTAGGAGGGAAAGGGAGGAAAAGGAATGGAGGGAAAGGGAGGGAAAGGAAAGGAAAGGGAAGGGAATAGAAATGGGAGGAAAGGGAGGGAAAGGAAAGGGAAGGGAAGGGAAGAGAAAGGGGAGGGGTATTGTGGGCAGTTACTATTTTTGCACTTACTCCCTTTCCTTTTCCTCCCAATCCGTCCGATTTGGGAGGGATTGGGAGGTGAAGAAATTACACTACACAATCCCTTCCCTCCCTTTCCTTTCCTTTCCCTCCCCTCCTTGCCAAACAGGTTTTAACACTTTCTCTCCCTTTCCCTCCTTTCTAATTAGCTTACCAAACAAGGGAGGGATTGCTCAATCCCTCCCTTTCCCTCCCTTTCCCTCCTACCAAACAGGGCCTTAGGCCGTGGGCCCACCTTAGCGTAATGTATTTTTTGAATTTGAGTTTAGTTGGACATTTTCCAGATAAGTTCGTTCGACCGTTTAGCCTGCCCTTGAAAAAAATATTCGCTCCACCCCTGATGGCATGTATATAATGTCCTTATGCACTTTTCACTTTCACAACGAGCTACCTGATTTTGACATATTTGGAGCAGACCTATAGAAAACTCTTATTATTAAAAAAAATGTGTTTAAAATGTTAAAAGTTGGATGTTAAAAAAAATTGAAAAAAACATGTTTTTTTTAATTCAAAACCAAAAAATCTCTTTTTTTGTGTTTTTTTTATTTTTTCATTTTTCCATGGGTTTTCACGTTCTTTTTTGTATTTTTTACAGTTTTTAATTAACAGATTTTTTTTTCATATTTTTTTTCAATGTTAAAATGTTTATTTTTTCAAGGAATTGATAAAAAAATCTTAATGGGCTCATTACTTCATGTGTACATATGTATGTATACATATATTATAGGCTGATGCATTACAAAATTAATGGTTTGGACAAGAAATCAAAAGGGGCATTTTGGTAATTCAACATTAAGGTGTGCTTTTTTGCCCTTTCCGCTTACTACTGTCCCCACTCTGCTACATAGCTGCCCCTTTCTTTCTTTTGACAGCTTCGGGCCGATGAATAGACAAATCCTGAAAAGTGTTGAACCTTTAGCTTGAGGCCTTGTTAAGAAAGGCTGGACGAAGGGGAAAAATGAAAGGTGTTTTCTGGTCCCCCTTCGCGATTGCTTCCATTACTGACCAGAAAGAGCCCAAATACTCCTATAGGCGCTTTAACTGCTGTATATGTAGAAGCTGGTATGGTGAATTGAGTTGGAGTAGGAGGACGATCCTGTAGTCATTTGGCCGGCTATGGAAATGAAAGAAAAAGCTTACACTGGAGGAAGGTGGGGATGACCTCAAGTCTGCATGGCCCTTATGGGCGGGCTCCTCTTCAAAGGTTGATTCTTCTTCTGGCAAGTCCGTGTTGAGGGAAGAGTTCTGTGGTATGGGATGGAAAGGGCTGATTCTTTTTCTTTTTGTTGTCGTGGGGCTCCTTTTTTGTTGTTGTGGGGCTTCTTGCATTTTCATGACACTCTCAAAATTCACATTTTGCGAAATTCCACATTTTATAAAATCATATCTTTTTAACTAGTTTTCAAAACCTAGTTATCTGTTTGGGTGATAAGATATGCAAACTGCAGGTTAATCACGAACATCTCAGAATGCCATTTTATCGGAGCACAGTCACCTAAAGGGAAGTTCAATACTATCTTTAGTCATCTCAGAATCCAGCGGGGGTGCTCAGTCGAGTTAAAGACAGTTCACATATATCAAGTTCGATCATGATACATAAGTAGATTTATGAAATATGGACTGTATGTGAGGAAGCATCTTGATTCGTTTTATTCGAGTTATGTCACAATTATTTCTTAGTGCATGTGTGTTTGTTTCTTAATTACTTGCTGTATACACATGTTTATTATAACATTTTTAATTAACAGCTTCTTTAAAGATTCGGCCCTGAAATTCAGAAATTACACAAAAAAATCCTTAAAATAATATATAAATAAGTATTTCTATGTAAGGTTTTTAAAAAGCTAAGAGGCTAGGCAACTGGTACTGCAAATGCACCTTTCCTGTATGGTGAGATTTGGTTAGGGTAGTTCATTTCTTCTCTCTCGTCTATTATTGTAGGCAATTGATGTCGTCCTTCTCAGGCTACATTGGTGTTAGGGATGGCAGCAGTATACTATTTAAATTAGGTGTCATTACCTACCACTTAAGATTGTTAGATTTACAACAGCGGAATTGTGTCTGGTCAGCTACGAGTCTGCAAACCAACGACGTCTCCTGCTTAAGAGGCTGCAATTGTGATAGAGAAGAAGAGAAAGAAGAAGTAAACAAAAGGAGAGGTGATATGTTCGCAGGTTTGCTTCTATGAAGCGTCGACTTGGGCCAACCCTAAGTCAGAGTATCGTTGGACATTTATAGGCCAACCTCATAGGTTTTCCCGGTGTCCAGCGGGCGGATATGCATTGTGAGAGAATGATTAGAAGTGATGTATAACTTTTAATTTGACAAATCAATTTGTAATTTAATCCAGTAATTGCATGTGGGCCCTTTTGCAGTTATAAGATGAAGATAGGGTTCAGGGCCACTATCAAACATCTCTCACTTGGCCATAAGACAACCAGTTTGCTTTCACGATGTGTGGGTTTTCTTGATCTTTACTTACGTGGTTTTTTATAATTGGTTCGTCCATTGTAACTTAAATTTTATTCAAGATTTGTAGCGAGGTTTTCTATTCAATGGTTTTTCATCGCAACCTTTCAAATATTTTTTAGCCCCATATGGGCTACATACTTGACAAATAAATCATTAAGAATTCCTTTTGTTAAAAATGATAGCAATACATCTTTTGTTTCATTCATATATCTAAAAACACTTTGCCTTGAAACAAGGCCAAACTAAACTTGCTTGATGTATAATGACATGTCAAATTAGAAAGTCAAGTCTTTTGCCACCTCCCCATGGTCATTCAAGAAAACTCAAATGATTTCTTATCTGGAATCGAGAGCTATATCTTGAATGCACCGGGAGTATGAGAAAGGCGGAATAAACTCTATTTCTTCATTTTATCTCAAAAAATATGTTTGCTATATTGTCTTAACTAGGTAGTAACTGAATTACAGCAAAACCTCAAATCTACTTAAAGTTTTAAGAGAACGACTTCAAAATTATTTTCGAAGCTTTCCAAATGATATTGACAAAGATTTTTCAATTTTAGTTTTTCTCAAAATATTTTACATTCTCAAGTAATTCTTCAAGAATCTTTTCAAAAGTTTGAAACATCAAACTTCCAATATTTTTCCACACTGCATATAAAAAGATGTTTAAGTCAAAATGAAATGCATCAATAATAAACATAGTCATTGGATTGATTACCCAAAGTAAAAGCGCCATGAACGGTCAATCATCGTATAGACGGACAAGTCTCTTTCTCTCTCATTTTCAAAACAAAACTTCATTTTTTCTGGAGCACTCTAAAAACCAAATTTTTTTTTGGGATGTGAACAAATGGTAACAAATATTACAATATGATTAAATCTAAAAGCAAACATCATAACATATATTGGAACCTATGTAAACAGGATATGAATTTTTCCACATATCCAAACAAGTCAATTTAGATTTGAATTCATGTATGCTAGTCATCTTGGATAAGAGCAAATAAAATTTCATGTACTAGAACTTTTAGTACAACAAATCCAAAAAAATATTTCGTTAAAATGTCTTTCATTATGTTTAAGAGTGTTACCTTACAACTGCAATTAAAAGGCAAACAAGATGATATCTTGGCTTCAATGTAAGTACGAATATTTGGAGCCAAGGATCCAAAGAAGTTAATCTGGATCCAAATTTATCGTGAACCAATCACAATGTTATATGGATCTCACTATGTCTAATAGTGTTGATTTACACTTCTTAGTATACTAACATCCAATAATATAATCATTCCTTTTAACTAGGATAAACATACTGAAATATAATCTTTGTTCAAAGAATATTCTATCATAAAAGGCAGGAGAAATTAATCTTTTAGCACTCTAGTGCTACTGGCATTTAATATGTACACTTCTTTTTATATATAACCATGTAATAAATCATTGGATCTCAAAATGAATACTTATCATAATATGTTCAGATCCAATATAAACAAGATATATATCTTGAACAAAAGGTGTAAACTGGTCAAATCAGATCATGCTCCAAACAGTGAGATCCAAATTCAACAGCTAAATGGATATGTAAAACAAAATTTTTGTCATATCTAATGTCAGCGTGGACCCAAAATGACGATGTAAAGCAAGCATAATAATATATATTTGAACCAACATAAACAAGATATAGATTTTTAATCAATAGCCAAACAAATTCAGATCTAAATATGACATGAACCGAACTGAATACAAATATGGATCTTAAGTAACTATTAGATCCAAAGCTAAAAATCCAACTGGTTATATCAATGTGGATCCAAACATAATGATATAAACAATAGAATCAATACGTATTTAAACACAAAAAGATTATCCAAATTCAAAAATATAATGTGAACATGGTTCAACATAATATCCATATTCAAATAATATTTTAGATAGTGTCAGAACCACAAGGTTTTATAGTTCCATTGGGTCATGAACACACAAAATAATAAAATTGCATAAGGATACATACATGTTGCTAACCATTTTTCGGTCTTGGCCAGTTCTGAGACTCCCACTCTAGAAATCATTTCTAAGTTTCATTTTTAAAGACAAGTTAAGAATAGCATAGAGGAATTTAGGTCACAGTTAGGTATTTGCAACACTAAAAATATCATGTCAAGACATCTCCATCAAAATTCTAAAACACCACTTAGAAGCAAGGAGATTTCAACTTTAAATATTTTGAACGTGAATTTCCTCCTTTATTTTCAAAACTATACTCATGACCCTCTTATTGCAATCTATAATAAGTTCGAGGGTCTCCCTTGGCAATTTCGTATATAATCATGGGTTTTGATTGAAATTAACTTTCGCAAGCCTTTTTTTGAAAGAGTTTTTAGCAAAAATGTTGCACATTAATTTCTCAAAAATTTGACAGCCTTTTTTAAAAATAATGCAAAAATGGTGAACTAATTCTGTATTTTTTTTTTTTTTTTTTTTTTTGGTATATAACCTCTTCATATCCGAGTTTTTCATATTTTTTCGGTTTCCTTTTCTCTCCTCTCGAGAGCTTCTGTCTCTTCTTTGTGGAACCCTTTGCTAGGGTTTTGTCCACCGAGCCTCCACCGCCGCCTCTTTTCGAGCTTTCTCCACCGCCACCACGAGGAAGATGGTCTTCAGTGTGAGAGAGAGAGACGATCGAAACTGCCGCCGGTGAGAAGCAGAGAGCCTTAGAGGCCTTCTTGCACTTTGTTTGAAGTTCTAAAGTTTTCTTTTTTCTATTCATCTCCCTTTTCATCTAGTGGAGAGCACTAGGTCCGAGAGTCCGGCAACAGAATTCGAAGGTAAAAACTTTTTCTCAGTTATATGTGCACTACCTATCTGCCCAGGCCCTCAATGAGTGTTCTGTTTCTTGTTATTATCATTGTTTTCCTTTTGGAATCCGCTATTAGAATCCTCGACATGAGTATTTCCTCCCCTCATCGAGGTTCTTATAGGGCAACCAAAACTTTTGACTATCGGCAGGTGAAGATCTGCCGTTCTTGACAGGCATTCACACTCAAATCTATAGTTCAACTCTGTTCTCTGTTTCCTTAGGACTCAAAGGATACAACTTTCGACTTATAGAACACAACACAGTATTAAGCATTAGATATGAAAAAACCTCAAATATGTTCGAACTAGCATGCTTCTTATATACTATTTTGTTTCGTTTAGCTTGCTTTCACATTCATGAACATGATCCCAAAACTGCATGTCATATGCGCAGACTACATTTATCATAATCATCACACACACTACAGAAATCTGAACGGACTTATTGAAATTCGACAAGCAAGGCTCTGATACTTATGTTAGATTTACAGCAACGGAACTGTGTTTGGTCGGCTCTGAGTCTACGCACCAGCGACGTCTCCCCTTAAGAGGCTTCAACTGTAATAGAGAAGAAGATAAAGAAGAAACAAACAAAAGCAGATGTGATATGTTCAAGGGTTTGCTTCTATGAGACATCGACTTAGGAGACGAAAAACCAACCCTAAGATTAACGCTGGCCATTTATAGGCCAGCCTCATAGGTTTTTCTGGTGCCCAGCGGGCGGTTATGCCTTGTGAGAGAACTCAGAAGCAACGTATAGCTTTTAATTTGAGAAATCTGTTTTGTAATTTAATATCGTAGCTGCAAGTGGTAGCTACAAGTGGGCCTTCTTGCAGTTACAAGATGGAGGATAGGGCTTAGGGGCCAGGGCAACTATCCAACAAAGATGTATAAGCATACCACTCATCAAAATCGAACTATAGACATGCCTTTTTATGCATCCATGGTCCGATCAGTTAGATTATGCCCATTGAGGTCAATATTGTTTTGCATTAACTACCTTGTTTACTACTCTAACTTATAGCTAGTTGGCAGCAGCTTATGCTATATGGCTAAGAACATAAGAAAATGGGTTGATGTTTTCACTTTTACCATGTATACTATTGTCATTCTACTCAACGAAAATTTAGTCATATTGTCAAATATAATCTCAATGACCAATTTTAAGAACTTGCCTAACTAGTATTCCTAGTGACATGTAAAAAGAAAAAAAAAAGGTGGAGCCACATATGTATAAGCCAGGAAGCTCGCTTTTGGGTGAGCAGGATGAGACTCACTGCCTAAGTGAGAGGAGAACCTTGATCAACATTAAAGACTAAAAATATAAGTCTGTTTATGTGGATATACACATTACAAACTTAAGCACGTTCTTCAAACATTTTTCATATGTAAGTGTGTTTATAAAAAATGCTTAAAAACTTGGGCATGGTATTGAAACTTATTAAAAAACCTATGCATGCTTATATTGGAAAGATTTGATACTTTTAATTTCTTTGAAAATTTCTGAAAAGCATTAGCATGTTTTGGAAAATAATAGCTTCAGTATGTTTTTGAAATTATATGAAACGTGAATATTTTGGTGAATTCAGAAGAGCTGAAACAAGTGACCCTTAAAACTTGCGTGTTGCAATAATGTGATTATAACAAACCCAAATTTATCTTATGCTTGTAGCAACTTCTTGAATGTAATCATGTAACAAATGCCTGAAACCATAAAAGTCAAAGTTATGATCGATGTAAGTAAGAAAAGGTTACCAGTGACAGAGGGCATTGTAATTGTATTAATTTTTGATAGAATTGTTAACGAGCAACTCCATGGCCTGGATCAATGTTCTTCCAGATTCATGCCGCAGTATTGTGATTTTAAGGGCAAATCACTTACATTTAAGTGAAGATATTTTTAACTTTCTCTATGATTCATTCACGGTAAAGCGAAGACAAATTAAAAGTGCAGGTTTTACTAATGCCAAAAGACATTCATTAAAGGGTTGGTAGAACTATTTCTGACGTTTAACACAACTTGCCGAGCAACAAAATATGCATTCAGGACAAAAATATGAATTGACAATAAAGCAAAGACAAACCAATTTGCTTACCGTCTAATATGTAAGACCCTTCCAAAAAGAAAAAAAAAATGGTGTAATGTATATCTCTTGTAACAAAAAAATGTCTATCCATTGAAGTGTCATTCACGTTGCATGAAGGACCCTGTGAAATACGCAGGAAATTAACTTTCAATTACCTTGATAGCTGTCTCAGCAAGTAATGTATATCAAGCACTGGTAAACAGAAACCATCCCAGAATCATCAGTATCCGAGACAGATGCTACAATAAATGCAAGGAAATTTCATCCTTTTCATTGAAAAGTACATATATACCAGTAACCTCTACTTTTTTTAACATTTTATCAACTGTGCCTGTGAACAAAACAAGCCGCATTCTAAAATGGCTCATGACTGGTTCCTTGACTCGCACATGAAACCAAGTCTGAGTTTTTTGTTATATATGTATATTTATATATATGTATATATAAACTCCACAAGTCCCAGCCAAGTCAACCCGTGACTTCCATGACTTATGAATCGGCCGTTGACTGGGCGAGTATTAGTGGCAGAATCCCAATGAGGTTCAAACATAGACAAATCCCCCCCCCCCCCCCCTACCACGTGGTTGGAGATAGGCATGTTCAACGACTCAGGCTTGACTCAACTCGCTTGGATGCGGTTGATTCAGGCTCAACTAGTAAGTTGAACGAGTCAATTTTGAGATTAATTGATAACTTGAGTTTGTAAATGAGTCATGCTCAAGCTTAACTGATAACTAGAGTTTGTAAACAAGTCGAGTTCGAGTTGGCTGAACTCAACTCTATTACACCCGCTTAGACTTGTTTAACACTAATACTTATTTGTGTTATTTCAAAAACTTAAAACAGCTTAAATAAAAATGTGAAAATTTTAAGCATGAAATAAACTTTAAGGGACATGAGCTTAAACGAGTCCAGCTCGAGCTTGGACTCAGTTAAGCGAGTCAAGCTCGAACTCACGTCATAAAGCTCAAGCTGGAGCTCGAGCCAAGCTATATGTGAGTCTAGTCAAGTTCGAGCTCGGGAGCTTGAGCTTGGCTAGCTCGTTGTACATCCATAATCAGAGGCCAAGCGAGGGTGACTCCTCAGGTCAATGAGTTGAGTTGGTGAGTTTTCAAGCAAACACTGAGGCAGACCTTTTAATTTTCACACCAGCACTTGAGGTTCTGGAACAACCAACTCCTCCTCTTGCCGGTTATTCGTTTTTCTTTCTAGGATAAGCAAATTGGGTTCACAGTCCACATCTCCGAAATGTTTTGCATGTGCTATGGCAGATTAACAAAAGAAAGAAAAGGTGAATGACAATGCCTTCCTTCTTATGGGCTTTGACATTCTCATGAATCTCATCCCATTTTTATGATTTAAACTTTCAATTCCTTTGGTATATGGGTTCATCTTTAAGTTCTCCCGTGAAATATTTTCTGCTACCTACTGATCGATGCTACTGTCGCATTACTCATTTGGTGGGAGACATTACTGCCAAGCATTCCTAATATTATGAGGATGTCGTCATCGTTATTATATGAAGACAGATGCTAATCCGGAAGTACTTATTGACTACTTCTGTAGAATTCCATATATATGTATATAATGCACTTATGCATATCATGCCTGTCTATTCCCAATGGATTGACTCGAGTCGATGAAAGTCATGAATGTATTGCGTCGATTTATGGTTGATGTAACGTCTCTAAGCTTTTATGTTAAAAGTCATTTTTTCAAGAATAAGGATTCAAAAGCACTCTTACTATTCCTGACTGTGTCCAATTCTAATGCACGTTTAAATAAAGATATACAACAAGTCAGCCAACTCGGGTTGCTTGAATTTGCCTGTAGCTCGAGTCGACCTTGAGTTAAAACTCGAGTTATAAACGAGCCAAGCTTGAGTTATTATATATACACTCGACTCGTTTAATTTTGACTCAACTCGTGTCTTGTTGTTTGTTAATTTTTGGAGTATGTTGGAAATTTTGATGAATTTAACATCTTTTTGTGGTATTCATTTTCATTCCAAAAAAAAAAATGAATCAAGTGACGTGAGATTCAATGAGCTTGAGCTTGGACTTAGTTTTCCAAGTCAAGCTCAATGTCGGGTTGCTCGTTCTACGTTCTTATTTCTCAACCAATTACATGTAAATTATGATTACGTTTTTTGTGCTCTCGTGGTTAGGGTCCTCAGTTGTTGATCATCATCTAGATTTGGGTTGGATCTCCTCCCTGTCGAATTCAATTTGATTGTGCATGTCCCTAGTAATCGGATTCAAATTCAAGCACTCATTCGGCCATTTCCAAAACTAATTTCAGATCCCATTTGCATGAGATCTGACACTTATATGCTATTGTGCCGAGTATTGATTAGCAGTTTTAGAATCAAATATCATACTCAGATTCAAGTTCAATTCACCTGCATACCATATCTGAATCTGACTGGTTATTCAATCTAAATTTAGCATAGGCTGATTTAAAACAGATTGTTAAATGGGTAGACCCGATTCATTTGCAATATCCCAACTCCGGGTCTTAAGCTATTGCCCATACAACATCTTTAAAGTTGGAACAATTTAGCCAGGGGAATAAAGCAGCAAAGGAAGGAGCATCTTTGAGTCTCACTCAGACTATGGGATTAATCCTCTCGCTCACCTGAAAGGCATATGTTCCATCTGAAGATTGGCTAACCATGTATGACCTTACCAACAGTCGCAGAGCAACATATAGGCTGGTGTGGGTAGTTGCCTACACCAGCTTCTCAATTTTCTTTCATTTTTAGATTAAGATCATTTAATATTTACTTTGTTATACATGTAAGTGACCCTTCAAGTATGAAACCTGTGAATCAGTGCCCTTTTAGAAAATTTTTCTGACTCCGCCATTGGTTACCGAGTCGTTGATCAATCAATCTAGGGGATGCACGAGCTCACATAGTCTTTGGCCAAGTGGCCAACGACCTACCGTGTTCCGATTTGGCTCCAAAGTCAGCTGTAGAAAGTGGAATCGACGGTTGATCACAAACCCTTCAATGAAACCAAAAAAATATCACGAACAGTGACTTGCATGGTTTTGCTAGTTCTCTAGTTATAAATAATTCGAAAATACTATAGCTTGGTCCTTGCTTCATCACCAATATCCAAAACTCATTGGTTCTCGTCAGATTTTAGTAATCAAGAGTAACCCTTTTTGTTGATTTCCTGAAACCACATCTTAAATGCAAGTTCTATAAAAGTATAGTGAAAAAATTAAGATGCCCACTAAGATATTGTGTTTGTTGAAGATTCACCTAACACCACAAACAGGCTGGGGGTGTTTTGCTTGTGCCATGGCCTCCTCGGAGTGTGTTATATGTTATGGCCCTTAACAATGGACTGGGTTATGAGTTCAAAATGACCAAAATGCTCTAGTTAAATGGAAGACCTCTCTTCTTCTAACACTAATGATCTGATTGGAGGGTGGCGTTAAGTAGTAAACAAGTGCCTTTTTTGTATATGTGTATGTGTGTGTGTGTGTGTGTGCAAGAATAGTAATTTATGTCATGAAGGACATGATTTGAAGTCCTAACACGCAGCCACATGTTAGGGCTGGACGTCACGGTTAAAAATAGGTGGGCACTTAAGGGTCTATTTATTAAGAAAAGTATCTTTCCTCTTTTTAATTAAGGGTTTACGATACTTCGATGTAAGAAAAAACAAGTTGAAACAACCAAGAACCAATCTGAAACGTTGAAGCGGCAACAATGACTGAATCAATTGCAAGAAGTCATGTATATCGAGTTTGCAAATTCAATGATGAGTTTCAAGAGAACCTGCGGGTGAAAAAGATAAAACAAAGCTATTCATAAACAAGATGAAGTGCCCATTGGATCCTAGAAAAGAATCAGCAATGCAAGAGAGAGAGAGAGATTTCTCAACCACAAGACAATCTTTTTACACAGTTCTTCACGAACAACCAAAAGCTACTGAATACAGCATTGATCGAACGTCAATTGTTGTGTCCACGTTGGCATGAAAGAATGTTTAATGGCCATCAGATGTGGGCAGACTAAATTATGTTTTTGAACACAAAAATAAATTTACGAATTACGACCCATTTTACTTCGCAATTTTACCTTTAACGTGATTTAGACATGGCTAGCGCTTTTTGCAGGTGGACATGGGTGTCCGAGGGGTGCCCATCAATCGCCGGCCACGGTGGCATGACTCCGGCCGCTTCCGGGACAGGTGCACCGAGCTAGGGATCAAGGTTCTTCGGGTGCTCTATGTCCATGACAAAGTGCCAACAGTACCAGGCCTGGTTGTGAATGAAGCACCGGGAATAACAGAGAAGTTTGCTGATGGTTGGCTTCAGCATCCATGGAGCTCTCTGCTCATGTCAGTCTTGAGCTTGCCCCTGGCCACACAAGGTCACCATTCTTGAAAAAGTCTCAGGATCTGGCAGACTTCCACAACTTCGAGGTGCTGCTTCACCTTGTTGATGGGTACTATGGGAAGAATCGTGGCTATGAATCGGCAACCGGAAGGAACGTAACCCTTGTTCCTCGTACTGGTCTACCAATCTCTTCACCTCTGAGAGTATCTGCTCCCTGGCTGAGTATACACTGTATGGGCATGGCGGCTCCTGCTGGTCCTTCTCTGTGTAAAGGTCCAAGAACCCTGACTATACATTGACGGAAGAGTCAGGCATGGCACCGAAGCCGGCGGCTCGGAGGGCTGCCTGGAAATCCTCCACCCATCCCATACGCGTCACTGTTCCACGCCACGCGATCACGATGTCGCGCCTTCCGAGCCGTTTGATCTCGTCGGGATCATAGCAGACAGCGACATAGCCCATCCAGTTGGTCTTGGTGCTCCATGCCCTGCTTCGCTTGGACGTCCTGAAGAATTTGCCGATGTCCATGTGGCACTTAGAGATAGCGCTTCAATGATCAATCGGTACCCGCGTTCGGACATATCGACCTTTTTGGAAGAAGGAAGATGAGTCGTAGCGGTAAGTGCCGCAGTACTTGGAGAACGTCTCCCAGTAGAAGGCGTCGTAGCAAGCTTGGGCGAATTCTAGCGAAGGACCTCTTGGATGCATGGGGTCTAACAGTCCTTTCCAATCATTGGAACCATGGATTTCTCTCCATGCATTTGATACGGGATTGCTTTTCCATTTTCTTCGAGCTGATCTCGTGGCTTCACTCGTTGCCGAGATGGATCGGACGATCATCGTTTTCAGAGGTACTTAGGAGCTAACGCTAGAGTGAGTACTGGTTGAGGATGGGAAGGAAAGGGATTTAGCTACCGCCGATGGTTCCGAAACAAGTTAAGATGACGAATGGGAGGGTGAAGAAGATGATGTAGTGGTGATGGGAGTGTTGGAATTCCTTATTCACGAACTAGTTGTTTCTGAAATCATGCGCAAGGACTCCAAACTAACCTGATATACATTTACTTAAACATTTTTCCTGACATTTTAACTTAGATCGAATATTTTCATTGAAATACATAATGAATTGGGATTGAGTTCAGTATTTGAATGGTCTAACTGAAAGGCCGAACATGTTTGAATAGTGACAGTCTATATGTTATGGTTAAGGGGGAGGCTGTGAGAGTCAGCCCACCACCAAGTGCAGGAAAAAAAGAGCAGGGCTTAGGCCATTTTGGGGTTTTTACTGTCATGTAAGGCCCACCATATTGCATGTCAACAAAGGGCCGCTGTGTTGCGTGTCAATGAAGAGGAGCAACCTTTCATGCTCGCCCCTCTTATGGGCATGACACCAAAGACACTCGCTGTTCGAACATCCAAAAGGAAAGTGACAGACCTGAGAAACCACGAAAGACAAACATGATTTTGAGAATAGGCGTAATTAAGAAAGAGGGGGGGGGGGGGGGGGGGGGGGGGGGGGGGGGGGGGGGGGGGGGGGGGGTTGAGGTTCGCCTTAAAAGAAAAGGTTTAGGTGGTGTGAGTTTTTAACTTTTATTTTGTGACCGTAGTTAAAGGTTTAAGTATATATGTAATGGAAATTACATGGATTTTTAAGGAAAATAATCTTGTAATTTTGTGAATAACAGAAAATGCGAAGCTTCATCAAGAATGTCCCCGTTGTCCCCATCTCCAGTACTCAAAGGGGACAAGGTAAAAATACATCACCTTTTGACTGTCATTGGCATCTCTGCAAAATTATGGAGCATAGATGATCGCCAGACCCAGCTATCTATCAGCAAGGAATCACGTTGAAGGCCGCCTACTTTTCAAATTTCCTGGTTATTTTTCTCCTCCTGGGCATAGGAGAGAACACCAGAATTATAGAGAACCAAACTACCGCATGATTACATATCCGAGTGAAAGTCTAATTTCTATAAAAACAAACACTTCACTACAAAATTTCAGAAGCGCCTGACATGATCAATCTCCATTGCTTTCTTTAGATCCATCCCTGCCAAATCAAAATCTGCCATCTGAATGTATTCCTACTAAATGAAATATGCAATCTCAATGTTTGCCTGCGCCTGAATAGATCTTTCATATTCTAAGATTCTAGTTTTTAATAGCAGAAAAGTAAGACCAGTAACTGTTTATTGTTACGTAGATTATGGCATGGATTATGATGTGCCCATTGAAGCCAACTAATACATCAACTTCCATACTTACAAGGCCATCAAAATATCAAAGAAACCAAATTTACTTTTCTAACTCACACTTGTGCACAATTTAACAGCTTCTCCACATTTTTTTGCTAATTCAGATGCTAAACTCACTCAAACTATAATAAGCAAAAAAGGGTCAATTGACAATTTGACATAATAAGAACACCAAATGGCACCTACATAACTTACTAGCATAAGAAGCCTTCGCAACCATGTAAAATAGCAAACCAAAGCTACGAACTATGGAGTCTGTGAGCACCAAATTGTTATTTCTTATGACAATCGGAAGAAGATTCCTCTGAAAATGCATACGCCAGAAAACATCATCAACAATATGAATGTTCACCTGCTTAGAAGCAAATAAACCCTTAATTTATCGGATGCAATGCTTCTTCAATTCCAATCATGTGCCAAAGGCCTGAAACAACTAAGAGTCGAATATACTATATAAAGGGTCGAATATATTATATAACTAAGGAAAGGTTATTAGTGACAGAGGGCATTGTAATTATATTACTTTCTAAAGAGTTTGGGAATGAGCAACTCCACGGCTGAGATCAATGGTCTTCCAGATTCATGCAGCACTATTGTGATCTAAGGGCAAAGCGCTTATATTTAAGTGTAGATAGTTTTAGCTTTCTCTAGGATTCATTGACAGTAAAGCAAAGATGAACTGACAGAGGGTAGAACACATGAGACACCTCCCAACCAAGTGATGTCAGTGATGAGTGCATACACCACTGAACATAATGCAGCAAAGAAAAAAAACAAAAATACTGTAACCTATATGTCTAGTAACAGAAAATTCTGTCCATTGAAGTGTGCTTCACGTTGCATTATGGACCCCATAAAATCCACAGGAATCTTTCAGTTACCTTATAGCCACATCGATAAGTGATGTACATCAAGGCACGGGCAGAACCCATCACAGCATCAGCAGTATCTAAGCTTCACATAGATCTCACAAACAGATATTACAGGAAACACAAGCAACTGTGATGCCTTTGATCCATCACTGACGGTTCATAGACAGTCCTTACTGATAATTTTGGTCAGTGCTGCTAAAATTTTGTGAGGATATATATTTAGCATCATTCATATCATGCAACACTGGTTGATCCTCCACAATTGATATCCTTTAATGTTAACTGAATGTCCTTCAATGTGATTATCAGCCCTAGCAAACAATAGAGAGAGAGAGAGAGAGAGAGAGAGAGAGAGAGAAATCAGTTCAGCACTATGTCACATAGGTACGGGTGCGGGTACGGGTATGGACCATTTTCAAAAAACGTGGGTACGGCCATACACACGGACATATATATATATCAAAAAATTTCAATCAGAATAACATATTCACATTTCACACATATATATCAAAAAAATGCAAACAGAATAACACTCAAACATAAATCATGGTCCAAAACACATAAATCATTGTCCAAAACACATAAATGATAAATCATGGTCGAAAACAAAGCCCTTCTGGCTGCCGGCAAATACCCTGACGGAAAATGCAATCCACAGACCACAATCACAAATACCCTACGACAGTGAAGAATGAAAAGGCCCAACTTGAAAGGGATTTGAAACCCTCTCGGATTGGTGGTCGGTCAGGCGAACTAGAGGCCTACGATTAAAATGAAACAGTAGAGAAACAGAGAGAGAGAACAGAGAGAAAGAACAGAGAAACATTCAGGCGAACAACACACAAAACTCCCTCTGGCTCATCCTTTTCATTCTCGGATTTGGTTCGTATTAACAGATTTGAAACAGACAGAGAGAGATTTGAAAGAAACCGTAGAGAAAGGGCGAGCTGCTGCCGTCGCTGTTGTCGTCGCCGCTGCCGAACCCTCGATTGTTCGATTTGCCGAAGAGAGACGAAAGAAGGTAAACAATCGAGCGTCGAGGGTTTCGTTTTACCCTTTTTTTTAACGTCAAAATAGTTTTTAACGTTGAAATGAAATAAAAGTTAAAAAAAAAGGACAAAATTGGACCCGATCAATGTTGACCGTGTCCAATTTTGGACGGATACGGTCCCCGGGACGTACCCACGCCCGTACCGGTACCGGTGTCGTACCGGTACCGGAAGGGTACGCCCCCTTTGGGGGCATACCCATGTTACATAGGTTCAGCAACATGCACTTCTATTACACTGCAATGTAAACTTCTAGTAGTCCCCTTGAGACTCCAATCAGTGTGAAATTTACAAACGTATGCAAAAGTTTCTCATTAAAAACCAATAAATGCATGTCCACTATAGTAAGGTAGAAACCAGATGCAAAACCCATATATGCAAGATTTTTAGGATGTCCTCGTCAATCAACTTCAGTATTCAAATAATATAAGGTAATATCTAATTAAAAGGATTGTTTCAAACTCCAAATCTAATGTTGTTGACATAATTGTGCAACCTCTCGTACAACACATTTCTTTGCTCTAGTTGTTCACATCTTTCTTCAACAAGTTCCATCCTTGTCGATTCAGCAGCAAATCATTCAAATGCAAATCAAATTGTCACTTCATCAAATATATCAGAAAAATTTGGTTCCAAACCATACTTTTTAGGCCCTATTTTTGAGAACCCTCTCTTTCTATAATGTTTACAAAAGCATCTTTCTACTTGTCATGTGCTCACTCAAGTAGCAATTCATCTGCTTTTTCAAACACAACCGACAGAAAAAACCAATAATTCAAACTCATTATACACAAATTGTACACAATACTGAAAGCATAAAGGAACTAACTCGACTTTATAAAATATGAACATTCAAAAATATAGGCATGGGCAAAAACATGAAGGCTAGCAAGTATTTGATTTGCATTTGAATGATTTGCTGCTGAATCGACAAGGATGGAACTTGCATCACCATTTACTGGAAGTTGATCAGTAATATATATTAGTGATGACTTTAATGAGGCAATAAACGAAATAATGAAGCTTAACTAAGTAGCATGTCAATATTTACTGGAATTGGAGCCTAAATACATTGTCAAGAGCTCTTTTACCTAGTGACTACTATTGAGCATACATCTGATAATTTTTCTGAATCATGGAACAAAGTCATCCTGAAGTATCACTTTCTACAAATAATAGATGCTATCACTACAATAAAAACACTATATTTTTTTCAGCAGCATAGTTTGCTTCCACGACCACCGCTAGAGGTCTATACTGGCAATTATTTCCCTGCTATTATCTCTACCTTAGCAGGGGCTCTATGCCAGTGAAAATCTTGCCAAAAACAAACCGCCAGTCCTGTATTAGCCTTACCAAGTTTCTTTCATGATTTCTTTGTGGTCATCAAGTGAACTAGTTTAAAAAATAAAATTAGAAATGAGAAGAACAATTTAACATGGCTGGAACTACTCCTAGTCCATAGAAGACCACCATCACCCTTGGTTATAAAATAGAAGAGAGACAATAAATAGAGAAATGTTCCATGATTTTAGATGTCATTGATGGGAAGATAATCTCAACTACATGGAAAGATTTCTCCCTCTTTTATTTTTATTTGGCATTCTCTCTTCTGGAAACCAGTGGCCATTCTTCTGATAATGTCCAACATTCATATAGCTGTCTTCCGTAAATCCATTCTTTAATTCTAGAGTTTTTGGCCTCCCAATCATCTAATTTTTTATAGTATTCATCCATGGCATTTTTTCTCTCTTCTACATTCAAGTCTTTCTCAACTCCATTTTCAATTTTGGTCAACTTGAGAGAAGGAGGGGTAGTTGGTTCCATCAAGCTTGTACGGAGCATGAACTTCCTCCTTCGATCAAGACTTTGGAGTCCTCCATAAGAGCAAGATTTTAAGTAACAATCTCCAAGAGAAACAAAGAGGAAGTCCTTCTAGAAATTTCACCAAACAGTTGGTGAGCAGCAATAATAAGGCCTTCAAGAAATGTTGATCAGCAACAATGGCCTCGTCTGAAAATTTTCTTCAACAGTCCAGTAGCATA
>JAANDH010000236.1:251595-272037 GCA_011799765.1 Nymphaea thermarum | reverse complement strand
ACCCAATGGCTCTGATACCATATAAAGGTGACTATAAGTCTATAATAGTCACTAAAGAAGAATATAATAGAAAAAGGCACTAAGGCCACTTGGAAATATATCAATCTTATTAAATGAATGTCAAATGGCTGTGTAAAACAGCATACATGTACAAGAGGCAGCCCAAGAATTTATACAAGCAATAAGAGTGAAGTAGAGAAGGAAGAGAGGGCTGTTCTAGCTGTTGGAGGTTCCAACGGCTCATAAAGGAGCCGTTGGAACTCCCAACGGCTAGAACAAAGGGGAAACAAAAAGAAAAAGAAAAGAAAAAGAAAAGAAAAAAAAAGAAAAGGAAAATAAAAGAAAAGAAAAAGAAAAATAAAAGAAATAATAAAATACATAAAAATAAAAATAAAATATAAAAAATGTAAAACCTAACCTAGCTATGCTATCAACAAGATATCTTATTTCCTAACACCCACATGTCCATAACTGCAGCTGCTTGGATCCTTTTGTTGTAAGGAAAGGAGCTTAGGTCTATGAGAACACTCATGTTTTGTTGGAATCAAGAACTCTTGGCTGGTGCTGAGGGGCAAAAATATCTCCACGTGCTTATCAAAAACATGTACTCATTCTAAAGAGATTTTCCACTCCCATTCTCTATTTCCTGGAGTATCCGTTCCCCAATGATGCTCCTATCAATTCAAGTGCTAATCGGTAAAATTTTCAGCCTTTCACTATTTGAAAATGGATTCCCTAATACAAAACATGAAAACTGATGCAAGGTCGTCTGATCAAGGTCGTCTGATCCAACATGGTGGATGGTTAAGAGAAAAACAAGGAGAAAAAGGTGATGGGCATTTTCGTCATTTAATATTAGTTCACATCTTTTTCTCATTGTTTTTCTCTCAACTATCCATTTGCTTCAGATGGATGACCCTAGTTAGATGGTTGGACATGAACCACTAGGTGAAAACCTGGTGGAAACATCGAGGAACATTGTTAGAAACACATATTGAGTAGCAACACAGGACCCCACATCTTCCATGCAGTCTGATTTCACACAATGTCATCTCTGAATCAATAACGTGTAATATGTTCATGCAATCTTCAAGAACAACAGCACCTGGGAAAATGCAATTTCACAAGATTATGCAATTATAATAACAGTCATTTACCATTTTTAAGTCTCTTTGAGATTTTAGTTGTACAGATGTATTTTCATGCCTGAAACTGAAAAGCATTGGCCTTTGATATGTAAAAATATGATCAGTAGTAAGGATAAGGAAAGGAAGGAAAATTTCTCATCTATAGATTATAAAATTTCATCTGCATATCCAAACAAACTGAGTCAAAAATGTTTATTTCATACTAAAAGTTTCCATTAAAAATTTTATGCAATAAGAGGAAGAAGGCTAGATAGAAATGAAAAGAATTAAAAGAGGCACCTTTATTGGAGTTTCTCTCATAGCATATCTCCTGCAACACAGATGAATCTCATGCAATGCTTTGGTGCATCTTTGCCACTTGCCACTGTTCCTGCAGAAAATAAGCAAGCACACTTAAAAGAACCATTCAATGTGAAGAAAATACATGACAAGCTACACACCTGAAGGCCTAGCTGCAATTAATTGATCAAATCGTAAGAGAATCTGAGAGTTACAAAATTCTTGTATAGTTAAGCACAGGAGAAATTGATACTGCAAAGTTCATGACTGGCAAATCAATGCGAAGAAAGAACTATGGCAGACTGGAAAATACATACAAGAATTCTGTATTTATCAGGGGCGGATAATTTCAATGATGTAACATTTGACCATGTGCCCAAACAGAGGAAATGTAATTGCGTGATTTTATTTGCTTATTCAGAAATAGTGACCACTATAAATGTAACCAAAGCAGGATTCCTTAGCTTATCATGAATGAATGAAATCAATCATGTAAGTATGATTTGTCAGGTAAACTTCTTTATTAATCACTAAAAAGATGAAATTATTTACAGTACTTTAAATGCTATGATGAACAATGCACGAAAACAGACCTAAAAGAGTTCCTTCTTTGTAACCACTTCAACTGAAACTACCGTTGCAAATCCCATCATTGCTAAACACCCCAGCCAACTATCTAAGCCGTAGCTTTCCTTTGTACCTTGATCACATGTGATGGAAACCCAACAATTTTTTCTTGCAGTTCTGTGTCAGCAGAACCTCCAAAGTAAGTGCATCGAGTAGTAATTTTCCAAATCCTCACTCCATGATTTCAAGAAAGCATGAGTTGTATGTGCAAAGCATCAATGACAATACAAACTAGGGCAGCATGTGTACTCGATGAAGTAACGTGCAGTACATAAATGACCAGATTTCTTCAGTTGTAAGCATTGTTACAAATATGGTTCTCGGAACAATTTCGGCAAGGTTTTCTCCGACATTTTTCAGCCAAGATGTTCTTGGGTAAATTTCAAATTTCAACAATTTTTAAAAAATTTAAAAACAATAAAAATCAGAAAAAAACCTTTAAAAATTCAAAAAATATTGAAAATTATTAAAATCTCATAAAGAAATCGCGATAATTTGCGGTATTTTCATTTTTTGCTAGATTTTCAAAATTTAGCGATTTTTTCTCATTTTTTCGTTCTATTTGATTTTTTCGTCCGAATTTTTCTAAAATCCAGCGATATCTGTGACCACGAACTTTAAATTTTCTACTTGTAAGTGTAACAGTTTTTAGTATCAAATACAAATAAAAACAAGAGTACACAAAAAAACAGTGAATTATAGTTCAGTATCAAATACAAATAGCAAAACAAGAGGATACAACGCAAGATATCATGTCAATGACTTTAGTTCAGTATCAAATACAATAAATAATCATTCACTAATAATCTCAGAAGATTTTTGTTAAAACATCCAAAAGAGAATTTGGTCTGCTAACAAATTATAACCACTACCACTAGATAAAAACGGAAGCCAGTTGCGTCCCCGGCTTTCTCGCTCAATACATCATTAAAATACTACAAGTGTTAAATAAAATGACGATCAAATTGGTTGTGGACATCTTTCTCTCATATTCGGAATCAAGGTATCATGCAATGTTTGAGAATACTAGTTACATTTTTTTGGCATTCATGATCAGATTAATCAAACAAAAGGGAGGGAGGGAAATTGGAGAAGCCTGTGGGAATCAAACGAGGAAACAATAAAGTTTGAATGGTGCAGTGCTTTTCTCAGGCACAGTATACATGATACAGGTGGAGGGGGATCACAGCGTTGTGTTCAGGGTTTGAGCTCGAAAGAGGGGAAAACAAGGACTTCGGTCTCTGCACGTTCTGGAGAAGACGATTGACAAGAGAGAAGAAGAAAATGCAACGCTGTAAGCGATTTACCCTTCTCTGAGATCACGAGGTAGCGGATGGGTTCGATTTGGCGTAACCTGAAGAAGTCGACAGAGAAGAGAAGAAACCGATTTCTTCTCTCTGGATTCTGTAATTGCGGCTGGGTCATCTCTCCGTGTAATGGAGTAGTTCCTTTCTCCGCTCGTTCCGGAGAAGCCAACGAAGAGAAGAGGTCGATCTCTTCTCTGAGCTCACCACTCTTCTTTGATGGTTTCCGCTGAACTGGAGGAGATTGAGCGGAGTTTCCGCTGAACGGTGCTGAAGCGGGCGCATCTCTACGTATGTCACCATAGTGCGGGTGCCGGTGCGGCTGTCGTGATTAGACATATTTTTTCTTTTTTGAGATTAAAAGCAGGATTTTTTTTCTATACAAAACATGGAAGGGGGTTGCTTTATCGACTACGAGGAAAATAAAATTATTATTAATTACTTATAATTTCTATCGTATTTCTTGGGTTCTCAACTTCTATGTCCAATCAAATATACACCATTCGTTTGTGACCAATGAAATATGCACCATATTATTTTCTTTTCTTATAGAATTTTAGCTAATTAATTTAGAGAAACCAATGCATGCACCAATATATAACAACTTTAAATCATATAGTTGACCTATTGTTATCTTAGGGCATTTGGTAACAACAGATATAACCAATTTGTTTTTAGCATATGAAATGCAGGAGAAATAGTTGGAACGCCTCAAGAGCCAACTTTTTTCATCTGGATTCCTAAGCCATGTATCTGTATATAGAGCAGGTAAAACTTTTTCGAAAAATTTCGGTTCTGTTGTTTGATGTATTATATGAAGCTGAAAATTTTTCATTTGGTGCAATGCTCAGTAGCACGGGGCACATAAAAGTCCATGTGAACCTACAAAGACCACTTTGTGGGGTTAAATATTATTTGGTGTTGTTTAGCAATTGTACGCAAGATGTATTGTCACATACATCTATTTTAAAAAATGATACAAATTTATGGAACATTTTAAAAAATAATTCATAAATCGATCTAACTAATTTTTGAGGCAGATACATGAAACAATAACATCACACTAATATTGTCAGTAATCCCTTAGATAAGGTTTTAGATGCAATACCCTAAAAAAAAGGTTGTCCTGTGAGAATCATGTTTTTCTAAAAACGTTTTAAATCAGTTTTTAAATTAAAATGTAACATACCACTATATCAGAATAGAATCCCTTTTAAGTGAAAATAACTACATGATATGATGTTTCAATTCCTATAACTTATTAAGATTTTTGGGCTTCATTGGCTAGTAAATTCCTAACATACATGCAGAAAAGATGAATGTTTTTCAGTCTATATGCTTCAAAAATGGAGGATCACATCCATGTTTTATATATTTATATATATATATATATATATAACATGGATGTGATCCTCCATTTTTGAAGCATATAAACTGAAAAACATTCATCTTTTCTGCATGTATATTACTGGGCATCGGGGTCAGCCACCCGCCCCGATCGGACCTGGGCTTGGGCTTGAAAAAGTCGGCCCCAACCAGCCCGATAATGTATCAGGCCAGCCCAAGTTGGCCCGATTTATTTTTAAAATATTTTTAATTTAATAATAATATATATTTTATTATTAAAAAATATTTTTTTTATTTTTTATTTGATATTTTAAAAAATTTACCCAGCCGGACCCATGCTCAGATGTTGGGTACGGGGTTGGGCCTGAACTCGATTTTCGGGTGTCGGGTTGGCCCGATGCCCATGCGTAATATATATATATATATATGTGTCCGTTTGGGTATCCAAATGTCTGTCTTGATATGGTATTTCGTACTAAATCAATACTAAGTTCACGTCTACAAAATTATATTAATACAAAGAGCATACAAATTGATAATGTATTTTGAGTTATTTGGTCTTGTCCCCCTTATAAATCGTCTTTAGTATGCCATTTTTTTTTTGTCAGCCCGACCAACCTGGCATTTTATATTGAATGCTCATTGTCAAATATTTAACAATGATTTATACACTTAAAATTCAGGTTTTTACAACAATATTGGATATTAAGATTTAGTTTTTCTAACAATTAATTGACATGATCAGGTATATCCCCCCCACTCCAAACACACACACATATATATCTATAGCTGTTCAAAGTTTAGTCCTAGTATTGAGTGGTTTGGCATCGGTAAGACATTGTTACTATTCAATGAACATGACCTTAAAAAAGGCAGATTTATGAAACACTTTAACATTCTACAATCGGGTCCCATATAACAGTAAAAGTATTGGTTACAGTTGCCAAAAGGCCTCCATATGTTTTGGAAAACGTGTTTGAGCAATGGAACTGGCCATGAAATGATGTAAGTTGAAGGATGGAATACCCCTATCAAGATCGTTAGTAATGAATTATATTATTTTGATGAATGACGCCAAACTAAAAAAGTAAACTTCTCAAGAAGAAATTGTTTATGTTTCAGTCTCATGAAAATTTTTTATAAAGTCTCATGAAATTGTCCTTCTAATTATATATTTTCAGCTTGTTTTTTGGGTTCTTGTGAAACACTCAAAATCATAACGCTAAACAAATAAATTGTCAATGTAGGGATTGAATGGCGCCACAAGGAACATCTCTTTATATTGTTATTTGCATGGACTTTTTGAGTTCTAAGCAAAAAGTATAGGAGCAACAGTTAGGGGCCAAGACTGGTAGGAGCTCAGTTCCCATTTCAAATATATGTGACATCAATCTTTTGTGCTGCAAAAAGGATGACACTGTAAAGCAACTTTCAACTCTAGCTGAATAAGAGGAAGGGGAGATGCTTTGGCATTCACTTGAACAGTGGGAATAGCCTCTCACACACCCTAGTTCCAAGCAAAAACTGACTATAAGCCAAAAGAAAAAAAAATAAATAGAGAAAATTAGGTTTTTTTCTCGACTAAGTACTTTGTTAATTGTAATTCGTATTGGCTCCCATCGATTGACCATTACAACTGCAAAGAGGGAAATGAAAATGCAAAAGGATGATACCGGGAAACCACCCACATGAAATTAGAGTTTCATATATTTCATGCATCCAGATTGTTCGAAGTGTGATAACTACTGACCTTTTCTCAACCAAATTTTTTGTTGAAGCGAGCAAAAGTGGGAGAATAAGCGAAATGAACGTATCAAATGGTAAGTAGGTTCAAACCGAAACTCTGTTTTAAGATCTCAGAAGTATATGATGATGACGAACATGGTAATGGTGAAGGAAATATTAGGGGCAATATCAGTGTAAAAGTGTTTAGCTTTGATTCAAAACATTATCAAACTCTGTTCAAGATTAGAACAAAAATTTTAATTTAACAATGTTCTTACTAAAATTAATATTACATACTTTATAGAATTCTTAAAAGATTAGAGTGGCAGTCGATTTTAGATTCTAAATGAAAAGGCTTCGGCCAATTGTTTGCACAGGTATTGCAGAAATATGTGAGAAACAGGAAAACCCAATTTTTCTTTTGGCTAACAAAGTTGCAACAGCTTCCTCAAACTTTGAAAAGTTTGTGGAAGCGGTTGGCTTTAGGGAGGGATGGAAAACAAATTGTGCTTTCATAAGCTCCAGATGTGCTTATATACTATTTTTCTATATATGGTGGTTTTTATTACTGATGGGTTGGTGTAACCGACGGAGCAGAGCTGATAGGTGGTTAGTTTTTATTTCGAATTTTCAAAGCATCAACCTTCTATGCTGCAAAAGATAGAGGAGGGGAGCATTGATATGCTCAAAGTAGGCTTGTAGAGATACAGGGAAGGGTTGAGACTTTGTCTCTTCGGTTGGGCAACCGGATTCACCTGATCAGGGATGACACTTCAGTTTCATAAAAATTCGAAGACTAACCATCCTTTTAAAACTTAATAATGAAGACGTCAAGTATTACAAGGTAACTTGTCCACAGCATTTCGTACAAGTGATTTTTGAATGCAACAAGGTGAAATTCTTGACCCAAAAAAACATGCTTCCCAATTTGATGGGGATTGTTTTTCTCACAATCGGAACTGAAATAAGTTATTCAGCACAATATTAGTCTCAGATAAATTTCACTTACAGCCAGTTGAACAAGGCGCCGAATGTTTTACCAGTCCTGTTGTCCAAAACCGAAAATATCGTATCTGTAAAATCCTCCATATACGTGTACACCGAACAGCCAAGAACCAAAATACCGATACACGATAACCAGTTTGTGGTATATATATATGGAGAGAGAGAGAGAGAGAGTAAAATTGAGGGTGTATATTTATCCGCATACATGTACAATTACCAGCCAGGGAAACCTAAGCTTGAAAGATCAGACACCAACTTGTGGTGTTTATGGGTCACACGAGGAGATATCTTCTTTCACATAGGGGAAAAAGAAGAAAAAGATCTCCTTAAACTCCCTCATCCAAATCCACTATTCACAAAGCAAATGACTGCTTAGCTCTGCAAGGTGGGGAATCCCAACAGCCAATAGGATTGCTGAAAACGCCATCCCCATCTCAGCTAAAATCTCTCAAGTTTCATCTCCTTCAGCCACACAGATTCTTAAAAAGAAGGAGAAGAAGCCGAGGTCCCACTTTTCTTTTGTAGTCACGGAAGCATCCACGTTGCATTCACACTCGCACCGCCAAGAAAAAGCAAGAAATCCCACAACAGTCACAGACCATGTATTATAAAGAAAAAGAAATTATAATACCAATGGCTGTCCGTTTTCCTTGAGATCAGCCACAGAAATTTTAATGCATATTTAAATATCCTTCTTCACTGCGATCCCTCTGGTTCTCTTCTCCGCACATTCCCACTCTTTCTCTGTTTCACCATTTTCCTTCCCGACGACTTCTCTGTTACTGAAAGTCCTCATATGAACTGACTTGACAAGCTAACAGAGGGTCTGAGTGCAGAGCAACGGCCATGGCATCTGTGGTTCAGTCTCACTTCATACTCTCCTCTAGGCACCCACGCCATGCTTCCTTCTCCAACCTTTTCAGAACTACTTTCGGTTCCCCTCTTTTACAGAATGAAAGGTTTGGGCAGGTCAGGCCTACTCCTAGAATGGGCAACATAAAGTGTACCATGCTGGGCAATGGCTTGTTCACTCAGACCACACCAGAGGTGAGGAGAATTCTACCAGAGAGGAACAACAATGGACTCCCCAGAGTGAAGGTCGTCTATGTGGTGCTTGAGGCCCAGTACCAATCCTCACTCACTGCTGCAGTCAGGAACCTGAACAGCAAGGGCAGAGATGCGGCGTTTGAAGTCGTTGGGTATCTGGTGGAGGAACTCAGGAGCGAGTCCACGTACCAGACCTTCTGCAAGGATCTGGCTGACGCTAACATCTTCATCGGATCGCTCATCTTCGTCGAGGAGCTCGCTCAGAAGGTGAAGGCGGCGGTGGAGAAGGAGAGGGACAGGCTTGATGCTGTTCTGGTCTTCCCTTCCATGCCTGAAGTCATGAGGCTGAATAAACTGGGGTCTTTTAGTATGTCCCAGCTCGGCCAATCCAAGAGCCCCTTCTTTCAGCTGTTTAAGAAGAAGAAGCAGTCCGCCGGCTTCGCCGACAGCATGCTGAAATTGGTCCGGACGCTGCCCAAGGTGCTCAAGTATCTGCCCAGTGATAAAGCTCGTGATGCAAGGCTCTATATACTGAGCCTGCAATTCTGGCTTGGTGGGTCGCCGGATAATCTTGAGAATTTCCTCAAGATGATCTCCGGTTCCTATGTTCCGGCTCTGAAGGATGTGAAAATGGACTATTCGGAACCAGTGGTCTTCCTAGATAGCGGAATTTGGCACCCCATGGCACCCTGTATGTACTCTGATGTAAAGGAGTATCTGAACTGGTATGGAACAAGGAAGGATGCTGTGAACATGAAGATTAGGGACCCGGAAACGCCGGTGATAGGCCTGATACTGCAGAGAAGTCACATTGTGACAGGAGATGACAGTCACTATGTTGCAGTGATCATGGAATTGGAAGCTAGGGGAGCGAAGGTGATACCAATCTTTGCAGGGGGATTAGACTTCTCAGCCCCAGCAGAGAAGTTTTTAGTGGATCCCATCACAAAGAAGCCATTTGTTCATGCAGTTGTTTCGCTCACTGGTTTTGCACTTGTCGGTGGCCCTGCCCGGCAGGATCACCCCAAGGCCATTGAGGCACTGAGGAAATTGGATGTCCCCTACATTGTTGCTCTCCCCTTGGTTTTCCAGACAACAGAGGAATGGCTTGCGAGTACTTTGGGGCTGCACCCAATTCAAGTGGCTCTTCAGGTTGCGCTTCCTGAACTCGATGGTGGACTGGAACCAATTGTTTTCTCTGGTCGTGATGGCAGAACAGGTGATTCCTGGCTCTGAAACCAGTACCTTCCACCTATTGCATGTTTCCTTTTATGATCTACTGATTCTATTTTGAATATGGTAACTCAATAGGCAAGTCCCATGCTCTTCACAAGAGGGTGGAGCAGCTCTGCACTAGAGCCATTAGATGGGCAGAACTGAAAAGAAAATCGAAGGTATTTGGCTTACTGGGAGAGTTCCTTGTTTTCCTCTTTTCGTACATGCCTTTTTATCTGTCATTTGTTTAGCTTTTAAATTGGAGTCTTTGTGATTCATTAAGGTTGTTATTTTTTGTTTTGGAATTAATATTTTGAGTAACTGGAAAAGCTCAAGCTCTTCAAGACATATTGATGTGACAATACATGAACAGAGTGATGGTGTTTTTATTGAGGCAAATGCTTAATTTGTGCTTCCAACGTGTGCAGGAGGAAAAGAAGATCGCAATCACTGTGTTCAGCTTTCCTCCAGACAAGGGAAATGTAGGGACAGCAGCATATCTCAATGTGTTTTCCTCCATCTTCAGTGTTCTCAAAGACTTGGAGAAAGATGGTTACCATGTTGATGGCTTGCCAGAAACAGCAGAAGCTCTCGTAGAGGATGTAATTCATGACAAAGAAGCAAAATTTAGTAGTCCAAACCTCAACATTGCTTACAAGATGAACATTAGGGAGTACCAGCAGCTGACTCCTTATGCAAAAGCCCTGGAGGACAGCTGGGGAAAACCACCAGGGAACCTCAACTCTGATGGGGAAAACCTGCTAGTCTATGGAAAACAGTATGGCAATGTGTTTATTGGTGTCCAACCCACTTTTGGCTATGAAGGCGATCCCATGCGCCTTCTCTTTTCAAAATCAGCAAGCCCACATCATGGATTTGCTGCCTATTATTCATTTGTCGAAAAGATTTTCAAGGCTGATGCAGTTCTGCACTTTGGAACACATGGTTCACTTGAATTTATGCCTGGAAAGCAAGTGGGGATGAGTGATGTTTGCTACCCTGACAGTCTGATTGGTAACATCCCAAACATATACTATTATGCTGCAAACAATCCATCTGAAGCCACCATTGCCAAGAGACGTAGCTATGCCAACACCATCAGTTACCTCACCCCACCTGCAGAAAATGCTGGGCTGTACAAGGGTCTGAAGCAGTTAAGTGAACTTATCTCCTCGTACCAGAGCCTCAAGGACACCGGTCGTGGCGAGCAGATTATAAACAGCATTATTAGCACTGCCAAGCAGTGCAATCTTGACAAGGATGTGAGCCTGCCTGACGAAGGTAAACTTTAGTGATCTTAATTTTTGAGATTTATCCAACCTTGCTTGCCTAATACTGTTTCCCAAATTGAATTGATATCTGCTCTCAATTTTTAACATGCTTGAAATAACATGTTTTCACAGAATTTTTTTACATGTAGGACGTCCAGTAACATATTAATTTGGATTTGGTTATATTTATAGCCTTGCAGTGCAAAGGAAAAAGTTTTTAGTCCATAGACTCAACGAGAAACATCTAGCAGTATGGAATGTAACAGGACTTGAATCTATCGATTTCGTCATGATACATCATTTTGAAATACATGTTGCAAGTTAATGAAATTCAAAAGTTATTGATGTTGTTGCACTTCAGGTAAGTATTGGTTGTATTCGATTTTCCTGTTTCTGTTAAACTCTGTTCACTTTTTAAGAACATAGACAGAAAGAATTGGTGATTGTTAGTTTGAAATCTACGAAACTTCTTCTTATATGAATATAATATGATTGTTCTTTTTATCAAACGTCTTTTGCAATAACCAACAAACTTATTTTTGAGCAGGTACTCAGCTATTATCTGATGAGAGAGATCTTGTGGTTGGCAACATTTACCGCAAGATTATGGAGATTGAGTCTAGGCTGTTACCCTGTGGTTTGCACGTTATTGGAGAGCCACCTTCTGCCATGGAAGCTGTTGCAACACTCGTTAACATTGCCTCCCTGGACAGAGCGGAAGAAGGAATACGATCTTTACCCTCAATACTAGCCGAGTCAATCAACAGAGACATCCAGGACATTTACAGAGGAAATGACAAGGGAATTCTGGATGATGTTGAGCTCCTTCGCCAGATTACAGAAGCTTCTCGAGGAGCTATATCTGCCTTTGTTGACCGGACCACAAACAAGCGTGGCCAGGTTGTCGATGTTGCAGAAAAACTTGGAACAATGTTTGGTTTTGGTTTGATGGAGCCATGGGTCCAGTATCTTTACAAAACCAGGTTTCTAAATGCTGATAAAGAACAACTGAGGACACTATTCACATACTTGGGAGAGTGTCTGAGGCTGGTTGTGGCTGATAATGAGCTTGGAAGTCTCAAACAAGCACTTGAAGGCAGCTATGTTGAGCCTGGACCAGGTGGTGACCCGATAAGGAATCCTAAGGTCCTGCCTACTGGGAAGAACATCCATGCTCTCGACCCACAGGCAATTCCAACTGCTGCAGCTCTGGAGAGTGCCAAGATTGTGGTTGATCGTCTGCTCGAGAGGCAGAAGGCTGACAATGGTGGCAAGTACCCCGAAACAGTTGCACTGGTTTTGTGGGGAACAGATAACATAAAAACTTATGGTGAATCATTAGCTCAAGTCCTGTGGATGGTTGGTGTAAGACCTGTTGCAGACACTTTTGGCAGGGTGAACAAGGTTGAACCTGTAAGCCTTGAAGAGCTTGGTCGCCCCAGGATTGATGTCGTAGTCAACTGCTCTGGAGTTTTCAGGGACCTATTCATTAATCAGGTAAACTAGAACAGCTAACTCTTAATTGAAGCACTCCAACTCAATATCTTTAGATGTTGGAAATTTGGGATTCCTTTTTGTTTCTAAAAAACGTTCAACTTCAAAAGCTGGCTGACCACCGTTCTTCATTGTTTCCTGTTTCCCAATCAAAATAATCCGATGAATAGAAATCAGATGTTCATCATCTTAGATGATAATTCTTTTTTTTTTCTTTTTTTTTTTTTGTGATTCCTGCAGATGAATCTTTTGGACCGTGCTGTGAAGTTGGTAGCTGAGCTTGATGAGCCAGAGGATATGAACTATGTAAGGAAACATGCAGCTGAGCAGGCAAAAGAACTTGGTGTCAGCATTCGTGAGGCTGCAACACGGGTCTTCTCCAACGCTTCTGGTTCATACTCCTCAAATGTCAATCTTGCAGTAGAGAACTCATCATGGAATGATGAGAAGCAGCTTCAAGACATGTACTTGAGCCGGAAGTCCTTTGCTTTCGACTCGGATGCGCCTGGGATCGGCATGATGGAGAAGCGCAAGGTGTTCGAAATGGCACTCAGTACAGCAGAAGCAACATTTCAGAACCTGGATTCATCTGAGATCTCGCTCACAGATGTCAGCCATTACTTCGATTCAGACCCCACTAACCTGGTGCAGAACTTGCGAAAGGACGGCAAGAAACCAAATGCCTACATCGCTGACACCACTACTGCAAATGCGCAGGTCAGAACATTGTCCGAGACAGTGAGGTTGGATGCGAGGACAAAGCTTCTGAATCCAAAATGGTATGAAGGAATGTTAGCAAGTGGGTACGAAGGAGTCAGGGAGATAGAGAAGCGGTTGACTAACACAGTGGGCTGGAGCGCCACATCTGGTCAGGTGGACAACTGGGTCTACGAAGAAGCCAACTCCACATTCATTGAGGATGAGGAGATGCTCAAGAGGCTCATGAACACGAACCCCAACTCCTTCCGGAAATTGGTGCAGACCTTCTTGGAGGCCAATGGGCGTGGGTACTGGCAGACCTCAGACGAGAACCTTGAGAGGCTGAGGCAGCTCTACTCGGATGTTGAAGACAGGATCGAAGGGATCGATCGATAAAAAGCTGCAACCTAAAAAGTTCTCAGTCTCTGTATCTCATTCTGTCCATTGCCGCTACAGCAAAATTAATATCAAGCCTGTGAATTGCACCTGTGAGTGACTGAATGTAAAACAAGTCGCATTTTTTCTTTTCAATAAATTGGAATTAGAGAGCACTTGAAGAAGATGTCGTCATGAGTATATATGCAGAAGACTATTAATAATGAGCATGAAATTTGTTCTGTTTTTCCTGCTATTAACAAGATTGGAACTTGGTGGGATACCGAGTTTGTTAAATTTCAGGCCTCAATACCGATCGAAGCACTATTCGTTCCTCCAGACAATCCAATACTCCCGTCTTCACTTTACAAATCCAATTCGAAAAATTGAGACTCTCGGGAAAGAGACGTACCTTCGTATCAGATTGTGAACTTTCAAATGACTGTATTTTTAGGAGGGAACAGTGTTGACAAGAGATAGTTTCGAGGGTGGATAAGTTATTGAAACATAATGTTCATAAAGGAGGAAAAGTTGAGAAGGATACCTAATTTTATGAATTGAATCCTGTAGAACATGAAGGTATACACGTTCAAGTGTCTCAACCACTTCAAGATAGTATAACTGACTCTCGTGAAGTTGATCATAGATATTAAATCTCACGATTCATGAAAATATGCAAATACGAACCCTACATTGCGGACTTAGTCTTGAAGGCAGAGCATCCATTGTCAAATGTCATGATAGATATAATGATACCCATGAAAACGTGAGACTCTTCTTTTGAAAAAAAAAAAAAAAATAGTCGAAAGCTGTATATTACTGACGAGATGTATGGGCTCCTCAATGTTTCTTTATTTTCACTAATATCATCAAACATTTGTCTTGATATATATATATATATATATATATATATATATATATATATATATATATATATATATATATATATATATATATATATATATATATATATAAAGGTAGAACTATTGAGATCTTGAATCTGTTTGATCTTTGAAAAGAAAGAAAAATGTTTTTTTTTTTGTGAAATTTTTCTGAGAAGGTTGAGTTCTCAATACTATACAAGAAAATGCCAAAAGAATCTAACCAAACATAAATCGCTCCATTAATTGTTTAAAGATACATTTTAATGATCATGCATAGACATTCTATCTCGTAATTATTTTGACTTGGTCATATACAAGTCAACAGTGGGCATTTGTGTCTTTATTCAAAACCCTTATTTTTTGCTTATGTAAGGGTTCGACTTCTTTTTCCTTTTGCTTCTCGCCTCCATTTTGTGGTCTGCCACTTTGGTGGAGCGTCCCAAGGAGTGGCCGTAAACATGGAGCCTCCACTACCAAGCTCTCTCTCTCGCTGCAGTTTCTTTATTAATAGGTGTTGTAATCCAACGTCTTCCTCTTGGAGATCATCACATTTCTGAAGGTTTTTGGGCAGTTATTCTCTGCTGTATTTATAAAAACAGGTATGTTTTTCAGTTCGTGTGTGTGAGAAAAACATACAGATGAAAGAGGGAGTTTTGGGTGCAGAGGGTCACTGCATAGTAGCACTAGTTGTAAGGGGATTTATCTGTTTCAGTTTCTTTTGATCTCACTGTATTTGATGCTTTAAAATAATAGTGAATCCTGCTGTGTTCTTCCCGTGGATGTAGGAAGGCAAACAACCTATCCGAACCACGTAATTTGTTGTCTTATGTGTGGCTGGTTTCTTGTTTATCACTATTCACTCTCTTGATATCACTTACACATATCTATTTATACAGTGACTGTTTTACTATGTTTTTGTCTGCAATCTGGACTTTGTTAAAACAACATCTGGTACAAGAGCTAGGTTGCAATTTTTGTGTTTGTGATAGTTTGTTTTAATGACTGTAACGTCAAATATGCCAACAACTAAGTTTGAGGTGGAGAAGTTTGACGGCAAGATTTATTTTGGTCTGTGGCAAAAGCGTGTAAAAGCCATTTTGGTTCAGAACAACCTGCATAAAGCTTTGCTTGGAAAAGAAAAATTGGGATTAAAGATGCTGATTGGAATGAGTTAGATTTGAAGGCGATGAGTACAATTCAGCTTTGTCTAGCTGATGAAGTAATGTATAATGTTGCAGATGTAAATACTACGACAAATTTGTGGGTTAAATTAGAAAAATAGTGCATGTCGAAGTCTCACAAATAAGTTGTATTTGAAAAAGCAGCTCTATAGTTTAAGTATGAGACAAATCTGCTTGAGCATTTGAATGCCTTCAATAGTTTAATTCATCAACTTCACAGTGTTGAGTAATTCCCTCTCTATAGTTTACTCATCACCTCTTGAGGGGCGAGGTGTTGAAAAGTAAGAGGTTGAAGTATTCCCCCTCCCCCATCTCTATTTCGTGAAACTGGTGCCGAAACAGATGCATGTAAACAACCCAATCTCCATTCCCTAGGGGGCTTGGAAGCAGCAACACAAATCTGGCATCCCCTCCTCAAGGAAAGTGTCTGGACATGAAGAAAGGAAGGCCCCAACCAAAGTCCACCTTAGAAGGATCAAAGACTCTTGCATGCGAGATCACAATGGCCCACCCATCGTCAGCCCCTCTATAGTAAACCCTCGTCATCATGGGGTTAGGCCTTTGCCCTTCGACATAGTCAATCAGCCCTTGGAAGTGCTCCCTATTGGTGGCAAAACCCAAAAACTCGTTCACCTTCTTCGCAGCCCATCCTAGTGGCTTGCTCTTAAGGTTCTCGACAGTGGCCTTCCCAAAAGGGATCGAGAGAACATTGCCAAAGTATCTGTAGAGTGCCGATCGTGGGCCCTCACTCAGGCGAGACCGGCCATCGACGACGATGCCCAATCGACAGCTGCTCTTCGCATCATCACTGGCATTGGCGATCAGCTTCCATAGGAGTGCGCCGAATGCCTCCAGCTTGGTTCTTGTAGTCCCATCTGTGGAAGAAAGATCTTGGAGTTGGTACAGGGTGCTCGCGCTCAAATGATATATCAGAGTGATGAATTGATGGGACGAAGTACTCTCGTGCTGGGGCGGTTAGGGATGCAATGGGCACATACATGTTGTCTAGGGACTTGTCGTAGGACCCAGGATGGCGTGGGCTGAGGAGAGAGCGACGGAAGTGTTGGGTTGGGTCCAGCCTCAAGAGAGGACCCGACCCGGCCCATCACTTAAGTGACGGGCAGGAGGAAAAGGGGGGGCATCCGATGGTGCCCCCAATCTTTCGTACGGCTCTCTCTCTCTCTCTCTAGGGTTCCGTTTTGGGCAAGAAGAGAGACGTGCTCTCTTGTGCGCTCTCTTGGTGGTGTGCAAGAGGAGAGAAGGAGAAGAAGAGAGGAGAGAAGGAGAAGAAGAAAGGAGAGAAGGAGAAGAGGAAGAGAAGGTTGCTAGCTTGGCTTGAGCAAAGTTCGATTCCAATAAGGAGGCGGAACGCATCTCTTCCCAATCCACGGTTTCCGCATTCAATCGGTGATATTTCTCTTGTTTTTCTCATATAGTTTTGATGAGATATTATTGTTGGAGGGTTGGCTTTGTGTAGCCCCTCGTGGGACAACTTATATCATTGATTATAGTGAATTGAGTTTGGGTCGTAGTGCCCCGTGGTTTTTACCCTCATTGTTTTGAGGGGTTTTCCACGTAAAAATCTTCTTGTGCATTTGTGATTGTTTGGTTGTTGTTTTGTTGCCTCTTGCATGATCGATTTGGGCTATACTTCGTTGTTGAATCATTTTTAGTAGATTTGGGTCATATCCCCGTTTTAACCCAACAAAGTGGTATCAGAGCCAACATGGTGGATAACAAAATTGATAAAAGCAGAATGTTCTTTTCACAGAGAACAGGGGGAGAAGTAAATTCAAGAGTGACAGGGGCAGAGATAAAAGCAGAAGCAAGTCCAAATCGAGATATAAGAATTTGAAATGCCATCACTGCGGAAAGAAAGGGCATATAAAGAAGTATTGTTTTCAGCTGAAGAAGGAGAATAAAATTAGGGAGAAACAAGAGAATAAAAATGACCGAGATGACAATGTTGCAGCTGCTGCACAACATGAAATGTTTGTTGTTTGTGATGCTAACATGGTTAATGTTGCCAGAGATGATACTTGTTGGCTTGTTGATAGTGGTTCAGCTCTTCATGTTACTTCCCATAAGGATTTTTTCTCTTCATATATTTCTGGTGATTTTGACACTTTGAGAATGGGTAATGGTTCTTTGTCTCATGTTGTAGGCAGAGGCAGAATGCAAATGGAGCTCTATTGAAGCTAACAGACGTGAGGCATGCACCTGACATGCATCTGAACCTTATCTCTACAGGAAGGCTCGATGAAAAATGGTATCACAACACTTTTGGTGATGGCCAGTGGAAGCTTACCAGAGGTTCCTTGATTATTGCTCGAGGCAAGAGATGCAGCAATAATCTCTATATTATGCAGGCATCGATTTCCAGAGACATAGTACATGCGACATAGGATGAGAAATCTATTGAGTTGTGGCACAAGAAACTGGGATACATGAGTGACAAGGGACTGCAATTCTTGATCAAGAAGAATCTTCTACAAGATGTAAGGAAGAATAAACTTGATAAATGCAGTCATTGTTTTGCAGGGAAGCAGACGCTGGTCTCTTTCAAGAGTCATCCACCTTCTAGAAAGTCAGAAGCTCTTGAGTTGGTTCATACATATGTATGCGGTCCAATGAAAGTAAGTTCACATGGTGGTGCACTTTATTTTGTCACGTTTATTGATGTTTTTTCTAGGAAAGTTTGGGTCTATTCTCTGAAGAGGAAAGACCAAGTCCTAGGTGTTTTTAAGGACTTTCATGCACTGGTTGAGAGACAGTCAGGAAAGAAGCTGAAGTGTGTGTGCAGTGATAATGGGGGAGAGTATATTGGTCCATTTGATGAGTATTGCAGATCTCATGGCATCAGGCACCAGAAGACTCCACCTAAGACTCCTCCGTTGAATGGCGTGGCAGAAAGGATGAACATGACACTCATGGAGAGAGTTAGATGTCTCCTATCTGAAGCTAAGTTATCTGATTCTTTTTTGTGTGAAGCTTTACATACTGCTGCTTATGTGATTAACTTGTCTCCACATGTTCCTTTGGATGGTGATGTTCCTAACAGAGTTTGGTATGAGAAAGATATATCCTATGAGCACTTATGTGTATTTGGATGCAGGGCATTTGTGCATATACCAAAGGATGAGAGGTCGAAGTTGGATTCAAAAAGCAGGCAGTGCGTGTTTTTGGGTTATGGCCATGATGAATTTGGTTACAGATTGTATGATCCAGTTGAGAAGAAGCTTGTCAGAAGCAGAGATGTGGTATTTGCTGAAGATCAGAATATTGAGGATATTCAGAAAGCAGTAAATGATTCTTCTCACAACAGCTATCAGCCAGTTGATGTGGAGCCTATTCCATTGCAGAATGCTCCAAAAGTAGTGCCAGATGAGGCCATTGAGCAGATACATGATAGAGAAGGACAAGCAGACATGCCATATATTCCTAATTCAGACGACGAAGATGACGATCATAATTTGGAGGGTTCTTCCTCAGACGCAGATCAACAGCGGAGATCCATGAGGGAGCGACGTCCCTCAACTAGATATCCCACACGTGACTATATTTTGTTGACTGACAGTGGTGAGCCTGAATGCTATGAAGAAGTTATGCATGATGTGCACAAGGAAAAGTGGATGGAAGCCATGAAAGATGAGATGCAGTCACTTTACGACAACCACACCTTCGAGCTTGTGGAGTTGCCCCAAGGCAAGATGGTATTGAAAAACAAATGAGTTTTTAGAGTGAAGCATGGAGAAAACTCTCTAAACCCAAGATACAAAGCTAGGTTGGTTGTGAAGGGATTCAGTCAGAGGAAAGGAGTTGACTTTGATGAGATATTCTCACCGGTGGTCAAGATGTCGTCTATCAGAATTGTTCTTAGTTTGGCCAGGCAGTCTTGATTTGGAGATCGAGCAGATAGATGTGAAGACAACTTTTCTTCATGGTGATCTTGATGAGGAAATTTACATGATGCAGCTCGAAGGTTTCCTTATAAAAGGTAAAGAAAACCATGTATGCAGATTAAAGAAAAAACTTGTATGGTCTAAAGCAGGCACCTATGCAGTGGTACAAGAAGTTCGAGTCATTTATGGGGGAGTATGGCTACACCAAGACTACTTCAGATCACTGCGTCTTTGTAAAGAAATTTTCAGGTAATGATTTTGTCATTTTGTTGATTTATGTTGATGACATGCTTATTGTTGGCAATAGTATCTCGAGAATTTCAAGCTTGAAAAAGGAGTTAAGCAAGTCTTTTGCTATGAAAGACTTGGGACCTCCTAGTCAGATTTTGGGCATGAAGATCATGCGAGATAGGAAGTCGAAGAAGCTATGGCTATCTCAGGAGAAGTACATTGAGAAGGTACTTCAAAGATTTCACATGGACAAGGCAAAGCCTGTTAGCACCCCTCTTGCAGCGCATTTCAAGTTGAGCACCAAGCAGAGTCCAATGACAGATTCAAAAAAGGAAGATATGGAGAAGATTCCTTATGCCTCAGCTACAGGTAGTCTGATGTATGTTATGATATGTACTAGACCTGATATTACTCTTTCAGTTGGAGTTGTTAGTCGGTTTGTTTCAAATCCAGGAAAGAAACACTGGGAAGCAGTTAAATGGTGTTATCACCCCAAATTTTTCAAAAAAACGGGGTTATTAAAATTTTGGGTCTATTATTTTTAAAATGAATTTTAAATCCAAGTTTAGATCTAAAATCTAAGTTTAGATCCAAATCTAACATTTCAAACTCAAAATCCAATTATCAAATTCAAATTAGATCCAAAATAGAGCAAGACCCATTTGCCCCTCCTTTTGACCAAAAAACCTCCTTTTAGAGGGTAATTTT